>CM074586.1:10005000-10537500 GCA_037305975.1 Chrysolophus pictus
TTTGAGCAGCTTTATAAAGTAAAATCACTTACGGTTCTTCGCTCCTCGGGTTTCCGCAAGGCGGCCGCCAGTTTTCCAGCCGTTCCATCCGTTCTAAAGCCAAACAAAATCAGAGAGATGTCGCCACAGGAACTCCCACCTCCTTCATCCCCTCACCGCAGCCGCGCACCTTCAGACAGCGCCTCGCCGCGCGCTTCTCACCTGCGCGCCTCCCAAACGCGTCCCCAGGCGGGGATTTCCCTCGCTCCTGACCCGACACCGGGCACCCGGGCAAACCGTTGTGAGCGGAGGAGCCCGGGCTGCCAAGCTGGGATTTCACTTTCTGATTTCACCTGAGAGCACAGGGAGCCTCCCCAGCTAGCGCTCTACGAAAGCGGCTCGTTCACCGAGCAGATGTGTAAGTTCTCGTACGGCGCTGTTTCCCCGACATTCCCCTCGGTTCCCACGTTCCTGGGAACGAAGCGTCCCAACCGTTACCTCCGTGCCCCGCGCGTGGAAAACAAACGCTATTTGCTCGCGCTTGCTTTGCAGCGGCCGGTGCGCGCCGCGCGGGATCACAGGTGAGACATCTGCTGCGTTCCGTGCCGCTAACGCGGTGCTACCACGCGGCGCTCGCCCGCACGTAAGCGGGAGGGCAGCGCCCGCTCCTCGTAGCAGGTGTGCCCGCTCCTGGCAGCAGGTGTGCCCGCTCCTGGCAGCAGGTGCGTCCGCCCGCCGCGCGGCCCCGAGAGGCGCTGGCGCAGCATCATCACCAGCCTCATCCCGGCGCGCTCCCGCCGCCCCCTCGCGCCCCGCTCGCGGACCCCCCCGGAGCCCCGCTGGGGGCGGCGCATGCGCGCGGCGCGGGGCAGCGCGGGGCAGAGCGGCGCGGGCACGATGGCCGGCGGGGAGCAGCGCGGCGCGCCCGGCGGCCCCGAGCGGGTGGCGCTGAAGAAGGAGATCGGGCTGCTCAGCGCCTGTGCCATCATCATCGGTAAGGGTCGCCGCGGGCGGCGGGGCCGATCCGCGGCCTCCCGACGGAGCCGCCGGTTCCGTGCCGGGTCGCCGCGGGCAGGCGGCAGCCGGGCGCGCTGCGAGCAGACGGATGCCGGTTCCCGTCCGCGGCGAAGCCGGCGGAACGCCTGCCCGTCCCAGCAGAGGCGTCGGATCGGGGTAAAGTATTGGCGTTGTCGGTAAAGCCTAACGGTGTCAAGTGCCTGAAGCGTTCGAGCCAAAAACTTTCGCGGACCGCCCCGCGTTTCGCTAAAGGAAGCTCGGACAGCCGCCCCGGGAGCGGGATTGGTTGCGTGCAGGTGTGAAGTGACACCGCGTGTCGGCGACCCGTCCGTAACAGCGAAGCACGGCGCCGGCGGACGGCGCGGCTCTGCGGGCGGCACTCAGCGGAACGCGGCCGGAGGGCGCTGCGCCTCGCACCGGCACGGCCCGCAGCCTGCGCACGGCGGGACGGGAGGAGCCCGGCCGAAGGCTTTCAGCGCAAGACCGAAGCACCCGTTGCCCTGAGTTGGCGTTAGGCGGCGGGTAGCACGCAGTTCTCTGCCCGGTACAATGTAACGTAGGGGGAAGACTTCCTCCCAAATGATGGAAGGCGTGCGGGCGGTGTCACGGCTCTGACCCGATGGCAGTGCGGGGTCTCATGTCAGCCGCACCTTCTGGGGCAGAGAGCCTTCTTCCCTTCAGGGTTTCGGCATCAAACTCGAAGGTGTCCTGTGGCAAAGTCACTATTATATGCTATCCGTGTGTGAAGTGCTGCAGATACCCAAAAAAACACGAGAGGGAATCTTTGTGTTACGAAATGAAATTGTCCGACGTTGGGATGTGTAAACTTTTTGTGTTACGTTTTTGTTGGCTGTTCTGCAATTCCAGCCACCTGCAGGGTGGGTAGAGAGCACGGTGATCTTGGCAATTAGTAGCAGAGGAACGTGAGGGAGTATTTGGAAAAGACTGTGAAGATGAGACTACAAATCAATGAGCTCACAATTGCCTTCCATGCACTAACTCTGCTAGTTCAAAATAAAGCATTGTACAATTGGCAGTTGGAGGAAATGATCAGATTGTTTTCTGAGTCCCGCCTGGCATAACATCAGGAGGCAAAAGAGAAGGCTTTGAGGTGTGAATGCCATTATCCACTGTATTTGAGTGTTCCAATAACACTGGGATCTTCCTGTGCATCACAGCCTGTTATGACCTCACAAAATCTCATGGTTGCAACCGGGAAAATAAAACTTGCCTTCAGGTACAAGCACACCCCTTCATCCAGCACAACCGCTCCAGGATCTGTGCTGTTAGAGCTCAGTCTGCCCCCTCCCAAACTGCTTTGTCTTAGATACGGTTACATGCCATGAAAACAAATCTCTCCTGCTATTAATTACTTCCTAATGTACTCAGTTACGCTGCGCATTAAAGCTTACCAATACTCAGATGAAGTGGTACAGCTTAAAAGGAAGTAACACGCTCTTTATTGGCTACTTAGTAATAACTGACAGGTACTATCTAATTGCTTGAAAACGCCATTACTTTTTATATAGGAGATGAGCTACACAGAGAAATTCTTATCCAGTGCTTCAACATCAGTTTTGCCAATGCAGATGAAAAACTGGGTAAGAAGCTCCATGAGTTGGCTCTGTGTAGTTCCTGCCACATTCCACTGTTCTTTAGAAAAGTACAAGAATTAGAAACAGCAGTCTGATTAATGTCTGATACCAGCCTGCTCCTTTTGATCTGAATAACAAAATTACCATTCCTACATTAGAAATGTACATGCAAATGTACATACAAATTGCAGCTGTTTATATATATGTATATGTATAAACATCTCTTAAAGCATTTGTTTATTGAGCTTGTAAAGCTGCATGGAAGTAGCCATAGGGTTGCACTCAGATTTTGGTAAAGTCCATTGTATGGATGTGAATGCATAAGAGCCATTAGAAGACCTGCAGATTAAGCTACAGTGAAATATGTCGGCTAAAACTAAATATAGCATAGGCAGAAATTATGTGCATCAGCTGACTTTAGGTTTCTTAAAAATGTTTCTAGCATTCATTCTGCTCACATATAAGCTTGGTATAAAACCCCTTATAAGCAGGTTCCCAATTTGAGTATATCTCATATTATTAATACCAAAACTGTGATCAGATAGCCTGTGAGCACTGTGTTCAATTATTACTACTTTTGGAAATTGCCTTCTGGAATTCATCTTCCTACATCGCCCCCAAAATGGCATTTGCCTTGTTCCATAGGTGCTGTTAGTCTGCCACCTCATCAATGGTGTCAGCAGAATGTACATGAGCTGGAAGCCCCCTTATATGGGAGATGCTTCCTTCTGTCAGGATTATCATAACGTGTATGCAGAAATATTATCCATGTGATGAAACTGCAGCAAGGAAACAAGCAAACACATTTCCTTGGCTGCCGCAATACGTGCCTGACGCTGTATTTATTTGCTTACTAACAACCATGTATGCATCTACAGGAAGTTTCCACTAGCTTAAATACCTCTTCAATGGACAGTGCTCTGAGATGGCACCAAGTTCAGAGGTGTAATTGCAGTAGATAGGATTTTTCCTCCTTGCCCTTCACAGGAAATACTTACCAGCCCTCCTGCGTGCACTTCCATGCACTCTGTCCTTGCTGATATGTCTCCTGTTTTTGTACCATGCCCTAAGGTCCCACAGCTAGGCTTACAGACAGACGTCGCCAGGACTGGCAAGCTGCTAGCTTAACACCAGGGGAAGAAAATACATTGGGAGAGGTTTTTATATCAATTTTTCAGAAAATGTGAGAACGCAACAAGCAATAGATAGGTACTAATGCCAGCTACATGGTCATGTTTCATGTGCCACTGGTGCTAAATGGGACTGACTGCTGGTCATTGAATCAACCAGCAGATCCAACTGGTCAGATCCAACTCCTTGTCAAGTAGCATATGGACCAGGAGATCCTCCCAAAAGGGCTTTACTGGAACAGTACCCCAGTTCCAGGGCTGCAGCAGAAAGAAAGGTGTATGAAAGAAAGGCAGTCACCCACATCTTGGTGTGATTCCTTCCTACTTCTGCAATCCTACCTGGGATCGCAGAAAACAGCAGTGCTGCAGCACTGCTCTCTGAGTCTCTGTGCAAGTACTGCACTTCTGGAGCTAGTTGAAGTTTCAGGACACGCTTCTGTTTGCCAGCTTGTGAGAGCAATGCAGATTACCTCAGTGGTTCTTCCTCGTCAACAAAAAAATTGTTTCTGAAAAGAAAGAGTCTTCCTTATTTGTGTTAGACATATTGCTAACTAATATTTTAGCATTCAGTTCCACATGGCGCTTGCTGGCAGAGCACAGTGTTTAAACCTACATGACTAATACTTTTTCAGGACAATAGGACAGACCTAAACTACACAGAAATGTAATTCAACATCTTGTCCTCTTATAAATGCAAGTTGTGGTTAAATAAAGGTGGGAGTTGTGTCTTCCTTTAAAGCAAGAAACTACAAAGGTACTTTTGAGGCACTAGCAAACATTTTTTACCATGCAGTCCAGAGTCTGAGATTCAGATTCATAACTAATGAAAATTAAATGTCCAAGGACTATGTGTAAAGAGCAGCTGATAGGTGTCCACATTTTGGTATGATGCTCAGTATGAAAAAAAGGTGCATACCTTTGAAAGATCAAATGCTACATTTTTAAAGAGAAATTTAGAAATGTTCATCCAAATTGCACTGTGCAAGTTACAGAGCAGTATACTTTAGAGATGATAGTGCGCTCTTACGTTTTCACAGTCTGTGCAAACATACGGTTGTCCATCAGGATTGTTTGGAGCATGCATTCACCTGGTTTGGGGAGCTGAAAACATGCCACAGTTTTACTTGCAAGAAAAGCCATGGCAAAGTTCAAACAGCTTGGTAAAATTCCAGGGAGATCCTGCAGCTTTTCAAGGCTAGCGGCTTAGGCTTACCTCTGAGAGTGATTTTACCAGGGGAGGTAAAAATGAGCAGCAATTAGAGATTCCTGGCAGCATAACATGAAAATAAAAATAAATTTATATTCTTAATTGGCTCATGCCAGAAATAGGCAATGGTTCTGTTTGTCCACAGAGTGTCTTTCTGCTGCAGCCTATGCGCATCCAGAAGTCAGCACGCAGAGCGGCCATGTACAGCACTTAGTGCAAAAGCTGCAAAAAAGCAAAGTAAAAAATGTGAACACGAACAAATCCTTCCACATGGTCTTCAGAAGCAGTAGCAGGACACTGTGACTTTTTTTTTCTAAAAAAAAAAAAAAAATACACTGAAGTTTGTACTTTAGGAAATCATCAATGCTTAAACAAAACTTAGAACATTTGTAACATTCTGTTTCCTACTTAATATTTGGCAACGTTCATTGGTTTGGATTTAGTGGTTGGAGTTTAAGTGTTTTTTCCCCCTTGAGTTTTTCTGAAAAAGTGGAAAAATCTGATTAGGCTGAACATAGCCATTGTGATCAGAAAGCTGAAGCAATGAGCTTTGTTATGGATGTCAGTAGTGCAGATACCCTGCAACACAAACTCTCCTTCTTCCTTGATAGACAAAAAAACAGAGGTAGCATCCTTTGGTAGTGTCTTACTCCTGATCTGGCAGTACAGTGCCTGCTTTCAGTGGTGCCATAAATCTCCACTCGCGTTCCCTTTTCCTGTGCCTTGCAGCTCATTTCCTTCTAGCATAATGTAGCCTTTTCTGTTGAGAAAGTCTGCTCTGCTTTGGCAGGCTCACAACGAGCAGAAATGGTTTGGTAGAGGTTTAGCTTTTTTGTGTTTGGAGCTTTTTGTGTGCCAAACTTTTCCTTTCAAGACCCTGTTTTTGTTGGGCTGCGGGGCAGTTTCTACTAGCTGCCACACTTTTTTGTCATCTTGATTGCAGCATGATAAAATGAGAAGGCATTTGTCAGTGCTGAAGTGCCCCAGATATAAAACATCCTAACAGTGTTGTTTTTAGTATTGGTCCCGAAAAACCCAGAAGTCTTCCAAAGACTTCTTTAGTAGATGTTCCATAGCAAAGAGCAGGGAGCCAGTGATCCAACATGGACTGAGCATCTCAGCATTCTAATTCCTTTATAAATGCCTGTATCCCTCTATAGAGAGTAAGCATAGAGAATATGCAAGCTTTGCTCTCCTGCAGAAGAAAGCCATATATAATGGTAAATTCCTTTCTCTTCACGTGCCAGCCTCAACAAAATCTCTTTAGGCAGTATTAGTTTATTCTCCTGCCTTGTTCTGGCACTCTGTAAGTTGGGGCTGAAAAGCAAGATTAAAGGAATGGATCTCACTAACTGTTCTAATCTTCAGGAACTCGTAGGTTTTGTTATTCCTGTTTCAGGTAATGAAAGGCCCACTCTGGTGTTAAAGCAAACTGACTAAATTCTTGCACCTAGACATGCTTCCTCATCTCTTTTAGACAATGGGGCAAATTCACTGGATTTCAGAGAAAGAAAGGTGGAGAAGCATGTATTGATGAGGTCTGTATCACTGAGTAATGGAGTAACCCATACAGCTGAACCACTCTTCTTTTAAGCTTTCTTTAGAATAGTACCAAAGCTTATGGAAAAATAAACTTTTCTGAAATGTGACAAGTCAAATTTTTTTTTTTTAATCCTTAAATACTGTTGGAATTGCACATCAAAATGGGGCTTTAAACCCAATAGTGTGAAATACAGCATTAGAAATCAGTAAGACTTCAGAAAGGTTACTTCTGAAATACTGCGGTCAGGTTGAGGGGCAGTTTTTCTGCTGTGAAGAACAGTAGCTCTTTCATCAGTTTCATGAAGCCACATAATCTAGATCAGGCCAAACATCTTAATATAATAAACCACAAAAAATGTGTTTAGACAATAAAAGGACCTTATCTATTGTCTCAAAAGCCAGGAAAAATCAAGTTAAGAAAGAACCTCATTCTTTGATTGAATACTCTGGGTCAGAGAAATAAAATCCCTAATATTATATGATCTATATTGGTGCGTGTCACAGGGCTGCCTGTCACAGAACTTCTAATTCACCTGTGACACTGGACAAGTCACAGATACATTAATAATGCTACATTAACTCTGGGTCAGATAATCAGGGATGAGCAGTAACGTTAGAAACAGTTGCTTTTCTGTTCTAGATCTCTTTAGTTTGCATAGAGAAACATTCAGACAATAGATGTCAGAAGTTGAACTCTTAATATGTAAGCATCTTCTCAGGAAGCACTTGAATACCTGTGCATGGCACAAAAAGCTCCGGGTTTAACAAAAAGCAGCATCATTAGTTGTCTAGTTTCTTGCCTTTCCTGGGCACTTTCCATCTTTTTGCTGTTACACTGTGCAACAGTCATGAGGCAGTGAGAACCAACTATTAGCATGTGCCATTTAGGATGGGATTTTAATAGTCCCAGGGAGTGCTGTGAGATCATGCACTCCTGCTCAGGCTCCACAAGGAACGCTTGATAGCAGGCCTGTCTCCTGGGTAGCTGGAAACATGGGAGTTCAAGCCTTGCTTCATCACTAACTGCAAATAATGCAGACACTTCTGATGTCCATGCAGAGCAGAGCAAACCATTTCAGAAAGAGTGTTCTAGGACTTCATAAGTGCAAAATGACAAAATGAAAGAGTAATCCTGGATAAAATGAGTGCCACTCATAGTTGATCGACCCTTCCAAATGGGAAGGGGCTGGGGGAGGGCTTCGTTTTTAAAAGAAGTGGTGCTGACCTTGATCTCTGCTAAGTGCTTATAGGTTTCATTGTTATTTATTTTTTTAAATTTTGTATTTTCTTAATTTCAGTCTGAAAACTTGAACAGCCATACACTTTGGCAACATAATTAATCAGATCAAGTGTCTTGAGAATAATAGTAGTAGTAGTTAGCACAAAAAAGTACCCAAGCCTGTTACTTCTAAGCACTGTACTTAGACTCAACTAAATTAAAAAACAGCTGAACCAATATTCTAGGAACAGGGGAAAAAAGTACTTGCCTCTGGGTGATGTCTTCACATGCTTAGCCTTCAGCTTTGAAAGGCTTTCTGTTTTTATGACAGAATTTAAATATTTGGAATTTAAAATAAGCTGGCAAACTAATTTTTTGTACTGCTGTAAGTAGATCTTGTTGCAATAAAGAATTTCTTACAGTAAACTCTGCCAGAGAGCAGTAGGATACGTCTACATGTTTGTTTGCTATGGACACGGCTGGTTTCCAAGCAATGCATTAAGATTTAAGCGGACTATTACAAAAGGCACCAAAATCCTGTAAATACTACCAGTACGTACAGAAGGAATGCCTCTCCTTAGTGCTCAGGCTCCCAGTGGAAGATTAAAGATTAAAGACTCTTTTTTTTAACAGATCCCAAGCCCCTCTGGTAGGAGCTGAGGTCTTTACTGCCTCATAGGATCTGGACCTGAATCAAATTATAGCAGCTACATACAAAGCACATTAATCCCTTGTTAGCCACACTGCTGTTGGCTGTACATGTGTACAGTGCACCTGGATGGATAAGGTGCATCAGGCTGCAGAGCGGAGGTGGGAATGCTTATAGTCTGTCCTCTGAGATACTGAGCTAATTCACTTCCATGTTTCTGTATCCTCCAGACACTGGTAACAAGTTTTTATATTTGAGGGGAAGAGAGGAGTTTTTCTGATAATGTTTTTATCCAGCTGGTCAGCTGCCTAGAGCAACCTGATGTATAAAGGCCTCGTGAGGACCATGAAGGCTGCAGATTCTGAAGATGCTTAGTTTTGAGAGGTAGCCATAGCTTTTCGTAATACAGAGTTCACAAGCAAAACAGAAGATTATATAGTAATATTGCTGACTTGTGAGGTCATATTAAGATATCTGGCATTTTCCTTAAATGCTGCCTTTCCAAGACAGCAGATATTTAAGAGTTTCCTGAAAAGCTGCCAAGTTTCTAGTTCTCATCAGTAAAATTATCTAAATTTATTTCTAAAAATACGTAAAAGATTTAAAAATAAATAAGGTCAAGGTATAAACAGCACCGATTTCTGAATCCTTTAGGTCAGGAGCACAGTATCGTAAGTGATGCTCACAGCAGAATTTGCTAACACAGATTCATGGACAACATAAATTTGAGCACCCGACTAACGTCCTATCACAGAGCTGTGAACCCTGTGAGAGCAGCAAACTCGCATCAGGTTTCATCAAACTTTGCTCCTGTTCACATCTGCATCCAAAACAGCATTTGTGTCAGAGCCCAGGCAGTGGCAGTAGAGATTAAAGGAGATTCCCGCTCTGCCTGTTCCTAGCAGAAAGCTGCAGTGATCCCAGCAAGGTAAGCAGGGAGGTGCTGCAGTGAGGTGGGGGCCAGGAGCCAGTGCCAGCTCCAAGGTTGCTTCCTTTGCTGTGCCATCTAACAGAGTTCCTTCTGTGCCCTTGTGTGAGTGTACTGTGCAACTCATGAACTTCACTGCCATTTTAGTGCATCTTTCTAATCAGACAAGTGATGATACTTCTGCGAGGACAGGAACAGACAGGAAGAGGCTTTCCTGCTGGGCAGCATTTGCTGATCAATTTTCCAGAGTGTTCAATTAATCTGTTTGCTATGCTCCAAGCTAAGAACCAAGATTAAAAAAATCATCATTTTCCATGACACAAATTACAGTGTGAGGGTCCCTTTCACTGGAATGAGCAGGACTGAGGAGTCCGGGCTGGCAGAAAGCTGTGTTTGTCATCCTGTCCTCAGCTGACCCACCGCATTCCCTGACACAGCTGAACTCTTTGGCTGCTATTACAACTAGATTGGTGAGCTGTAGAGCAGCATTTTTTAATTGCTTTACTTTTTGATAAATACTACAAATCATTACAGTTGCAGAAGGCACTGTGGGAGAGGTACAGCTGCCTGTGGGATTTCCCAGCCGAGGAACAAGCATTAAACCCAGGGCACGGCTGGTATGTGCCTCTCAAGCTGCTGCTGGGAAGCCTTGCTGTACTGCCAGTTGCTTTCCTTAAAAATCAGGATTTATCTGATGGTGATCATGCGCACCGCATCCGAGGGAAGACCCCCCACCTCCTGCAGCATGCCTGCAAAGACCTCTGCTACTTTCAGGTTAAATTACAGGTTGGGTTGCTGAGGTCCAGAGAACATAGAAAACAAAGGTAGGATAGATAACAAGAACTGACACGGCACAAGGCTGCACTACTCATCATGTGCAGTGCTGCACGTTCTTTCCAGGGCAACCCAGGCATTTTAAGAACAGGAGAGGGTTTTTCTCTTCACCTCTCCCAGAGCACAAAGGTAGGCCTGGTGTTCAGTTTCTCTCTGAAGTTAGCACAAAGGAGCACTTTGCTTCAGGGGCCCTCTACATTCTAAGTGTGCACAGCAAGGGGCAGATTGGGCTGCAGTGTGGCTGTCAGATTGATGCAGTGCCACCACCACCCCAAACTCCCCGCAGCTCCCACTGGAGTCCTCGTTGCCACCTGGCAGCTCTGCCCTACCAGCAGCACTGCTCAGGTACAGAAACAGGAAAGGGAAAGTGAAGTGTGAAGCCCAAAGGTGGCTGGTTCAGCATGGACACACAGCCCTACTATCATGCACACTGCTTTTGGGGTGGTGGCAATCTGGAACTCCTCCTGCGTCACTCCTTTGAGAAAATCCCCAGGAAAATGCCTCCTGCTTCCTAGGAGAAGGCTTTTCTCAGCATTCCTCCCTTATCTGTGGTGAGCATTGCAGCTCACAGATGAGGGCACAGGAGGCTGAGATTTGCTCTCCAGGGTAATGAAATGCAGCCCACATATCCCAGCACTGGCAAGAGAAGAGGAGAGCAAGTCAGAAGTTAAGGAAGTAGAGAAATCAGACCAAGTACAAGAGTCAGAACAGAGGAGCAGGAAATAAAGCAATGGACTGTGCGCTTGAAAAGAGCAGACAGAGCCTGCAGCCGGTGAAAGGATTAGCAGAATAAAAGAAGTTCTCAATTCAGAACAACAAAAATCCTATCATACAGGCTGTAACATCTCCTTTGATATAAGCACATTACAGCAGCATTACTTGAATCGGAATAAAGCAACGCACAAGCAGCCCACCCATCTCCTCTTTATCTCACCTGCTCCAAAGATGCCACATCCCGGCCCCACCTCACAAATTAGCAACTGCAGTGTGGATCAGCCCTCAAAACCTGTGCAGGGGGAGGTGCATGTCTCCTGCTGACCTGGGCCATGCAACTCTGAGCTGTTTGTAAGTATGGGCAATTTGTAAATTAATTGATCCTATCCAGTGGATGCCCATGTGCATATTCAGGAGAGATCCCTAATGATGTTTGCTAGGAGAGAACAGGAATGGGGCATTTGCATTTGGCTGTAGGCACTGCATTGATCAGAACGCACCTCACACCTTCTGCAGTGAGATCAGTCAGTTCTGATGTGCCCTTCCTGCAGGTAACCAACACCAGCAGCATCAGCTCTTTGGGACACCATTCAGGTGGCAGATCACTTTGCAATGACAATGTTAACAAAACAACTCTAAAAGCTTGCTCTATGAAGTTTTTCCCTGTTCAATCCTCTTCTGTATGAGAAAATGCACAGATTATCATTCATTTTACAAAGAAAAAAGAGCGTTCCAATTCACAAAGGCAGAAATTTTAACCTGATTGGTGTCAAGCCATTGAGTACCTTGGCAGAGGTTGGACTGTCAGTGCTTTGAGCACGGTCAGCCTTGTACAGCATGCAGCAGTGTTTGGGTAAGCAGAAAAGCACTGCACCCCATAACTGCACCTTGCAGATTTAGCAAATGTTGCTTTTCTCTAAGGCTGCATTCCAGTGCTAGAAGAAATTCCAAGCTAATCATCTTTGTGAAACATCCAGCATAAACTGGGGCCAAATGTGCAGCTTGCTGCTTTTAAAGAACTTTCTCAGCAGCCCCCGAACCATGGAAAGTCCTGGGAAGCTCCAGGCTGTCCCCAGCTCCTTCCCATGGTGTAGGGAGAGGCAGCACTGCCGTGCACAGCTGCTCACTGACTGCTCACTGGCTGAGGGTGCGAGTTCTCACTGAATTGCTTTGATTGCATTTCTCTAGATTATGAATTCCCTAATTGCGACACAGCCGCCTGACACACACCCAAACCATCACAGTGCTGTCTGCACACACAGGTAGCACCCACTGCTATTTCCGTTCATCATCTTTGCAATTTAATCAGTCTCACACTTGCTTAGAATATCAAAGACAAGATATGGAAATCAATGGAAAGATCCCTGCAATCACCTTGCGAACAGCAGCCAGGAACAAGTGAGCTGAGGACGTGACTGCTGCAATAGTGATACCCACTGACACACAACTGTTCCTCTGCATACAGTGTGCTGGTGTTGTGGCCCAAGGAGTCCCCGCTCTTTGCAGAGCTTTCTGTTGTAGCAACAACCTTCCTCAGGTCCGCACAGGCTGGACACACACATTGGTGCTAAAAAGGCAAATATCTTTGCCCAGGGAGGTGGTGGAGGAACACCTGACCCTGGAGGTGTTCAAGGAACGTTTGGACATTGTACTGAGGGACATGGCTTAGTGAGAACTAACTGATGATAGGTGGATGGTTGGACTGGATGATCTTGTAGGTCTTTTCCAACCTTGGTGATTCTGTGATCTTCCTTATAGGTCTGAGACAAGCTAAAGAAAATGCTTTTGTCAATATTTTAAGTAGCCTGATTTTAAAAATCTTTAAAGTTGGGTGTAACATAATCAGATCAGGAATTCTTAATGCAGCAAAATCCACTTGGAATGCTGGAATTGCAGCTTGTGGTGATTGGTCATGTTCTTACTTGCTAGGAATTTTAGCATAAATATTTGAACTGAAGTCAGATTTTTAGATCATTTAATTTTTTAAATACTGATCCCTGCAGACGTTAAATCATCACTGTTATTTTTATGGCCATTTTTCATTTTGTTCCTTTATGAGCATATTAGCTGAGGAGCCATAATTCATTTTCCACTATTACAGCAGTTAAATCTTTTTCTCACACGAAATTAAGCAGTTATTAGTTTAATGCCAAGCTCTGTTGATTCTCTTATTCTTCATCCATTCTTCATTAAGAGTTTTCTGCATACTATTTAAAGAAGTTCAAGACCATCAAATGAACTACTGCAAACATTGCCACGTCACCTCAGTTTGTGCTCAACTAGAGCTCTGGGCAAGGTGCACAGGAGCATTTGCTGCTTTTAATTCTGTGCCATCCCTGTATTTTAGTAACTTCATGAGCCTGAATGCTCTGTCCATCCAGAATCACTTACTCTTTATATTTTCACAGCAGGAGAGCACAACCTCTGGAGTTATGGCTGCACCTGTAGTACCATGCTGAAGGCCATCAGCACCCTATGTGCAGCCATCCCCTTACCTGTCCCAGCATGGGGACACAGCCATCCTGTGCCAGGCCTGGCACAGATTTTCCCTGGGGCTCAGCAGGGCCCACAGAGCTGTGGCACCATGCCAGGTTAGCACCAGCACCGCCAGCTGTGCTGTCACCTCTTGGCTGCTCACATTGGTGTGTCGTATCCTGAGGTCACAGACAGACAGTGACAATCCAAGCCAGTTTTTAGTGTTCTCAATTATGAATCTTTAACTCCTGAAAGCCAATTAGCAGCTAATAGCTGGACTGAAGACTGCTTATTGTAGCACTTTTCTGCTAACTAAATAACTCAGATGGGATATAGCATCGTCATTGCTGACATCATCCACCTCAGATTTCATTTGGATTTAATACACTTGTAAAGCCTGATTCCTTTCATCTAAGCTCTTTTTTTTTTTTTTTTCCTTATCTGAACAGTAATCTCAAGTCTTTGCCTTGCTAGTCAAGATACCCAGACCCACATATTCAGACCACCTGCTAAAACTGTGCCATGCTGGGGACCACACCAAACACTGCAACCTCCTGATGTGACAAACAGCAGTCGCTGGAAGCCTGAGTCCAGGCAGGTTTCTGCTTTGGGCTGTGCGTGGCTTTTCAGAAATGCTGCCTACTGCAACACCTCAGTGAACGAGTTGCACAGTGATTTATCTGACTGAGGCAAAAAAAAAAAAAGCACTAAATTCCTTTTTTCCTTGATAATATTTCACTTTTTAGATGAAAGAACTGCTTATCCAAATTTCTAGTCGATATTACAGACCCATTCAGAATTTCAGACATATAACATGGAGCTGTAATGGAAAGCACAAGCAGTAAAAAGGCCTGAGTGATATTTTCTTTGCTAACCACACAGGAAATTGCTGTTTTTATCAGGACTAAGGTCTCTGCATACAGCCAGTAAGCCCTTTCCTAAAGAACTGCCGAATACTTTCAGCGGGCTTAGAGATCCATTATTTTTACAGCCTGCATGGATTGTGTGCTGCAGATAAATAGAAGGCGCCCTGAGGACTTTGCTCTCAAAGTGATGGCACAAAGTATTGCCAGAGCCCTGCATTTTCTCACAAACGCTGTCATATTTAGTGCTTTCTTTCCACATGCAGTTCTTGAAATATTTTAATGAGAATTCAGCTTTTGTTTAAAAAATAAGTTTCAACCCCCACATTTGCATTGAAAAACACCAAATCCTGACCCAAATGCACTCCCAGTAGTTCAAAAGACAGAGGCGTGCTACAAGCACTGGCTTTTCCAGCAATGTCCCATGCCCTGATGCCTGCCAGTCCTGCAGCTCCAGAACAGCACATCTGCACGGGGTGCATGCCCACGGGCAGCACCTACACTGCACAGCAGACTGCTCCGAAGAGTGCCTCTCAGGGGCAGATCTTGGCACCTGAATTACAAGCACAAACAAAGCCATGTATTTTCAGAGAAAGGACTGGAGGACGGGCTCTTCAGCATTCTGTAAAAGATCTGGAGTAGGAGCTGCTTCCTGAGTTCAGTGGAGATGGAGCATGGCTGATGGCAGAGCGACTGAGCTGCTTCCAAGCTACTGGCAAGCTTTAGTTCCTTCTGTGTGGCACTGCAGCAGCAGCCCATAGCGCAGTGCCCAGAAATCAGCATCCAGAAAGGATGCCCTCCAGGCACTTGGAGAAATATTACGTAAAATCACGGGGCATCATGAAACCCTAGCACTAATGCTATCCACCAATGAGCAATTCATTTCAGCAGTTTGGAGAACCCAGCACTATCCCCCCCAGCACGCCGAGCTGCAGCGCGTACAGTTCACGACCGTGCTACAATGGTGGTTTTGTTTCCATCAGTTCTGCACCGGGCTTGGTGTCACCAGCAAGCGTCCTCGGTCACAGCCCTCCTGGGCTGTGAATGCCACTCACAAAGCACAGGCTGAGCTGCCAGCTTGGGCAGAGCTCCCCAGCAGAAGATTGCAGCACTGCATACAAAGTGCATCTGGGAAAAGACCACTCAATATTTTTTAAAAAGCATGAATTCCTACATTATGGGACCTTTCTGTTCTCCTTTTTCTTCTGCATCCTATTACCTCTTCATAGTCAGCTGCAGCAGTATGCATTCTTTCCTATACACAGCATCTCAATTAGTCAGCTCTTGTATCTGTGTTGTTGCCTTTTCTTCTTTCCTTTCACAATAACTCTTTAAGGGATGTTTCTCCATAAGAACATCAGTTTTTGTTTAAGAGGGGTATTCCTAACCCTCTTGGGCGTTTTAGAAAAATCTTCTTAATTTGAAACATAAAGCCTTTAAAAAAAGAAAAATACAAAATTTGGGAGTGAAGTGAAGTACCCTGAAATAGAACATAGCAGTACTACAGAATCCAGTGCTGGATCGAAGATAGCTCCTGCCCTGCCAAAAACTGAGATATGTTTAAGGTTAGGAACTTGTGTAAGGTCTGCCATGGCATCACATGGAGCTGGAGCCTGGAGGAGCAGGCTTGTGCCAGCACATGGAGATGAAGGCAGCATGCTTGGGGTGTGCAGCAACACAAGTGTGTATCCACCTCCTTTGCCCAAGGAGTTGTGCTGTGTGTGGACACATCAGCCCCATTGAAGGCTCCATCTGGAGGTGGAGGACATTGTCCACACAGAAAGCTCTTAATTCAGCCTCTGGAACTGAGCTGGTAGTTCCTGCAGTAGTTTAACTCCACTTTGTTGGAGTTGATCACAAGGCAGTGTTATTTCCAATAGGAATTTTTATATGCTTTTTTAAGATAGACAGAGCCATGGAATGAATACATGTAATTTAAGCATTAGTTTCCTCTAGGTTTGAATAGGTAGTTTTGTTGCAAGAAACTAATAAACTGAAACAAATTATCCCCAACCCCCCCAAGCACAACAATGCAACTCCTGCACAGCCAGTTTCATTCCTGCTGTGGAGTTACTCTCCAAATTCTCTTCAATTCTTCAATTCTTGCTGAACAAATTTTGCTTAGAAATACCTCTTTGTGGATGAAGCATTTGTCTTACTACTAAATCTTCCATCCTACTATATGAAACCTCCTCAAAATTCTGCTTCTCATCACACTTCCTTGAGCATTTCCCCATCTCCACCGTACCTATTTTTAAACACATCCTACGCTGAGCAAAGTGAAGGTGCTTCCCAGGCACATTGCCACAGCCATGGCACATTTCCATACGAACATTTTGTTGTCAGAAGGGGTGTAGCACTTCCACTCCTGCTGATATGACTTTCATACATGTTGCATGTGCAAAATAGGAAATCCATAAGGAGTTTAGAACAGAGTTTTGCCTTATACTCATTCAAGAAGTACGTTAGACTTTAAAAACAACAAACTACTTAATTCAACCAAAAAAACATCCGTGAATGTTTGCATGAAAGAGCCTCCAGATGGCTACCAGTTCCTTCTTGTCCTGCTCCTGCAATAGCTACACCAGAAGGTGTTAACCTTGAATAGATCACATTTGCCAACTTGCAGCATAGCGCAGCGCTGCACAAGGAGCTGCGTTGGCAGCCGCAGCGTGGCAGGAGGGCAGCACTTGAGGCCATGCTGTGCCATGCACTGCTCCTCCCCACAGCCACCTGAGGCCGAGCAGCAGCTCTCTGCCACCCTGTGCTCGCAGTGCTGAGTGATGCCCACTCCTTGAGGTGGAAACATAAAGCACAGAGAATCGGGGCTTTACTTATGTCAAGGCCAAATACGTGCGTCTGAAGACACACCAAGCCACCAACCTTCTGGCTAAGCATTTATTATCACCACACCGTGCTGCTGCCTCTTGTCTCTGTGGCTGCACCTCACCAACACTCACCTCTTTCTCCTGGGCCTGGCATCCAATGACACTGCCACTGATTCCATCTCCCCACCCTCCAGCCCATCACAGATCTTATTGCACCCAAGCAGCTGAGAAGATGGAGGGGAACCAGACACAAAGGCAGCCTGGAAGCCACCCCAGCACTCAGGTGCCTCAGATAGCAGAATGTTTTCTCAATTTCTTGTCCATTACTAGTTTGGGGGATACCATGCTGTAGTGGGATTTTCTCTTTTCTACACGTAGTGACACAATGGCAAGGTGACAAATTACATGTGGAGGTGGCAGCTCTCGCACTGAGCTAGCTGAAGGGCAGGCACTCGCATCTGCTGATGGCTGCCGAGCAGCAAAGCAGAGCCAAAGTATGCATGGGCTCTGGGCAGCAGGACTGACATGGAGGCCCAGCTGGAGTTGTTCAGCTTTCGTACAGCTTCTGTGAGCTCAGCACCAGGGCTGCCAGAGCAGGATGTTGTCCTGTCCCAAGGAGGGAGTTAAAGCCTACTAGCCTACAGCGCTACTGTGCTTTACAGGCAGGGCTCCTGACCTCCAGCTTGTGATCATTTCCCTCCCCCTGTTATTTACACAGAAGTTAAATTTGGACATCCTCTTGCTTGGCCATCAGACCAGCTCGCTGCAGGAGGAAGCAGCCAGCCTGGCCTCTCACCTTTCCTTCTGCCTTGTTCCCAGCCCGCCACATCCTCCTGCCTTCCTCCCACTGCTGTCCTTGCTTTCTGCAGGGGAAGCAGGAAGAACATAGGCCGGAAGAGCTGGGTGTTGCATTTCCCTCATATATCTCCCTGCTCCTTCCCAGGCTGTCCTATCTGCCCCCGTCTCTCTGTACACAACCCATGGCACAAAGGAGCAGACCTGCATCTCAACCCCTCCCTGGAGCAGGGTGGGGGGGGTTCACTTGGCTGTGTAAATCGAAGTTTGGTAACATTTCGTGTATTTCTTCAAGTGGCAACTGCAACTATCAGCTTTCATCCAAAGAGAAGATGATTGTGGTCTTCCTCTGTCCACAGAAGGACTGTTTTATGAGTGCACAGGGGTATCGTCAAAGCTTAATGATTAAAATGAAAAGTTGAGAAGAAGTTTGGTCAGCATCACTTTTTGAAGTGATTTTGCAACTTGTAGATTGTCTGCACCAGTCTCTTTAATCTGTACCATTGTTTCCTTATTGCTGTGCTGAGCTAATGCTCCTTCCAGCTGCCAGGGAGCATTTTGTAATTGCATTCAATTACAACATTGAAAAGAGAAGCACAAGGAGCAGTGCCCTTCCACAAGCTGACACCTCAACTAATAGGAAAGGCACAGCAAGTGTCCAGCAGCATCATCCCAAGAATGTATCTTAGGTGATTCGTGTATTACTGCAGTTGGATTCTCTGGTGCACTGTTTCAGGGCTACACTGACACTGTAAGGAATGGTTTACCTGTGGTGAAACCCTCACACAACAGCTGCTCTTTGCCCTTGGAAGCCTGAAGCCCTCTGGGTTCTCCAGCAGGACTACGCTGGCCGCAGAGCTCCCAGCAGCCTCACCCCCCTCCCACTCTTTCCAGGAAGCAGCCATCTGCTTATCGGTGGCAGGAGATGTCTATTTTCTACCCTAATTTCATTTCAAACCACAGATAGAGTGCCTGCCTCAGCATGCTGTCTAAACCCACGGCTACATACAAGCACAACCAGCTGGGAGAGCTGCACTCTCTGAAACGGCTTGCAGAAATGGAAGGAGAAAACTGAAGCCAAACACAGCAAAATTGGGAATAGCTGGATGCACTTATGGAATGCACTATCCACCACGAGCCGAGAACCACTTATAAAGCAGAGAGGAGGAAGCAAACTTAGCAAGCTCCAGCCAGCACTCCCTCAGCTCACAATTGACCGCACAGAACTAGAAGGACAGAGCCCACATTGTCCCATGTTGCTGTCACAACACCAGATCCCTTAAAATCTGAGGGAAATGTCTATACAGCATGTGTGCTGCAAATACAAAACGTCAATAGATTTGTAATATTTCCAGACTTCTAAGTGACTTTTCCAAGCACAATCTTCAATCTTGGCCCCTAAATTATGGATAACCCAACTTTTTTTTTTTTTTTTTTTTTTTTTTTTTTTTTTTTTTTAGCTAAACCTCTGAACTCTCATCTTTAACTCTCATCTTAAAATCTTTATCACAGACATGTTTTAACTCCTTTCAATCAAAAAAATTGGTCATGAGAAGTGACAGCAGGCAGCTTTTCAAGCAGCCCAAACTCACACCACAAAACCACAAGTTCTAAACACAGATGTTCAACAGATTCTTGAAGTGCTTCAGCAGATCCGAGTGCTCAACCTCCTTGAATTCCGATCAATGGCGACTTTTTCCCTGGGGCTTAATCAGATAAAACACAAGCAAGCAAAACCTGGTGAGGAGGGGCTGGGACAGGGCACGGGCACAGGCTGGATTTGTTTGCTTTTGTAGGAAATATCCAAATAATTTTCTAGGACGGTATCTCTGATAAAGCAGATTTTATTCGCAATTGCAATGGCGGGCCTCCTGCAAGCAGGAGAGCACACAGAAAACAGAGTTACATCTTTTATTCCCTATTCCCCGACGCTTATCTCTTACTCTCCTGGTTCCTCATTGGCTGAGTACTTCAGGTTCACAATCTTCTCGACGCTTCACTAAACATGGAAACACTGGACAAACATAAATTTTTGCTGCATAAGCGTAAATCTGTAGTTAATTAGCTTATTCCACATCTGATCGTTATTTTGCGGATATCTGCTTGTCCTCCTTTCTACAAAGATAAGCTTGGGAGAGAGGCAGGGGAGTATCCTGGTGCCTGCCTTCACACCCCAACCTTCTCATGGAGTGAGACAGTCCGGCCTTGTGTAGAGGCCCTGACTTCTTTGATGTTTGCTAAATCTGTCTTTCTTTTGCTGAGAGTTTCTTATCCTAACAGAACAGCTCTACAATATGTTTTCTAATCCTTAGTACACTATACTCGCATTGTTTGGAACATTTAAACTATTACAGTTTTGCAAGAAAGAATTAATCACATAATTCAGTAATAATGTTTCTAAAACATGCTGCTAACATATACAGTATTTTACTTCTTAGATCAACTATTTCTACGGATAAGTTACAGAATACAAATGCATTATGTTCTACTTCAAATCAATTGCTACTTTTTAATATCAAATGCAGAAACAACATTCCATTTCCCACAATTCCCCCCTCTTTTTCTTTCAAAGTGTTGATTTCTGCAATTCTCCCCTTTTTAAAGTATGATTCTAAAGACCTCTTCACTTTCTTCATTTTCCATTTCGTCTAATATCATTATTTTATCCGAGTACGGTGATGGTTCCACTACTGTTTGCTTCAGCAGCGCAGTTTCTATTAATCGCTGCACCAATCCCCCCACGCAGGGGATAATACAGCAACCGATGGCCGTCAGGACTCCTGCTACCACAGTCAAAGAAGTAAATATGGATACAATCATCCCTTTCCCTTTGCCAAACTAGAACCCCAAACACCCAGTGAGGGAGCTATCTATTCCAGAGTTTTCGGCTAATTCACTAGCAAGAGTAGTAAGCCCCGTAATGCTCTAGTTATCGTGCTATCTGGGGCTGTGTTATTTGCGATAAAGGTACAGCAATGAGTGCCCAACATTACACACACACACCCTTTTTCAGCTAGTATCATGTCTAGGGCGATCCTATTCTATATGGCTACAGGTCATCCTGCTTTTAGCACCCAATTGTTCTGCAATTCCCTTTATTGCCTCCTTTGAATAGTTTATAAATCTCTGCTGATTGTAATAGATGTAGCTTATCCAATCTTCACTTTTGTTAATTGTCACCCACCAGAATAGAGATTCAAATCCTGCAGAAATTGATTTCTAGCCTTAAATTCATCAGGGACGCCTCCGGGCACCCCAATTGAGTCTATATATATTGTATCATCATCAAATGGGGCTCCCAGGCTCCTTTTGTTCCTTTTTCATATGTGTGATAGATCCTTCTCAAATGCCAGAGTGAACGGTATAGCCATTTGAACAAGTGCACAGGTACTTCCCCAATTAGATGGGAGAATGGACCGTAAGATCTTCCCACCACAATACCACCAGAGATCTGCTCTAGGGATTCCCAGCCTTGAATAGTTTCCCGCTAAATCCTTTGTAACGTCCAAGGTTTCACTGCATAGTGAGAAATTCCCTACAGGCCTGGTAGCCCTCACACCCTGCCTTGAGAGACAAGCTGTGTGGTTACCTATGGCCATGGAGAATGCAGGAGGGATTTTGGCATCCATCTCCAATATCAGGGGAAACAATAGGGAGAGTGATTTACAGGCTTCATTTCCCCACGCGGTTTTCTCCTGGTACAGGGTGATCATACATTGCATTCCTTGGGAATCCCTGGTCCATCCCAGAGGAAGGGGTACTACCTGAGCTACAGGCCGTCCTGATGCGCAAGCATAGCAATTGCTATGGTTGAGACTCAGGACAGTATACTTTATCCATTCTACCCAGGCATTCACATCTCTGTATCCTGTCTCAATTTCAAATGTTTGTCTGAGATCTTTTATTTCCATAATTACTACAGCTGCAGGACTTTCAGAAGGATTTTTCTCTCTCTTTTTCTTATCCTGAACCTTTCGAGTATGATCAGGCAATAAATCCCATACAGCTACTCTGAATCTAGCTACTGGGTCTCTTCCCTAAACGTTTATTCCAATCCCAAAGGTGATGATAAGGCTATCGGCCTTGCTAATTGTTATTGTCACTGGATTACACTGCAAGGCCTGGCAGTCTGGTTGGACAATTCCCCTAAACATACTAATCCGTTCTTTTAGGGTGTGCGATTGCATCATATCAAATATCCCTGGGATATATGTCTAGCCTTGATAGGCAGTTGTCCACCATACATTATTCCATCCCCCACAAGGGGATCTCTTATTCATGCCTAGTTCAGGACACAGGTATTTCTCTTCATGACTCAGTTGTCGTTGGGCACTTAAGCCCCTGCAGGCTATCACACTGCAAGCATCAAATGTGACAGTCTGAGGCGTTTCTCTCCTTGTTACATTCACCCACATCTTAACAGGGTATCCTCCTGCTCCCCTCTGCAGGTCATCTTTCCCCAGGCAATCAGTTGACTAAGACATTCTTTAAAGGTGATCACTGTCAGAATCAAAACTACTAATTGGTCCCTCTCCTGCACCATTATTAACTCCTAAACATCTATACCATTACTATAGTGAAGAATAGGATATACTCTACTAGAAGTACAAATATATATATATATATCCTAAACACCTCCCTACCTATACCGGTTATGAAAGGAAAAAATATATATATAGATTAGTTTATTTACAATTTCTTTCTAATTTTTATCTTTAGAGGATCCTCCATAGCAACAGTTTCCCACGCTTTAGGGTTAGTGGAGGATTTTACTCAAGTGTAGTGAGTCCAACCTTTCTCGGCCGTCCTGACAGCTGTTTCTGTTGTCAGAAGTACTTGGAACAGTCCTTCCCGGTTGGGTTGCAACTTTGCCTCCTTCCAGATGTGGATGAGGACCCAGGCTCCAGGTTGGAATGGATGAATCAGAGATTCCAGAGGTGGTGTCTGTGCTAACAGTCCTTGGATACTGAGAGACAATAGCGAGGAAGACAATCCGAGTATATAGTTCTTAGGAAACATATCTTTAGTTTCAAACTGCAGTACCTCATTTTTCCTTCAGCTTTCTTTTTAAAGGGGTTATTTTCAACTCCCCTGTTCCCTTCCTTTGCCCAGACCATGGGATCTATATCTTTCTCATCTGTCTCAGTTAACACATTCATTGATACTGTAATTCCCTCCTGACAGGTTATTATTTGTATACCCAATTTCATCATAAGATCTCTCCCCAACAAATTAGTACCTGCATCAGGTACATACAATAATTGACCTGTTATTGTCTTGCTCCCTAATCTCAATTCAGTGTTTTCAAAAAGTGGTAGTGTCATCCCTTTTCTCTCTACCCCACTTGTACCCTGTTCCTGGTACTAGGATTATACAGTTACTTTCTGGTGTCTGTACCCCCCCATGTGTTTTATTATGTTCCCTTAGAACCAAATTCTATAAAATACTAAAGGGCACAACAATGTGTCCATCTGGGTATACACCCATGTGTCAGCTTGCTCTCTTCCCTTCTAAATCATTAATTAGATTCCTATCCTCTTTAAAATACCTTATAGACACTGATTAAGGTTCAGATATTTTAAGTTTACCATCTGGAATTAAAGCCAGTTCACCGATTTCTTTTCCTTCAGCTGCCTGTTCTGCCACCTGATCCACCATTATATTCCCAGTTTCCTGTACAGTGCCACTATTCTGGTGTCCTCCACAATGTATAACAGCCGTGCTGTTCTTTGGTAGATTTACATCATGCTGAATTTGTTTTCCTTGTGTGTAAGCAACCCTCGCTCTTTGCAGACGGTACCATGAGTGGGTACCACCCCAAAGGCATATTTAGCATCTGTCCATATATTTAAGGTTCTTGTCAAGGCAGTTATTTCAGCCTTCTGAGCAGAAGTCCCCACATGTAATGGTTTTGCTTCATTTACCTTGTCAGTAGCAGTTACTGGATATCTTGCCTTACTGTTTTCTTGTCTCACGAAACTGCTTCTGTCGATGAATCCAGGAATCCTCAGCGTCGTCCAGTGGTTCCTCCTGTAGGTCTGACCAACTGGCATAGACAGCCTCCATGCAGTGCACACTGCTGGCTTGGAGGTAGCTCTTTGTTGGTGTTCTGGGTGTTCAGCAAATTGCTTCCTTCTCTTTGATCAGTTCTGCTTTCTGTTGAGAAACTTGATAGCCATTTAAATCAAGAAATTCAGCAAACTCACAGTCCATTGTACACAGTCCTCCTTGGTTACTGTGGCATCCACGTACTGCAGTAAAGTTCCACCATGGGATAGAGGAATCCAAATCTCAGGCTCACAGGCTAACCAGTTCTCAAAAATCATATGGTTGTTCTCACTACCCTGGGTAACACTGTCCAGGTTAACTGAATTTTTTTTTTTTATTATTTATTTATTTATTTTCCCCATATTGGAGTTTTCTTATTCAAAGGCAAATAATTTTAGACTTTCTTTAGCAAAACCAGGCAGAAAAAGGTGTACTTCAAATCCAGAACGGCAAACCCCACCTACTTATTCCTCAACTTGGTTAGTAAAGTGCATGGATTTACTACCATGGGTTGCATATCTTCAACATTTCTATTAATTGCCCTCAAATCTTTTACCAAACTATAGCTCTTGCCAATCCAAAAAGTTATTTATTATTTCTTTTATCCTCCCTCCTACAATCTTGTATCCTAAAAGAGCATTGCTTTACCCTGGCTGGGCTGACTCCTGTCTATAACTTAACCTTTATTGAGTTGCCCTTTTTTTTTTTTAATAATTTTTTTTTTTCTCTGCCAGGCATTCCTGATGCCTGCAATCCTGTATATACCTGATTTAGGATTTACATAACTTCTGGGGGTACAACATTGCTTTTTCCAGTTTGTGTTAAAGCCAGACTTAAAATTTTTCAGTCAATTGGTCTTGCTTGACAATTACCTCCAATTTTTTACTAAATTTAATCTCTACATCAACTGTTCTAATACATCATGCCCAAGTAATGGTTTTAGAGAACCTGGCATGTACAAGAATTTATGTATTCCTATTTGTTCTCCTAACCTGTATTTAATTGGTCCCCCAAAAAGGAAACTTCTCTTGCCAGTAGCTCCTACAATTATTACAAAAATCATCTACGGGTAATAATTCTTGATGTAGCACACAGTAAGAGGCACCTGTATCAGAAAATAAACTCTCTACCCTGCTTCCCCAGCTGCTTCGGTCCAGTGCGGGTGGAACTCACCCTGAGCCCTTCCAGGCTCCCCCTTACCTCTTCTTCTAGGTAAGGACATCCCTGTTACACCTTGCTCAACTTTGCCTTCCTCAGTCTGTGTTTTTCCCAAACCCTTTTCACTTTCCAGACTTTCATCATTACTGAAATACAATGTTAGTAATTTCTGTTTCACCCCCTTCCCTCCCCAGGATTCCGGTGCTTACACTGGGATGTCGGGTTTCCCGAGATCTCTGCAGATGACGGCTATTCTCACTCTCACTGTCCCGTCCCATCCCCATTCACAAGTCATAAACCCTGCACAGTTACAGCGGGAAACTCTCGCCCCCAGCTCTTTCTCTCACTCCGAGTTGTTCTTACAAACCGCGGTGGGGGGGTTAGTGCGGGGGATGTGTTCCTGTGCCGACCCAATCTCTAATATCTCACACTCACTGTTTTTCTTAACCTTTTTGCCAAATTTTTTTTGTTTGTTTGTTAGTTTTTACAATCCCGCTATTTGTACCCCCAATTACATTTCCATGTACCATTAACAAATGCACTTCCATACAGCATCGAGACAGTTTCTCTTACTGCCTTCAAAATCCACAAATCAAACAACACAGTTCTTCAACTTCTACAAACACCCAGCACTTGGTCTTATGATTAGGGTACTCAATTGTAAAACCGGTCCCATTACTCATTTATGTTCCGGTTGGTTTTTTTTTTTTTTTTTTTTTTTTTTTTTTTAAATTCAATATTTCCCCCTGGCTCACCAGCAATATTTCTCGAGTGAGCCTAAAAGCCTAAATACAACCCAGGGGGTCTTCTCGGTATCTCTTTAGACACCGTCTGTTCCATAACAACCTCATACATGACATAACATAACATAACGTAACATAACATGACATAACAAAAGACTTTCACAACATCAACATTTAACAATCACAAAGACAGTGACAATAATCAGTACAGTTTATCCTCAGGATCCTTCCTCTCTCTGCCTCCCTCCAGGGTCCAACCTTCCCTCTGTATTCATTTCCCACACTTGCATAGCTGCCCACCTCCTTCTCCAATAAACAACATATCAATGATAAACATCATTTCCATCCATAAGTAGAAATTAAGCCCTAGAAATTGATCTAATTGTTCTGCGACACTTATAGGATCCTCAATTAAGAAATTCTTGAAATTCCTGACTTTTCTTCTAGTAAAAAAAAAGGCAAGCATTAGCATATCCTATTTTCCCTTGACCTAAGGAGACTGCCCTAAAGGATAAAGTGAAGTATTAGTAAGGTTAGTGTTAGAGAAAGGAAAACTCTCCAGGTCCCATTCACATTACTCTAACTCCCTCAGTAATTGAGAGTGCATCCTCTCTGTCGCTTGCATTGCTTTAGAAATTGAGGGGGGGAAGTTATCTAAGGGATCCCATTTGTGATTTTTCTGCTTCTCTTTCCTTTTTCTTTTGAAATTCGACTCCTCCTTGTGAGGATTTTTTTTTTTTTTTTTTTTTTTAACTTCTTGCACCCATTCAGCAACATAAGCCAATTCTGTTTCAGAAAAAGGAGTCTTACTGTTTACGTATAAATACAAAGTCTGACAGGCCCAATCTTTGTCAGACCCCTATTTTGGTCAAAATCATGATTTTCCCTGTAGTGGCTCTCTGGGCTATGTCTATATACAGTATTTAAACATCTTTTCCCTGTTCTTTTCCCCGATCTGGGGATTATTTTCCAATTCTGAAGCTTCTTTCCAAAGGGGCTATCGCTAGGCACGAATTTGGGGACCCTTTTCCCCTGTTCTACGGAGCTCCTATTCCCCATCCCTCCGGAGTGCTGCTGTGAACTCCCCAGCTCACAGGTTACCACACTCCAATTCTCGGATCTAGGGCCAATCCCTCTGGAGCACCTTGCTCCAATTCCCGGATTAATAGGGGTGTACTGCTGGCACTTCGTCAAGTGTCCAGGGTACCGTACACCAACAGCTCCCTGCTGAGACTCACCCGAGTCTCCACCGACCCCCAAGGCAAGAATCAAACTCCCTTACCTTGGTCCGTGCACGAAGTTACCGGGTCTCCAGGGGTCAATACCCGTGCCTACCTGCCCCGTGGCTTTCTCAGAGCCCGTCCTTTATGTAACAGTCTCGGTTTCTTATCGGCCATCCCAAGGAGTCACCTCACCACCCAGACAGGACCGCTGAAATCAGCGGGGTGCACCTATCCTGTCCAGGGCAGCGGGGGAAACCCCCAAGGGGCGATAATTATCCCGGACGAGCCCCCAAATTGTAGGAAATATCCAAATAATTTTCTAGGACGGTATCTCTGATAAAGCAGATTTTATTCGCAATTGCAATGGCGGGCCTCCTGCAAGCAGGAGAGCACACAGAAAACAGAGTTACATCTTTTATTCCCTATTCCCCGACGCTTATCTCTTACTCTCCTGGTTCCTCATTGGCTGAGTACTTCAGGTTCACAATCTTCTCGACGCTTCACTAAACATGGAAACACTGGACAAACATAAATTTTTGCTGCATAAGCGTAAATCTGTAGTTAATTAGCTTATTCCACATCTGATCGTTATTTTGCGGATATCTGCTTGTCCTCCTTTCTACAAAGATAAGCTTGGGAGAGAGGCAGGGGAGTATCCTGGTGCCTGCCTTCACACCCCAACCTTCTCATGGAGTGAGACAGTCCGGCCTTGTGTAGAGGCCCTGACTTCTTTGATGTTTGCTAAATCTGTCTTTCTTTTGCTGAGAGTTTCTTATCCTAACAGAACAGCTCTACAATATGTTTTCTAATCCTTAGTACACTATACTCGCATTGTTTGGAACATTTAAACTATTACAGTTTTGCAAGAAAGAATTAATCACATAATTCAGTAATAATGTTTCTAAAACATGCTGCTAACATATACAGTATTTTACTTCTTAGATCAACTATTTCTACGGATAAGTTACAGAATACAAATGCATTATGTTCTACTTCAAATCAATTGCTACTTTTTAATATCAAATGCAGAAACAACATTCCATTTCCCACACTTTTAAAAAATAAAGTTAATTTCTCATTCACTTTTCTCACTGCAAATTTTCTGTCCCTTTCAGGTAACATCATTGGTTCTGGGATCTTTATATCACCGAAAGGAGTTTTGGAGCACACAGGCTCGGTAGGACTGGCTCTCATTATTTGGGTGCTCGGCGGTGGCGTTGCTGCCCTGGGATCTCTGTGTTACGCTGAGCTGGGAGTTACCATCCCCAAATCAGGAGGGGACTATTCCTACGTCACAGAGATCTTTGGTGGGTTAGCTGGGTAAGTACACACCTCCTCAGAGCCATTGGAATGCATGCTTACATTCAGTATTTAGTGAGGAAAAGACAGCTGACTTAGAAGAAACAGAATATTCATAAATAATCTGCTTTTGCAAAGTCACCCCCTTCTGTTATTACTCAGAATACCAAATTGCCCCTTTGCAAAACTCCCAGTTCTGCCTTCAGACTTTCACTTTCCAACTCAATAAAAATCAGTGACACATCCACATGACATTCATGCATGCAAGTGGTAAGTGGCAGCACAGAGTGTTTGAGGGATGCCAGTCTGGGGCCTCTCCCTATAACCCAAAGCCTTCCGTTAACTATTTGTGCAGAAGGCAGCAAATATTTCTATGGCATTATGTTGCAAGACCTTCCTGCAGCAGAATTCAGAAAGTTGCTTGGAGAAGAAGTCTGCCCACAGAAACGCCCCAGGCACAGGTGCCAGCTTGCAGCTCTGCTTCCTCAGCTGCAGCTTTACAGAGCAACCAGCCATGTAAATGCAGTGGAGGGATGCAGAAGAGAAATCAGGAAATGGTTTCTCTTCAAATATACAGCTCAGAGTAGTGTGGCTATGAGAAGGGAGAAGTGAGAAGAGGTCATCTTTTATATTTTATTGTGTGTTTCCTTGTATATTCAACAAGCAAAATTAGATTCCCCACCTGTACTCACAGCTTGGCAGAGGAGCACCAGAACCTTATTTCCACTTCATTAATTTGTGAGCAAAGTGTCCATGCAGTGTATAGGTGCTTTGTTTGCAAAAAAATAAATACAATAACTGCATCTGAAATGGTTCTGCAGAAGGGATGCAGCTGCAGCCCCTGCCTCTGGGGCAGGATGACAGCTTGGGGGCAACATGGCCCTTGGGTAATAGAAAACTCCAGGAACATCTTTGGAAGAACAGAATGAGGACCCAGAGGCAACGGAAAAGAGTCAAAACACAGCGGGGCTGCCCTCAGGGGTTATGGTCAGCCTTCTAGAGGGACCATCCAGAGAGGAGGACAAGACAAGGGAGGACTGTTCTCACAGCAGGCCTCAGCTGCTGCCAGGCTTTCTGCTTTTAGTTTCTTTTAGAAGTCTGGGTCTTAAATAGCACTTGTACATGAGCAAATGAGGTGCAGGGAAGCCTCCACATGTTGTGCTGCTGCTGGAGCAGCATGACTGAGCACAGTGCATTTACACACATATATACTTCAGGTTTATACAGGTCATAAAAATAACTCTACCCAGGGTAGTAAATAAGCTTAATACATATCCCTGCAGAAGAAAACAAATACATCAAACTGCATGGAAAACTCATTAGCGTATTTCTGATAAATACAACCAGTATAGCTTTTACCAGTGCTGTTTGATAACTGAATATATGTTCTTACTATAAAATCACTATGTGATTGAAGTCAGCAAAGAACTCTACTCCAAAGCTTTGATAAATATTGATTCAAACTGCTAGTAAAACTTTCTGTATTTCTTTAGTGGTTGCCAAAATCTAAAGTTTCCAAGCAAAGTAGGATAATATTAATAATGATTAAACTACCTCAAGCTTTCATAAGCCTACTCAGCTTCTCCTATGATCAGATGATGTGAATAACAGTTTCCATTTCAAACTGTTTTTCTTTGTTAATGACACCCAAGTACAGTACACTCTGACTTCATTTTCATTGGCTGCTCTGATTCCATATTTTATATTTAATGTGACATCATTTGGGGAGCACAAGCACATCCCAAATACGTATTTGAAAGCCTGGTTGCACAGGACTCTGTTGGAGATCCAAATCAACCCATGCTGCTCACTTCTTTCCACAAGTAAGACAATTAGTATGCAGAAATGTCTGCATAAAATCCAGTTTTTGGTTCAGGAGTGATTTGCACTTGCGCATGAACGCCACACCTTTCTAAAAGCAGAAAGTCTCACTACAGATTGTCACTTATTCCAGTTTGTAAAATGAGGAAAAAAATATATCTAGAAACATTGTGTAACGTACATCCAAACTGATGGGAGGACAGCCATTAAGTTCAGTAGTCACTGCTCAGACTGAAGGCGCAGCACAGCAGAGGCCCTCAGATTGCACAGTGGCTCACAGCAGAGCAGGACTGGCTCAGAGATGCAAAACAGGAGCTGCTCAACAGTCTGTGGCTGCACACAGCAGCTCGGATTCCCCATGCAAACTGAAGCACTCCAACTTCCTGAGAACCAACAGACGAATCACAAGAACAGCTACATCTGCCTTTTTCTGTATACTCAGCTCTTGGACCTTCTTCTAAAGACCTGGCAGCTTGTCAGTCAGCAGGGAGAGAAGACAGAACTTCTCAGGTTCTCAGAGTTCAGTAAATGAGTAATTGGTAAAGCTCATCAGAAAGGGTTCAGCCCCCACACCCACAGATGTGAGAACACAGTCTAGGGGAGCAGTAATTCCACCTTCTCCATTTGAACAACCTGGCCGGGTCACCCTGCAGGTGTCATGGCATTTCCTGGCCCTGAAATGGGCTTTGTGCTCCCAGCACCTCTGCTTGCCCCCAGGGATTGCCCTGACAGAAGCACAGCCTGCAAGCCAGCTCCTCAGGCTGGGTGCACTTTGCTGGTGAGGGCATCCAGCAGTTAGGGCTGAACCTCCTGCAGACAAAACTGTGGTACTTCATTACAGCAGATCTGAAAAAGATGTTTTTTGCTGGAGAAATCCTGTTCTTAATTCTTCCTGTACAATATTCAACTAAAAGGTGGTACTTGAAAAGCAGCAGTTACTTAGTGGGCCCAGAGGGTTGGGTAATGCATCAGGACCCATTCCTGCCCATCAGCCATAGCACACAGCACGTCCTGCCATCAGCACAGCATGAGGACAGACATCCCCAGACAGACGGACGTGCCATGCCAGCAGGCACCCGGGGTGAGCCACAAGAACAAGGCAAGGGCACAGCAGTGCTGCCCCAGCACCAATGTGATCTGAGCAACCAGCAACAATAGCTCTGTCTCAGAATTAGGCTTTGTGCAAGATTTACCTAAAAATAAGACAACATGGGGCCTACATTTTAGTCAGGCTTCCTTTTATTTTAATACTATCTCTCCTCAGCCCCCTGTTTGACAGCGTGACTTTGCGACCCTCTGCTAAAATTCTGCATTTAATTTAATTGGTGTTACCAGCCCTGCATGTATTTCGATTCAGCATGAAACAAATTGACTGTCAGAAATCTGTTGAATTATTCACAATCCCATTAAACCATATTCTATCAGCTACCAACTTTAATGCACTTTATATTGTAACATAGAAGCAAGTGCCAATTTCGCCTGAAATACTGTTTTCAGAGTCATTCTTCCTACTGAATATTTTTAACTGGATTCATTTCTCTGGTCTACACAAAGCACATGGGAGAAGACAGAAGCTGACAGGGAGGATCCAGGGGGTTCTGGCCAGAAAACCCATCACCTGTGTGGACATGGCTCTGCCCAGCCAGCTGCAGGTAGTGCCCCAGGGGAACACACAGCTGGGCTTCGTTCCAGGGCAATCACACCGACCTCACACTCACCCAGCACCCCCAGAACAATAGCACAAACGACCGTATTGGCCTTTAAGACTTATTGAGTCTCCAGTGAAGTAACACAGCAGGTCCCTGGGCTGTCCACAATGCCCAGCTGGGTGAGCAGGATCTGTGGAGTGGCCCCAGCCCAGAAACATCACCTTCAGCATAGCATGGCCAAGCCAGTTATTAGAGAAAACCACTCTGAGCCATGACAGAAAGCATTAAGAACAAAAAAGAAATCTCACACACATGCACTGGATTTTAACAAGCAGTAGTGATATTTGGGAAATATTTGCACCATGGCAATTTTTACTGAATTAACTCCCTGTAGTTAATAAGAAAAGGGAAGCATCAGATTGCCATATACTTCTCAGAAACAACAAGGCAAGGCAAAGGAGGTATTGAGAAGCACTCACCACCATGGCCAAGGAGTACCAAGAGTAGTGTTAGCATCTAGGGCAGCTGCACCAGGAAGGACATCCCAGCCCTGCTGAATTTAAGGGGCTGGCAGCAGGCAGGCATGGATGCTGGGAGTGAGCAGCCCCCTGAAGATAGCAGCACAGCATAATTACACTGTTTTATTTGGAAATGTCATTTCTGACACTTGCTAAAGCAAAGAGTACCCAATACTTGTAATCCTTACTCTTTGATACATTCCTAAACTGCATTTCACTTAGAAATGTTTAAATTGAAATCCAGATTGTGCTTGGGAACATGGGAAAGGGTATGAGGAGAAGCAGAAGTGGGTGACTGCTGGCTTTGAGTGAGATTACAGCACTTGATCCCAATGTCTTGGACATTTCCCAAAGTGCAGCACAGCTGATTGCATGTTACTCTCCTCCAGCACACTTAGCCCAGCTTTCTTGTGCTTTTTCTTGTGTTCTCAGGTTTCTGCTGCTCTGGAGTGCAGTGCTTATCATGTACCCTACAAGTCTGGCTGTCATATCGCTGACCTTCTCAAACTATGTCCTGCAGCCCGTGTTCCCTAACTGTATTCCCCCCTATAATGCTACTAGGATTCTCTCCATGGTGTGTTTACGTGAGTATTTGCTTCTTGTGCACACAAAGCTTGCCTCATTTTGCAAAGAATTACTCAGCAAGGCTGGGCTGATGCCCCAAAACCCAAGAGGCAGCCAGGAGTGTGCCCTGCACACTGGGGTGGCCAATCCCTCCCCACCTGCCTGCAAGGAACACAGCAGGCTGCAGCTCATCCCTGGGCAGTGATGGCAGATGAGCTCATCCAGAGCAGGTTTCCCACCGCTGCCTGAAGCCCTCCTCATCTTTTAACATTCCCAAATGCAGGCATGTGGGAAGTGCATACCACCACTGGCTTTGCATTCATTACTTACAGAGCTGGTGGGACTGGACTGGAGCAGAGCCACAGGGAAAGAAGACATTCTCCGTGTCCCATAAGGAGGCTGAAACCCCAGTTCAGGTAGCAGATTGAGCTCTGAGCAGGCTCAGCCCTTTGAGCTGGAGAAGCCAGGCAGCAGAGTCCCAAGGAGGAGAGCTGTGATGGATGCTCCTCTGCAGCTGGGCATCTCACAGGGCAAGGCCAGTCCCCTCCTCTCTTCGATTATGGCCACGCGGAAACTATACAGCAGTCAATGTTTTACAGTGCTGTGTGTGTTCTTAAATAAACATAATTTCATTTCACTGAATTCAGTCTTTTGCTCTCCAGTACTCCTGACCTGGGTGAACAGCTCCAGCGTTCGATGGGCAACACGCATTCAGGATATATTTACAGCAGGAAAACTCTTAGCCTTGGCCCTTATCATTACTGTGGGCTTCATACAGATCTTTAAAGGTACTCTGTGAGACAGCTCCAACACGGGTATGGTACTGTTGCTACACTTGCTTCTCTCACCCTCCTTATAAAGCAACCCAAAGGGATTGCAGGGCTGTGGAGCAGTCTCTGTGCTGCTGATTGGGCTTTGGTTGCTGCAAGTGCTCTCTGGGCTGGAAGGAGCTGGAGAATGACATCCCACACAGCAGCTGTGTGTCCCGGTGAAAAAGCATTTGTCTTGGGTGCTGCTGAGAGATTTATTCCAGGCACAGGTGCACTGGAGGTTTATCCTCTGTGTAACAACTGTGCATGGAGTCATGAAAATGATGGTACTACAGAGAAATGAGCTGTATCTTCCCTAAACATATTCCTTTCTGTCCTGCGTTGTTGGTTTTGATAAAGGAGAAGTGCATCTGAAGGTATTTTAGAGTGATTACAGAAAATTTATGAACTCGTTGTGTGGTCTTTAAATTTTAAAGTGCTCTGAGTGCAAACTGATAAGCAGTGCTGGGTCCAGTTCAGGAAGATGCCAAATTCATTTTGGGCACAGTCTGGTTTCCTACAAAAAGTCACTTGTAAGATTGAGAACTACAAAATGCCGCCTTCTTAAGACGTAAAAATGTCTGACTGAATTACCAACTTAATGGAAAGCAGAGAGCACAAAAGGCTCGTGACATTTTTGTCATGTCTATGTTGAGTCATGCAAAGAAAGATGAAATAAGGCATTTAGAGAGCAGGACTATTTCTCAGTGATAACAGTCCCACAGTCTTGATAAATCTTCCAGCCCCATAGATATTTTCCCAGTACTCCTACTGAACAAAACCAAGTGCTTGCAAAAGTAAACAGCATTAGGAACAGACAGAAGTTTACCCCATCACAGAGCCGTCCACCAGCAGTGTGAACACAAAGACAGGTAGCAGTATGTAGCAGTATGTCGCAGCAGCAGTGCCAGCATTGTGGCAATTAGATGCAGAGCAATGCCTGTGCATTCAGAGCCCACTGCCTCCCCAGGACACCCTGCCATAGAGAGCACCACGAGTGCAGTGCCAGCCCGAGCTGACTTGTGGAATATGAAGAGCACAAAGTCTCAAACCCAATCAAGCAATGAAAAATAGGAAAAAAAAAAAACCAAAATTCCACCTATTTCCTGGTGTCTTTGGTGGGCAGCACTTCCCTCAGGGGAAGGCATAAACTCTTGCTTGTGCTTTCTGTGCAGGAAACTATGAAGAGCTGACACCGAGCAAAGCATTCAATTTCTGGATGACTCCATCCGTGGGGCATTTAGCATTAGCTTTCCTTCAAGGGTCGTTTGCATTTAGCGGCTGGAACTTCTTGAACTATGTAACAGAAGAATTGGTTGATCCCCGCAGGCAAGTATCCCTTTCCACATCATCCACATTTTTTTTGAAGTGCTGAGATATTCGAGCTATGTGATAACATAATTCATTTAATAAGCTGCAGCGATATCATGACATGTCCTATAGGACTGGTGTGGCTATAGGAGAGGGTTTTTGTTTGGAATGCAAACAGGCCCGTTAACAAAACACCATGCTGAAATTAGGAACAGACTGTGAGACTGTGCAAAGTATCGATTCAATTCAATGGCCTATGGACAAAGCAATGTCATCGTGGCCCTGATCAAACATACAGTGCATCCTTAGCAAAAAATTAGCCAATGAGACTCCACACGTATCTATAGGGAGAATCACTGTCTCTTGTTAGAAAAATGTTGGGTTCTACTGCAAGTCACTTTGCTTTTTCATCCAAAGGGGAGGTTATACAAAGACCTGAATGAGAAGATGGGAAGGCACCTGACCCACAGGCAGCACTCCCTGCCCTGCACCTGTACCACAGCGCAGCTGTAGGACCTACCCCTGGAGTGCCCCATGTCAGCTCTCTGGGGGCTGTGTGTGTGGGAAGGAGCTTTGAAATGACCTAGCACCAGCAGGCGGGGGGGAGCCAGAGGGAGAACAATTCTACTTTAATAAAGCAAAGCTCAAACGTTTCAAAATTTCTGAGATGATAAAGTGGAATGATGGATGATAGCGTCAGCTATTTCTGGGCATGCCGTGCACACAGCAGTTAAACAAGGAGGAGTTCAAGGGCTTGCACAGCCTGGCTGGGAGTGAATGAAAGCTGCTGTCTCACGAGCAGCCCTGTGCAGGCCTTCACACGAGTGAGTGGGAAAGTGCACGCCCAGAGACCTTGGCAGGAATAGAGAGAGATCAGCAATGTGCTCCCTCCAAAAACAGCAGCACTGTAATGGGTCACCACAATTTCAAACCTGAACAATGAAAAGTTATGACTTTTATAAGGCAAATATTGCCTCAGTTGAGAAATAAAAAGGAAAGGAAGGGAACAGGGTTAAATATTATTACTTTTGCAGCATCTAAAGGGAAAATAAAATATAAAAAACTAATATGGTAACAAAAAAAAATCTCCCAATTTTTACTAAATCCACTCAATCACAGATTAAAGTACTTTTCTTGTTTTTTAACTTTTTCCAAGTGCGACACAGAGACAGAAATGCACTACTGCATTAGATAAAGATTTGTTCAGCTGCCCACCTCTAAAAAGGGCTCTGAACTGGCAACTGAGTAAAATATTCACTCCTGGAAGGTACCACAGCACTGTAGCAGATGAACCTACGCAGCTGGTTGAATGCCCCAGGTTGTTATTGTGGTCTCGCTGTGTATGACTGTAAATTCTTATCTACCCTCCTAATTCTTTTATTAGGAACCTACCTCGTGCCATATTCATATCCATCCCATTGGTGACATTTGTGTATACGTTCACCAACATTGCATATTTCACTGCCATGTCACCCCAAGAGCTCTTGTCCTCCAACGCTGTGGCGGTAGTAAGTAAACCATTCCCTGGATGTCTAAAATACACTTTGATTTCAGTTCTGTGCTTTGCAGTGTATTTCAGTTTCTCTGCCTTCTGTTGCTTTAGACATTTGGTGAAAAGTTACTGGGCTATTTTTCCTGGGTTATGCCAGTCTCAGTGGCCCTATCTACATTTGGAGGAATAAATGGATACCTTTTTACCTCATCAAGGTTAGATGGAGTACAATTTTATGAACATTATCTAATTTGGGGAGGGGCTGTTTTAATTTGATTTGCTAAAGAAATGCTAGCTAGACATTTTGGATGTTATAGCATGGTGAGATCATTGTTGGGCACATTGGATACATTCAGTTATGAACTGCTCTGTTTCAATCAGTAAATGTAATATTGAATCACAGAATCTCTTGCAAAATAATCCTTATGAGCTACTAAAAGCATCTGCAGATGTGGAATAACTCGCAGTAAGAGCCAAACACGGCTTTAGTATGGAACCAAAGCAATTTTACATCAATAATGTTCCAGTAGCTACAAGCTAAAGTATGGAAAAGGATTTGCAGGGCCTGGTTCAGTTCCCATTTACAGGCATCATTCCCGCAATGAAGAAGCTCCTTCCAGGCAAGATGCTTTGTGTGCACACTGATGATAGCAGGACCAGAATCTTCAAAGTCTATTTGTATTAACTGACCTTTCTGAACTCAATTTAAAAGTTATAAATTTTTTTTAGAGGAAACAATCCAACTCTGAAGTACCTTGGGAAAATTATTTATCAGCGCTTTCACAATTATCATGAGATACAAATTTGAATGCATGTGTAACACAGTATGCATGTAAAAGTGAAACCTTAAGGCACATGAAACCTTAACCAAAGCCCTTTTGACACTGGAAATGTTATCTGTGAGATTTTTGGTGCCTTAGTGACATATGGCTGATCATCTCACAGCTTCCCTGTGTTCATGGATAAGCAGGCAGTGCTGCTGGCAGATGCTGCTGGCAGATTTCAGTCCTCATCCTCAGAGAGAATTGGGCAATTTAGATCAGGTGATTTCACAGATGACATTAGCCATTGAAGGCCTCCTACATGGAATGATTTCGATGAAACAACTTACATCATGTTATTCACAAATCTCTAATGGAAGTGAGAACCAAGCTATGGCCTCCTCAGCTTCAAACCAGCAGCCAGAGAACAGCTTCCTTCTACTCCAAAAGCCACGAGGGCAGTTGAGATTAGGGACATTGTACAGCTAGATATTGAAAAAGCTGTTTTACACGCAGTGGATTAGTGCTCCTATTCTCATTTGCAGGTTATGTTTCTCTGGTGCCCGAGAAGGCCACTTGCCAAGCTTGCTTGCCATGATCCATGTGAAGTACTGCACACCCATCCCTGCCCTGCTTGTCTGTGTAAGTTCCGTTGTCCCTGCCCCATTGTTCTTTAACCTGCTCAGACCTGGGCAAGCTCTTAGAAATACTGATTCATGGAAAGGAGCGCTGCCCTTGCAGTTTGGAGTGGTTCCCTGGTATCTAACTTGAGCTGTAATTTAGGGCCATTATAACTTGTTGTCCCTAACGAGGAGGTAGAGAGTGTCTTTGGAAATGAAGATACCTCATTTAAGAAAAGATGAGGTCTTTTCACCAATTTTGCTGGCTTTTTGCAAATATTTAACATGGAGGAAATCCCTGTGGTCTCTGCTAATCCCACTGTGGCAGGGGTAGTATAGACTCTGCTGCCAAAGCCAGAACAAGGCAAGACCCAGGGGGAGCACAAAGTGAGCAAAGCGTCCTGTGAAGTATGAGCTGCAGTGCTCCAAGGAGCTGTTGTTTGACTGATATTTCTTTTCTGCGAAAAACAAGTCAGCCATTACAGCAGCCCTCCATGAAGTATCTGCTGAATTAATACAGTAGGCAAACAAGAGGGCCACCCAAAAAAAGTAGAAAATGTTCTGAATGTTGGAAGGTTTTGGCTGGTTAGGCTACTGTTTTCCTGCAGGAAGATCTTTTTCTTTTTCTTAGACATCATGAATTTCCATGATACTAATGACAGATGGAAGTTGTTATTTGAAACAAATACACAGTTTTAGCAAGAATAGAGTTTATGAATATGTGATGAACAGAATATGTGATGTTTTTTGCTGTGGCAAAGAAGATATTAAAGAGCAAAATGACCCTCGGTGCTGCAGTCCCTGAGTGCGCAGCCCAAGCAGGGGAATTCTCCCAAGGGCATCTGCTCAAAATGGCATCAAAGCCAACTGCAGATTTGCCACTGATTTCAAAACAATGAGGATTTGATGCAAGATGCACTAAGATGCACATTTGCATGACTCTCCTGGCTCTAACAGCAATTCTGGCACAATACACCCAGACATAATTTCATCAGATAAGCCATTCCACTTTCTGGACAAAATACCTGCACAACTGAGGCTTATGGCATTCCCAGCGCTCAGTGCCTGACCACAAATATCTGGGTGCACTGCCTGTACAGGATCTGGGGGCAAACCCCACAGCCCATCTGTTCTGCTTTGAGCAAACAGAAGGCGCTGGCTCCATCTTGGCCTCACGCCAGGCAGCTGAACTCTGCTGATGCTGACGAAGCAGAACTTCTTTGTCCTTAGAAATTCATCAGCTCAACCAGCATACTGAGTTTCTGTGCTGTTTCACTGTGAAATAGCCATACCACGAGCAGGCTGCCTGCACCGAGCAGGTCTGATAAATCAGGTGTATGTCAGCCTCTCTCTCAGTCTGCTCCAAACATTTCCCTTAAATTATAGTGCAAATTACAGAACCAACACTGCATATCAATTCATCATTTGAAGGTACTTCAATGCAGCTCAGAGTATATAAAATACTGCAATGAAATATTAATTCCTTAACAAATAGAAATGTAAAAATAATATAGCGTAGGCAGCTACAACAGCAAATGAGGTCAGACCTCAGGCAATCCTAATTAATACATCAGGTTCTTTTTTCTTTATCAGTGAATTGCACCTAGTTTTTTCGTGCAGAAAGCTTTCTTTGTACAGAGAGAAAGACCTTTTTAGCATCACCAGAGAGACCTGTATTTTTACTAATCTTTCCAAAAATGAAGGGTCCAAGCTAAATGCAAAATAAACAGACTGGGTTTTTTTGCAAGACAGTAAAGTGACAGGCTCTCCTGCCCACTGTGTGTCAGGCTGCTGTCAGGCATGTAATCAGGGGAGGAAACACACACTCCTCTCAGCCCAGTACCACTCAGGAATTACACCATTTGGCGAGCAGCTCTGACACATTCATGTCACCTACACAAGAAACATCATCGCCCCAAGTGCCTTCAGTGCAAAACCTGCTAGTGGCAGATGTGTGTCTGCCAGCATGCATCTTCCAGAGGAAAGTAGGAAACGTTATGCCACACTGGTATAAAAACACTGCCCTATTTTAAATGAATTTCATAGTGAGACAGCTCAATATGCTGAAATCACCCCCAACTCCATATAGCTTTGAGGATTTTAACAGAGGAATGGAGAGTCCTAACGGTCATTTGATTGTGGTGGTGTGTAATTACTCGTGCCAGTGGTACAGAACTCCTCCCTCCCTAGAGACCTTTGCTATTAGAACAGCTAACTAAGGAAAAAGAAGACATAAGCAAAAAGAGAGCCTGAAGTAACATGGAGCCAAATCCTGGAAGGTCTCTGAAGGGATCTGGACATTTCATTTCCCTCAGCTTTGGCCACCAGGAGACAGTGTTTGCAGGATGAATATGCAGTGCAAGGTGGGGTTCATGCCTGGGATACCAATGGACAGGTGGGGCAGGATCTGAGAAGCAACCCCATGAACCCTGAACCAGCTCTCCTAACTTCAGGGAGCTATTTGGAAATAAAGTACAAACAACCAAATTACACATGTAAATTTCCACCATCTGTCTGCCCGTTTCCTAACACGAGTAATGCTCAAGAGATTAATGATGTCAGTCATCTGCAGCATGAGCCATGGGCCACTGGGAGGAAAGGGCAAAGCTTTTATTCTTTATAATACATACAGGACACCTGCAATAAAGTAATGCACTGACCACAGAGTATAAGCCAACAAGAAACCCTTCTTGTCTCGTAATAGACAACTTTCTCTTTGCCAGAAGTCCTCATTGTAGGGTCCAAGAGGTTTTAAAACAGAAATTGGTGGAGTGCAGCCATTGAAAGCAGGTACAGAAGTGTCCAGTTCAGGCAGCACAGTAGGACCATAAGCAACAAGAGTTAAACTGCTTTTAGCTTTTTTGGCTTGTTTTTATTGCTTTTAAGCTACCTTGTTAGTAATAATTCACATTAGATCACCTTTCTTTCTTTACAGTGTCTGGCCACTCTTATCATCATGCTTGTTGGAGACACGTACACACTAATCAACTATGTGTCATTTATTAACTACCTCTGCTATGGAGTGACAATTATAGGCCTGATTGTGTTACGCTGGAAGAAACCCAAAATCTTCAGACCTATTAAGGTGAAAATGTTAAAGCTAAATCTCTTGACTGCAATGCAAAAGGCATGGGAGGAACCACTGAAAACCACGTGTCCTCCAGTTGTTTTTTTTCCCTTTTGAAGATCAGTTCATTTTTAGATATAATGGTGAAGTTTCAGTCTCAAATCATGCCCCAAAGCACCACTAATGTAAAAACAGAACACAAAGGCTTCCAAAAACAAACTTGCTAGTTTGGGCAAGTGACAGTGGCAGAAGGAAGGGGACACAACCCATGAGGCTCTTGATGCCAGAGCCCTTGTTGCCGGCCCAGTGCTGCCCTCACTCTGCAGTCATGCTCTGCTCTGCTCTCTCCCTCCAGGTGAACCTCCTCATTCCCATCACTTACCTGGCATTTTGGGCATTTCTGCTGGTCTTCAGCCTATACTCTGAGCCAGTTGTCTGCGGAGTCGGACTCATTATCATTTTAACTGGAGTGCCCGTGTTTTTTCTTGGAGTCTACTGGAGAAATAAACCAAAGTGTGTAAATAGGCTAATAGGTAAGCACTGCTGCAGTGGCTTGGTGCACTTTTTGGGCCCACTGCTCGTGGCCTGCAGGGCTCAGCCCCCCCAGTGCCGAGATCCCAGCAAGATCAACCACCGCTGGCACGCACAGCCTTCAGACCCCCATGCAAAACAGGCCAGGTGCTGCTTATGGATGGAATTACTTCAGTTTTAAATTAGAAGGAATGACAAGCCACCAGGCAGACAGGCACGTTGCAGGTGAGCCCTGGACAGGAGGTAACAGATGTATTTTTGTGGCTGTTTGTGCGGGTAACTGCTTTCTTCATCACTTGCCATATTCACCTCCACTTGTGCCCCTGTGCATCCCCCAGCTCACTCACCACAGCCTCAGCCACAAAGCAGATGCACAAGAGTATCACTTTAAGCACCTAAAGACCAAACGAACCACCACAAAAAGAATAATAAATGACAGAACTCTGCCTGTCCCTCACCCCGCTCTCATCCCAGCAGCACTGCAGAACCCCTGCACGGCACGATGAATTATTTCTCACTCAAATAACAAGAAAGCCTTGCTTTTTCCCTCACATCACAGCGCACATGTTGCTTGTGATTGGGCTGTGCTTGGCTTGCAGCTGTTCTGTGGTGAGGACTTTCCCTGAGCAGGAGCAGCTGCCTGCCCAGCTGCAGCCCAGCTCCCTCACTGCAACCGCCGGGCACTGGCGCTACCTCAGGGATGGCCCGGCGGGCCTCTGGGCAGCACGAAGGGCTCTTCGCAGCAAAGAGACTTTCCTAAAGGCGCCTAATTTTAACCCACCTGCGCTTTGCCAACACTGATGTGTCACTCACTAGAGATAAAAGCAGCCAAAGGGAAGGCGGGCGGTGCGGAGGGGCCAAGACCTCTGTGGGGAAGATGGCCGCCGGGTCACGCACTGCATCACGCAGCACTCGAGCCACCGTGCTAAGTGCAGCCGTGCTAACCGCAGCCTTGCTCCTTGCAGAGTCGGTGACGTGCTGGGGACAGAAGCTGTGTTTTGTGGTGTACCCCCAGGGCGGGGCGGCCGAGGAGCCTGCTGCCCACTGCCACCTGCCCACCAGCGACAAGTCCCCAAGGAAATAGCGCAGCGGCCTCTGGGGCCGAGGAGGCTTCTTGTTTACATGCCCATTTTTGCAAAAAGATTTTCTGGAATTAAAGAAAAAAAAAGTTTTAGAGAATAGTGAGCTACACACTTTATGGCATCTGTAGCTTTTAGTTTTTCCCTAAGAAAAAAAGAAAAAGAAAAAAAAACAAATAAAATATGAAATAAGGCACTGGTTGTTATTTTTTTTTGGCAGCACACTCGCTCACCAGGGGAACGCGGCACAGCTACGGCTCTGAAATACTGATTCTAGCAGCCATAAGGGCCTGTTTGAGACTGAGAGATTGGGGCACGTAAAAGCATTTCTAAAGCTCCCCATCACAAAACCAAAATGGTGAAAGCCAGGGGAGAGGAGATGTGGGGACAACCCTGCTGCTGCCTCGGCATAGGCACAGCCCAAAGGATCATTTCTCCATAGGACAGCTGGTAGGGCACCCCACAGCCAGGGCTACAAGGGACAGGGGAAGCACATGGGACAGGAACAAGCCTGGGTTATTGTACAAAGAAGTGAGCTTGAGCATTCAGACATCATTCGGTGTGACAAGACCTCAAGCATCTTCATTTTTGAAACATTTTTGCTTGGGCTCCTGCGCAACAGGAAGATCTCGAAGGAGGCAGGAACAAAACCCAGTGCTACTCTTTGCTATGAGTCAGATGACACTCTTCATTTTAACGGTGCTCAGAGAAGCAGCAAGACTACATCATTCTCACATCAGATGCTCTTTAGAAAGTGTTTTGCATATTTTATTTGCAGCAAACACTAAAAAAAAAAAAATCTGGTTCATACATTCAATAAATTCATAGAGATCTGCTGCTGTAGCAATATGGCCACTTTCACACCAAAGAATCTTTTGAAAATGCAAAATGCAGGAATAGCTCTAAGCAACATTTTGAATAGCTCCTGTTCTTTTGTAACTTTTGAAAAATAAAAGCTATCACATTCAGTAGCCTTGGTAACAGCCACAGGAATTTAATTCTTAAAGCAGCTCTGTGTTAGTGGCCTTGGTAGAAAAATTAGGGGTTCATTAATCTCTTAGTTTGTCAGGTACCATACATTGTACAAAGATTGAAGAATGGACTCAAAATATGGGGTGAGTTCAAGGAAAGTGACTTTCCAATACAATGCATTATTTAGAAGTATTTTTTATCTTTAAATGTCTGTCCATGTCTGTCCAAGCCTAGAGATGGTACACTGAAAAGAAATGCACTTTACACTCTTCTCCTTCTATAAAGCTATTAATCGTAAGATGTTAAAATATATATTTAGTTAAAGAAAAACGTGGCTTTGTGCGTACGTATACACACACATCTTAGGTACCAATAGAAATGAATGAAACCTATAACTGCTACCCAGGCAATCAAAGACTAAATTAAAGAAGCCACTGCCTCACAGTTGCTAACTAGCTTCGACTCATCTTCCCTGATTGTATTTCAATGCTCTAAAACAATAAACATTTGCCCTTAGATCAGAAGGCTGAATTTAAAACAGGAGGATTGGGTAGAGCTTATCTTTGAATTATGTACCACTCTCCAAAAGCTGTTTCAAGATGTCTTATTTCATTTTTAGAAACAGTTTCATCTGTCCTCCCAACATGCATATTATTTATTTATTTAAAAGTTACTTCCTAGTGCACACTATTTCTAGCCATAAAAATCAACATACGGAGCTTGGAAGACCAGTTCATATGCTGACTGAAATTTAGCAGTGTGCTCAACTTTGTTCAGGTATGACTTTTTCAAAAATGACTTTTTCAAAAAACGAAACAAAAATCCCAGAGAAGACGTAACTGCCTTTACTTCTAAGCCCACTGAACAAAAGCAAAATTCCAAGACAGCTGACACTACACAAATACCTCAAGAATGTTGCATGATTCAATGCAGAAAAGCTAGCCCTTTCCAAAAGAAACGTTTTGTAATTTTGAAGTATTTGCTGTGGTGATACAACTCTTGCTGATTTTTGTTTCCTGCAGCATTTTGATGTCCCCTTTATTGATATGTGAATCATGATAACCTGTGCATTAGCTTTTCTGCTATGAAGGAGAAACTCCCAAAGAGAACAGAGCAAAGAACATCTCCACCTCAGCTGCAACAAGTGCACCTTCTCCAGGTCATTTTCTGCAACTAATTCATACAATTTTACCGTCATCTCCATACAAAACAAATTCACCCTAGCTGAATTACACTAATAGGAACAGCAATGTTAGAATGAGTTTAAAGCTTTAAAAATCAATCCATTTATACACAAACCTATATTTTACATACTATTATATTTATGTAGCTGCATACATACACAAAGTATGAGAGGCTATAATGCAGAAAAATACTCTGCTGTTCATTCTTTTAGTGCTGGCAATACCATTCAGGAAATTTCACAGTAGTAATAGAGGTAATGCAAATACTTAGAAAAGTATCACCTTTAAGTTAGCTTTTGAGACTGAAGCTAGCAGGAGCTGTACTGGATTGATCTTATTGCATCGTCACCATACGATTATCGCAGATCACATCGTCATTGTGCCATGCAGTGCACACAACAGTGGGAAAACAGTCTCCCAAGAAGGATGGCATCCAATAGGCAGCAGGAGCTGCAGGGGCACAGGCAGGAGAACACAGGACTAATGAGGCAGAGCTGCGTGGCACAGCTGCTCCTGCAGGCCCCACTGCTCTCAAATGTTTTCATGACCTTGGTATGGGAATTGGCTGTTTCCAGTTGACACCAGTACATCAGGCAAAAGACCTTGATCTCAGCAAGGTCAAGACAGAACACTCATATCAGTTCAGAGCTTTTACCCAACTCAGCAAGGATTCATGAGTCACTGTGTATTTAATATTCCATATACAAGCATATTAATTGGAAGTAACTTTACAAATATGTATTGAAAGATACACAAGCAATCTTTCATCAGCCGAGCTCAATGATTTGCTGTCCCACACAATTTTCAGAGGTCTTCAGGAAAGATTTTCTCATTTTTCATTCTCTAATCTGCGAATTCTGGGAACAAAATACATTTTCTTTTTGGCTCTTTTGAGAGCCAAATGAATGACAAGACAGAAATTACTGAGCTTCTGAAGTATGCATCATAAATGAAAGCTTCATTAAAAAAAAAAAAAAGTGAAGGGTAAAGCCTTGCTTAGAATTTGTCTTTTCCTAAATCTGAGTTCCAACTGCTTTGGCTCCTTGCTTGGGAACAGGCCCCTGTGTGGAGCAGGGACTGTCTCCTGTTACTAAAAGCAAAGCACCTTTTGTTTAATTTTAAAACTTCTCATTCCTCAACACTTCTCACTGGTGCTCTAACTTCAGCTATGCAAGAAGTTTTCGCATTTGGACAAATGAAAAAGGAAAATCCAAGGAAAAGGATTTGAAAGCAGGCAAGGGACACTGTTTTTATTAGAGACCAAAAATAAATGTCTTATAAACTTGGGGTAAGAGATAGGAATAGAAAGGAAGGAAACTTGGCACATCAAAGCAGGAAATGTATGAAGTGCAAAAAAAAAGGGAAACTTCCACCACTCAATCCAGCTGAAGACTATTTAATCCCTGAAGCCAAGAACACAAGAGCCAGAATCTGAAATGAGAAGGGTGGCTTATTTAACAATTTGCTATGTTAACAGACATGAGATGAGGCATGCTACCTGGAAAGTTTGGGTCATGGACGGAGAGGCTGCATCTAAATCCTACTGCCTGCTCAGGAGATGAAGAGACGTTTCCTGTTCTTAAATAAGCAAAAGCAATTCTTCTCTCAAAAATCTGTTAAAAGAAATACATAAATTACTTAAGACTTTCCAAGCTAGCTCCTTGGTTTGTCACAAGACACATGTGTTGTGCTACACAGGCTGTCAGCAAACACTGCTGCAAGTGCACGGGTATCATTTATTACTCTGTCTCCCTTTTATGGGCTCTATTCATTTTAGCCACGTTCACATCAATATTAGGGTTGTAGTATTACTGCTTGTGTCACTGTTATTGAAGCTGAATTAGCACTTCACGGTGAAGCAAAGCAATCACCCTTCCTATGAGGTGAGGCACTGTCAGCCCTCTATATCAAGCTGTGCCCTCATATCCTTCATGGTTATGGATAAACCCTAACGACTATGAAGTCTGTACAGTTCTCTACTACACAGATATTTCCAAGTTTGTAGAGCAAACTTCTGCCAACACAAAAGAACTCAGCCTATGCCTTCTACTAAAAAAAAACAACCACAGCAGAATAGAGCCAATGGTTCCCTCCAAAGACATAACCAAACACTGGAGAGAGAAAGCATCAGCAAAACAAACACAGCCCCAGCAACTGGCAGTGAGGTGCTATATTTCAGGAACAGGGTTTTTTGTCTGTTTTTTCTCTGCAACAGAGTCATAAAGAATCATATACTCCACAGCTATGTTTTGTTATTTGGGGTATATGTATGTGTCTTTTAAAGACATCTGTATACAACAGGAAATTGTTATTGCTATTGGCAAGATTTCATGTGTACTTTCCAAAAAAAACTGATGCACATCTACAGCTTCAGATACCAGCAAGAAGTATACAGCCAAGAAAAAAGAACCACACACCAGCTTCAGATCTTCACATCAAAGGCTCATAACTGACTCAACATATGGAGTCAGCAATGGGCAGTGCTAACAGGTTGGCAGCCTCAAGTGACAGTCAGAAATCCACAGTCTCCGGACACATTAAATTTTATTAAAAATTAAGAGATTGAAGCAAGAGCAAAGTATGATGATGCCCAGCATCTTACTTGTATTGTATCATTGTCCAGGAACCAGCAAACACAGGTAACCACGATGCCATACCTGAACCATACATCTGTACATACATTATGGCAAAATGTATTTCAGTGAATATATACAACATACACACACACACCAAAAAGAAAAAAAAAAAAAAGAAGGCAGAGAACAGAATAGAAAACAAGTACATTTAAGGGATGTTACAGAGTCATACACAAGCTGGAAAGTGTTGCAATTTCAAACAGAAATACACCCCGTGTTTTAATAGCAATAAGAGAGTAAGAGAGCACTTTAGTCGTGATGCTGCCTGTGAGTGGTTCTTCTTAGATCAGGAAAAGGCTTAAGTATTCCTCTCTATTCAGAGTTATTTTTAGGAAACTATTTTTTAGTGAGATTGGACAGTGGAGTTTTGTAGGGTTTTTTGGTGTCGTTTCTTTTCTTAAATCTTAAACACTTTTTCCCTTCTATGAAAATACTTAAAGAATGCAGAAAAGCATTATTAAAATATTTTTTTAAAAGATAAATTCATTAGCTCATTAGGTTACATAGTCATTGAAGTGCAATCATATTTTTCCACTGAGCAAAGAATGAAATTTTCTGTTCACACTTCTGGCATAGTAGCAGTTTTTCACAATTTTTTTTTTAGTAAGTTCTGAATATAAGGAGGCAGCTTGCATGGAACAGAAGCTGGGTGAGCTTCAATGACAGTCAATTCTCTGCTTAATGCTTACAAGTGGTGGAGAAAGGAGGGGTAGACATATACTAAGGCAGACTCTGAGTTTTCCTTCACATATCGACATTTCAACACATTTGTTTGTACCCACAGCACACATGTACACGTTTCTTCTGCAAAACTGACTCTTGCCTCCAAGGAATGGACTAGGGGAGTTAGGAGAGAATATTCTATTGCAGAATACAAAACATAGGTGTTTACAAAAGCACCAGGCTTGTATGTCTCATTTATGCAAGGCTGTAAATTCCAGCAGTGATGGCTGTGAATATTTCTGTACACTTCAAGCATCAAATTTTCATTAACCTGGATTTTTGTCAGTTTCTAAATATAAATCCTTCTCACTGAAATTTCTGCTGAGTTACCAAATGGATCAAGTACACAAAATATGCATTATATATGTAAGAAATTATGTTAAGTTACATCTTAAAAGAAAATACAGTTCAGGGTTGTTCCCAGAATATAGAGTAATTTGAAGTATATATTTCAACTCTAACATTTCAACATATTTTAACTTCAAGAGCCTTACAATGATGATAATTTAAGGCATAGTATGATCAAAATTATTTTTCTATAGTAATACATTTCTGTAAGAGAATTAAATATACACTTATTCTGAAGATCCTTCATATCATCACAATATTAACCCTGAAACAATCCTCCTCCCCACTAAGATTAGGCTTACTATTTTACAAATAAAACTCCTAAGTATTTAAAGTTACCTCTAGGAAAAAAAGATGACACTAAAACCTGCAGCCTTCAATGCAAACAATCTGCCAGCATGATGACTACAGTACATGGCAAAGGTGGAATGCATTTAAAATGTTTACAAATGCTCTGAAATTAACATCTCTTTCAAAGCTTCATTTTCCTTGATGAAATGAATTCTGATCACAAAAGCACTTGAGAAGAAATGAGTGAGCAGTACTTACTTAATGTAACCATAACTTGTTCATTACGCATTCTGCTACAATCCTTTCTATGCTCTTACAGACTTTGAATCTTCTGCCTCTGGAAAACACACTATGAAACCAATTTGCAACTGAAGACAAAAAAGTAATTTCAAAGTCATTCTTTCACATTACATTTCAGTAAAGCGAAAGTCTTAATGCTTATTTTTTTTAAAGCACTCCCAAAGGAAGTCCTAGTGGAAGATTCAGGGCACAGTCCATTAAAAAACATCTTTGACACTTCAATGCAAACTGTTCACTGCAAAAGCCTGTGAGCTGTGGACAGCACACCCCACTTCTACAGATGCCCAAGTCCATCCCAGTTTCACAAGCTGAAGTTACCAGTTAATAACTTCAGGCAAGTTAAATTCCTACAGCATTAAACAGCATCAGAGCACTTGGATACTTACAGAGGAGCAGCTGAGATAACTTCTTTGTTAATTTCTGTATGTAGCATTCTAGTTTGTTACTGCCTCACCAGAGGGCTGAAATAGAGCTTCTAAAAAGGCGGGGGGGGAAGCCTGGCCCACGCTGGTTCATGGCACCATCCTATACTTTGCAGCAGGGCCAAACTATCAGACCATAACCAGCTGTGATTCTGCACTAGGTCACTCCTGTTTAAGCAATATCACCTTTCTTTCAGGTAAATAACTTCCTTCTAATTGCACTCTAAAAAAAAAAAACACAAAAAGGCACCAGTTTAAAGCAGTATACAATTCACACAGTGTCAGCTTTGAAACTGGCACTGGCCTACTTCAGTCCTTAATAGAAAGTAAAAGCAAACTCCTATAACTGTCTAAAAAAACAAGTTTCAAAAAGCTGCACCCAGGTAGCAGATTTACAAGCAAACCTGTGAAGTAGATTTTATTTCAAAATAAAGATCCCGACAGTTACCAAGTGCTCAGTGCTTCCTATTGCAGCCAGCCGTGAAGCCTCAGAAACCTTCAGAGAACAACCAAAGTGGTGTAAATCAAAGAAGTCCCTGAAATCAGAAGGGAGGAGAGGAAAAAGGGTAGGAAGACAGCAAGCAATTCTTCAACCTTTGCTTCATCACTTTGAAAAGAGTGACATATGACAACATAAAAAAATATTGTTGCAAACGGGGTTCAATGCATTTCACTTGTACTGAACATTGCTGATCTCTTACTACAAAGTCATAGCAGACAGGAATATTCTGCATACTATATACAGAAACTTTGGTTCTAGTGGATGTTTCAAGATCTATACGGCCATCAAAACATTTCTGAAGGGAGCAAAGGAAGCAAGCTACTTCTAGAAATAGGGAGCAACAAAGGATTTTATTTCCTCTCAAAAATTTTAATGATATTATTAAATTTTAGTTAAATAATGATGTCTAAAAGGACAATGTTATTTCTCGACTGGTACTCACAGTCACAACTGGTGCCTGCTCCAAGTTCCAACAGTGTTAATTTCTGTAAGACCGCTTGAAAAAGTAAAGAAATACCAACTCCCTGAATGGAAAGTAAACAAAGCACAGAAGAAATAAACAGTGGAGATGCCTCCCAACTACAGTGACACATTCTTGCTCTCGTAGCCCCTGACATCACATACTGGCCTACTTCTGCCCCCACTGGAGTTTCAGGAATAGCAACAAAGAAAAACTTGTCCCATTTAGTCCTGCGCTGTACTCCCTGGGGATTAAAGCACACCGGTTTTGATGGACAAAACTGAGAGCACAAACCACCTAAAATCAAAGTGCACACTCATATAAACAATGAAGTTACAAAGTTACAAAGCTTCCACTAGCAAACAAGTAAAGACTCATCGTCACTTGTACTGATTTCAGAGAGGGGAGCAGAGGACTCTAACATTGGCACTTCCACAGAATGGCAACAAGCCGCATGAATACCCACAGGCTCCTCCCGATGGGAGCTAGGGCAACACCGGTTTTGTCCATCCACTTGGATATGAACATTCATGGGGCTATCTGAATAAGCAGACTCCCACTTTTTTAAGGGTAACCTACATGGCTCTTCACTTGGTGGATGACTTCTACTTAAATTACTGCCCTCTGGGACAGTCCTCCTGGGTGCTGACCCTCCATGGGTCACTTCTGTGACACTTTCAGACAAAGGATCTCTGAAAGACTTTCCTGAATCCACTTTATTGGGCTGCTTGAGCTCACTGCCTGAGGTCTCAGCACCTACACATTTATCAGCGTGTCCAGACTCAGGCTCTGCTTGCGCAGCAGTGCAAGTGTTCTCTAAGACATTCGAAGGCAATGGCTCTGTGATTTCAGTCTCTGGCTGCAAAGTGCTACATCCAGCTTCTTGCAGGTCACTGGCATGGGCGTCTGCCTCTAAACTAGGTCCTTCAGGTGAAGGCAGAGGACTCCTAATAGTCCCATCAGCATGGTTGATGATTCCATCACCCAACGTCGTCTGTGAAGTGCGGGCAGGTGTCAGGAGTGGGATCTGTCCTCTCACCCGAGGTCTGTGGAAGAGTCTGTTCCAGAGTCGGCCAAGGCGCCGCCGAGACGAGCTTCGTCGTGATGAGTGACGTCTCATCTGCCTCCTCATGGCTGTTCGGATGTTCTGCAGCACGGAGGCCTGTCATAAAAGGTAATCGATTTAGTGCACACTCAAAAGACTTCTCCGATAGCTCATTCACTAAGATCTCCATTTTAAGAGAATTCTCCTCATTAAATTGGCATTTTCTAATGAACTATTAAGAATGTCAAAGCTAGCTCCGTCTCTACAAAAACATTCTCCATTAAAATGTTTCCTTAATGAGTTCAATTTCTTCCTGTTTGCCCAGCAAGATGCTCCACACTTCCTATCAGATTACCACCAAAGAACAGGCTACAAACCACCAAGTCCTCTGTCATCAGCAATAGCAGAGGATCCTCAAAACCTGGTAACAGTGGAGAAAAGCAAACATATAGTACTGCTGTACCTGATAACAAGCTATGAGTGTTTTATCACACTTGGAACTGCATCAAAGTGGAACAATTTTAACAGTTCGTGAGAGATTTTTGAGAACTCAACAGTAAAATATCAATATGACTTAATGGCTTCCCAGTGCAATGTATTTGTAAATAAAAATTAATTCTAGAGTTTCCCAAAAATACTGCTAGAGACCTAGTTTCTTATCACCTCAGACATTTACAGTTTCAGCTTGGAAAACTCTTTTTTTTTTTTTTTAAACTTACTTTATCTCTGTTCACTCTGTCTTGACATACAGCAAAACAGCATGTGTTTTTCTCACTGCTGTTCCCTAGCAAACATATTTAATGTGTTCAAAACTATCCACAGCACCAAGATACATGACTATGATTCTACAGCTAAAAGTAAAACACACATATTTCAGTAAGAGCATTTCCATACAGTTAGCAGAGCTTCTCTGCTACTGACAGAACACAGTTCCAGATCAGTTCTAACTTATAGCAGTCTGGATGTTACTAGGTTCATCAGCACTCATATCACCATACTTGTGATGCATTGTACACAGGAAAGTCTTCGACTGGGGGAATCAGTCCTTGTGCAATCAGTTGCCCATAGGAAGGTGGAGCTTCCCGACGCACAAATTCTGCCTCAAGTCTTGTCATCTGGGTCTCAAATGCTCTGGGAACAGAACCACAGTGGAAAAAAAAAAAAAAACAGAAGAGAAATTATAGTCAGTTTGTCCTGCCTACTCTCACATGGTGCTGAGGGCTTCAAACTAGCAGCAGAAAGGCAAATCTTTACCAGGGCTCTATGAAAAACCTTATCAGGATGCTAAAATTAATAAAAGGAACAATAGTAACAGTGAATCAAATCAGCAAACCCAGTCTGCGTTTGGACTCTGTAGTAACTGGACGTTTTCCAAAAGGCCAACTTATGACAATAAAGGCATTAATTTGTTCTGCTTGTTTTTGGAAAATACAGCATGAAGCACTGCAACAATCACACATCATGGGCAGGCTTGGTGCATATGACAAGAGACAGGCACCAGGAAGTCCCTTCTGACTCTCTGCAAAAGGGCACAACCACAGTTGCACAAACATACAAAGCACAGGCAAAGAAAGGAAATTTCTCAAAATAGTTTTGATATTTGTTAGATTCAGGTCTGCCAGACCACACAAGAGATGTGTGATCATAGAACAGCTGACATTTCCTCTACTTCTGAAAATCTCAACTACTCTTCTCTAAGCCTAATGCAGTGAGTACTACTTAACAAATTTTACAGTATTTTCTGAATTCTTTGGTTAACAATTTACTTTTTTTCCTCCTTTAAACTACAAAATACGCAGTCAGTTATTAAAGAATTATAAAACCAAGATGCTTTTATGTACCTGTATTCTCTAGTCCTCAGAGAATATAATTTAAATGCACAACCCAGTGCTATCACCAGCAGCAGGCCACACACGAGACTCCCAATCAGAGCAGCTGTGATGACCTTCCTGGGAACAATCACCAGGCAGTTGTGTTCATCACTTCCATCTTGGCAGTCTTCTTGACCATCACAGCGCCAAGTCTCAAAGATACACAGATTTGTGCCACAATGGAAATTCCCTGGCTGGCAAGTAAAGCAGTTTTTTTCATCTGAGCCATCTGGGCAGTTCTTTTGGTTATTACAGCGGTCAAGTATCGAGTAGCAAAGCCCACTATTTCCTTCACATGGATATTCATTCTTCTGGCAAGCTGGACAGTTCTCCTCATCCTTGCCATTTGGACAGTGCCACCAGCCATCACAATGTTGCTTATCCGTGAAACACTCCTCATCACTTCCACAGGGGTGTTCCCAAGGAAGACAATAGCCTTTCACCTGGTAGGTTGCATTGAATCCATGGCCAGTGCTCTTTGAGCGAGCATGATATGAGACTGTGAGCTGGCCCTTTGATGACTCCACACTCACTGGATGCCTATTGTTGTGAAAGGAAAATGTTTGCAGTAATTTATCGCCTCTCTCTTCAATGCCATCATACACTTTTACGTAGTCATTGTAGCCTAACTGCAAATCAAGCTGCAACAGAACATGTCGATTATCTTGTGTATCCACGTACCATGTACAACGAAGGTCAGATTTGCTGTGATCAGCACGGAATAAGTCTGGGGAAGCAAAAGATCCATAAAAATTACCCAGCTTTTTGCCACAGGAAAGATCAGGACAATTATCTTCATCTGAACCATCACTGCAGTCTTTCACTGAATTACACCTCAGCTCGTTCATCAAGCACTTGGTGGAGCGGGCTACACTGCACTGGAATGTTCCTGAGGGACAGATGCTGGACGGAGGCTCTGTTGGAGGGACAGTGCAGTTTCTCTCATCTGAGTTATCCCCACACTCATCCATGGAATTACATTTCCAAGTACTGGGAATACACTTTCCATTTGCACAATGGAATTCATCTGACTGGCATGCAGCCTGACCGATCTTTCCTGTGAAAGAGGACAAGCAGAAAAAGTCAGTATCAAAACTTTTGTAACCATCCAATGTCACATTTTGACATCTACCCTCTCTGCATGTCACAAGTCAATAGGTCAGGCCAGTAGAAAATCAACTGGAAAAAGTATCAGTGTTACCATGCAAACACTTTAATAACCAATACTGGCCCCAAGACTCTCATCAACAATACTCTTGCTTTTAAGTTTTACTAGAGAGCCTAAGCAAAGCCAACAAAATTGCAAGGTTTTACCTCTAATATAAGAAAGGCGAAATCCCTGAGACTGTCCTGAGCTTGATGCATCTGAGTGAAAAAATATCCAAACATGATCCCTTGCAGAGATGAAAGATGGAGGTATGGAAGATCCACACACTTTGTACTCCTCTCTCTTGGAAGATGGGCCAATCATCAACCAATCTACTGTACATTTCTGAGATTCTTCCAAATCAAAGTTCTTAAAACTGTTAAGAACAAAAGAAAACACAAGTAACAAAAGATATTTATCTGGAACAGTCAAACAGTGAAAAAACAGAATGTAGCAGTTGAGCTTCTGCACAAGCAGTGCTGACATAAAGAGATCACATTCAAAGATAATGAAACATCTCCAGTATCTTGCATACACATAAACACAGCACTCAAATTCTCCCAATTTAGAAAAGCACTCATCTCACTGGCATAAACAGCATGCCAAGTAGCTCCAAAATCTGAAAGAATACATCTCTTATTCAGAGTCCGTAGGCAAAACTACTTCCTAAAACACAGATCTGAGTAAAAGAGGAAATAGCAAAAAACATTATGTGGAAGCATAAAAAATCATTTCAACAATCTTTTCCGACCTTAGAAGCTATTAAAAGATGGCATGCGATTGGAAACTATTGTATCAGAGTAAAAACAATAGGAAGCAATACAAAGAACCCTACGGGGACAAAGAAGCAAGACAAAAATCAATTTTTCAAGCTGGGGATAAGCAGGGAGAGGACAAGATGAGAACAGCAAGAAAGGAAATGGAACATGAAGTCTCTCTAACTGTATGATTTTTTAGTTCAAAGAATAACACATTCCCTTTCTGGGAATTCAAATGCACAGCAAATGAATCTATAACCTTTCACCATCAAACATTCAGCTCTTGTGCTGACCCAGGGCCAATGGCTATTCCATAGCATGTTACCCAGTGCAAAGAGGTGTTCCAACAGCTGCTGAACATTGAACACAACCAATAATACTCCCTAAACTGGAGCTCAGAACCACACTGGGTGTTTGTTCACACTCCGATGAAACAGACTGTATTTGCATTCAGTAATCTGCAGCAGGGGAGAAGCACTCCTCATTGTGAAAGGGCACATTGTTCAAGACTCTTAGAACTGTATTGTGGTGTTCTTTCACATACCTCAGCTACACACAATTAACTTGGTAACAGTCACTGCATACTCCACACAAACACCTGAACAGAAAAGTCAGAGAGACTGAAAAGCTGCTATGAAATAGGAACCTCCTTCCACAAAGCACTTCTCAGAAACACAGAGCAAGAACTATTTGAAAAAGATAAATGGAAGATAATTTTCTGACACCATGGTGCACTTACAAAGGGCTGTAAAAGCCTGCCAGATCTTGCCCTTTGAAGGTGAAAGGGAAAGAGCAGCAACTTTATAAACCAGCCAATTCATTTTAGAGGCAGTTCAAGCCTACACACACTCCAGAGTTCTGCCAAATGTACTGACTTGGAACATTTTTTTGCAGTTTTCACGAAGAGAATGAAAAATAAGAGCCACCAGAATGTTAAATTAGAATGGAAATTAAAACACGTTCAGCAACTTGTTGGACACAAATATGCCCCCCTCCTCTTTTCTAACTCTTTTTCTCCCATTATGTTCCACATATCATTCCAGCTAGGAAGAAATCTTCCACAGTACCCACTCCTTTGCTATATAAGCAATCTCATCAAGCTTTAGAAAACAGTATATTTTGCAAGGGAGTCTTAAATGAATCTGAAGTCAAAATAAAAAAACTTAAGTATTCAACCATGCAAAGAATTTCTGTCCCAGGTGTTCTACAAAAATTTCTTAATGACCAAGTGTACAAAGAGGCACTACAGCACGAGAAGGAGTTATATGAAGCAGCTATGAAACTGCCAGCACCCACATAAAGTCTGCTGTGAGAGATCTGAGACAGCACTACTGAGCTACCACATTGGTTTCACTTTCTTTTTCTTAGCTACCAGGCACCAAGAACAGTTTCTATCATCTACTTGGACAATTATTTGTAGGATTTTCTTGTCACAAAGAATTTTTATGGTTATCATTGGAAATAGCTATTTGCCCGACAACATTTGTAACAAAAGGGAACAATCACTAAACAAAGTAATGGAAGCTCAGAACTTGGAGTGGAGGAGGGGGAAATAACCAGAAAAACCTTGCTTGTGTGAAACAAACGAGATCTACATCTTTTAACTCACTGCTATGGAGATTTTAGATGTACCAAGAACAATCTTACAGAGCTGAGCAATTTGTTCTCCTTCCCTGCCAGCTCCCAGCACTGCAGCCAAGTCTCAAAGCTCACTCATTTTCCACACTGCACTCATGCTTGGTTTACAAACTCCTCTACAAATGAGCAATTTACCCTGTATTTGTAGATAATTACCAATAATTACCTCTGTTTGCACATTCAGAATGTTATACTGCTAATAAAGAACAAGGAAGAGATGAAGATGAAGAAGAAACTTTAGTCCCACCTTTTAAAGCAGAAAAATACAGAGGATAACTGATTTTCCTGAGTACTGGCTGTGAATCTGAGATTCAGAACAGAGTCCCACACTTCTCCATGCAGAAACACAAGTGTTAGGCACAAAGCCATCCTCACGAGCGGAGAGGCAGGATATATGTGAAGAAGGTAGCACCTTTAACAGCCTCCCTGAGAACACCAGCACACAATGCCTCACCTCCATACATGAGCTACGGAAGCAACTGCCCCACTATTCAGAAAAGGGAGATAAAGAACACTGTCAAGAACAAACTCCCAGTTTTCTCAGAAGCAAGGAGCACCTCAACCACATGCTGGTGCCTGAAAGTTTGAAACATCACTGAATAAACACAATTTCTCTGAAATATAAGTGTTCTAATTTTGATGTGAAGTTTTATATACAGTAAATGCCACAGCAATTACAAAATTCCTTCAGAAGGCAAAAGCAAAGTCAAAACAATTACATTCTATTTCATGCAGAGTATAACTGAAACAAATTCTGCTTTGATTAAGGCATTGTATAACAACTGTATAATAACTGTATAACAACTCTCCACATGCACCCTTTTACATTACATTGTTGTCAGTGCAAGCAAATTTTGTCCCATCTACATTGATAGTGACTTCACTTAAGACCAAAAATATCATATATTTGAGTGGACTGTCAGTCAATCTCAAATAAAAAACTTACAACAAAATATGAAACAACACATACACATGCATGTATAAATACAGAAAACTGGTTTTCACTTTACAATCCATTTGCAATGAGGTTTTGTGCAAAAAGCTTCTGCCATATTGATCTACATGAAATAGTGTACTGATTTATTTAACCCAGGAGTTCTGAATAGGGCATTCAGCTTCTGCTACTTCACTTCTTTCATCACCTGTAATTAGATCCAGTGTTGCTGTTGTAGTCTTCTGAAGAATAATTTAATCCTGCTACCCACAAGATAGAGCATGGGGACATTTACTCATTCACTTGAACTTCCTCAAACTGGAATACAACTTTTTGTGCCAGAAGGATCAGCCCAGCAATTGAGTGATTGATGGTATAGACTGTAAGTAAGGGAGAACATCCCTTCCGCTGCTAATTCCTTTTAAAATAATAATAGTAATAGCATATAGAAGTACAATAATAAAAGTCTATTAGGCACTGGGAGCATTCAAATCCCAAGTATCAGAACAATTCAGTGGGAACAGAGAAATGCAGCACAGTCTGCTTCTACGGAATACTGCAGAAGTAGGTAAAATCATCTCATTTTTCTTTAAAGGTATGTTACTGGAAACAGGTTACCTCCCACACTGAGCAGGACTCTGGGAACTTGCAAGGAATTACAGGACAGGTTGTGATCAGATCTAGCCTGTAACATTACTCAAATGAAGCAACAGTAACTTACAACAATATTCACCTATTAATTGTTAAGTATTTGTAAACTTCTGGATAGAACTTCACTAAGCCAACTTGCCATAAATACTCATTTACACTCTGTAACTAAGATAAAAAAAACAGACTATCCCCAAAACTAATCCATAGCAGAGATTTTTGGCATCTGCATCAGAAAGAGCAGTAGCCACTAGAAAAAAAAAAAGCACTTGTATAAATAATGTGGGGAATTCCTTACAACCTCTACATAGTTGAAGCACGAGCAAATACAGATTAAAGCTGGGAAAAGCATTCTTAACTGTAAAAAGATAAACATGGGATGATCGTGAGTATGAACAAGAATGGTTAAATGCTTGAAACCCAGCAGATGTAAAACCTGAATGAAAGTAAGAATTTAAAAAAAATGTCCAACTTGGCCCTCTAAAGTCATTAGATTTGGAGAATAAATATTATGGGTAAATTAGGAGAGCACAGTCCCAATCACAAATAAATCACAGTGGCCAATTAAGCAAGAAAAGTTACTTCTATTTGCCAGCCTCTCACAGCAAGTGCAGACTGCAAACAACTGATGACTTAATTGGCTCATTAAAAACTTCTGTTTACCCACTGGAGCACAAGGACCTGGAAGGCAGGAAAGCTCTATTCTGCTCCCCACTTCCAAGCACCAACCCTGCAACCATAGGCAGGAGATATGTCTGGTTTTTCAAAAGATTAAGAAACTTAATTAAGTACATGGCTATTATGAGTTTTTTCAATTAATGACAAATTCTGAATCACCACGTTCAGTAAATACAGCATCAAATGGTCCCTTGAATTTGTCAATAAATACATACCAGCAAGTCTTGACACAAACATGCCTCAGCTTTACTCAGAATCTCAATCTCAGCTGGCACCTTAACGTTTTTTCCCAAACCAATGACACAGATCACTGAAGTGAAAGCCAGTGAGGCCTCCTCAATTAGCACAGAATTTGAGAAGGTCACTAAGTAAATAATTTCTCAACATTCATATCTTGAATTCTGATCATGGAGAACATTTTAGCCTCAGTCTCATTAATTCCTATAATAAAATGCAATTATTTATACTGTCCCCACATCAGGGCCAATTGCAACAATCAGATAACAGCAACTGATAAAGAATCTTTATCTTTTCCTCAGATTGGTGGAAACAAACAAATACACGCTGTTAAGGATGGTGCAAAAAAGCAGTTAAAGGATATGACATCCCTCTGATCTTACAGAACTTATACGTGGTCCTCTATGAAAATAAGACCTAAACAGAGAGGAATTCAGACAAAAAAAAAAAGCTTCCAAAACAATAACTTACTAATTATCTGAATATCAAGTGACACAACAGAATCCTGGAAAACAGTGGCTACATGTGTTCCTAGGTCTCAACAGCACGATCCTATCAGAAACAAAAACTTGAAAGAAAGGATGGAAATGTGCAAAACTAATAAGTAAGAAAAACATACTTCCCATTCTTGTGAAGACTCTCCCAAGGATTTCTAAAAAGTAAATTATAGAGCAAAACAGCAAGTATGGAAATGTGAAGATATGAAGATAATCAACATAAATATGAAAGGTAGATATCAAAACTAAGCTTCTAAAGGACACATTCACAGGAGACAGCACGTAACATCCACGTGTAGATCTGTGTACTGTTCTATTAAAAGCTGCTGAATAATAAGTTTATTTAAAAAATGACCACTGACTGCACGTTTTAGAAATCAAAAACCACTTTCAGTTGCAATTTTATCCCTCAGTGACTCCTGCTGTATCCCAAATATGCTACTTATATACCATTGCTGTCGTACCATCAATGAGAATCCAAGATCAAGGCAAATGCTTTCAGTATGACATAACACAAAGGAGGTGGTGCTTTTTGTTTTGTTTTCTGAACCTGTTAAAAACTAGATATCCTAAGAATTATTTTTTATTTTCTTAGGAATATTTTCTATGCCCCTGTCAGCACGCAGCTGTGACAAGAAGCATTCCCCACTGTTAAGAAGAAAAAATGTTTTTATTTAAACCCTGTTTTCCAGTTTCCTAGGCTGGCATGACATAGGCAAAGTCAGCTGCTGCTTTTATATCTTTGGCATTAAGAGGGCTACAATATTCTAAAGAAATCCTCAGATGCTGCAACATTTTGTATTTCCTACACTGTAGTGAATCATTCCAAGGACATTTATAGTCCAAAACATAGCACTACAGCACGTCTGCTACCCACAAGGCAAACTACTCCCTAGGATGTAAACACACAGCTCCCATTGTTCGTATGTGCAGATGAGGGCAGGATATGGCTTTGTATCCAGTGACAGAAAACAAACCCATTAAAAAGAAATCTTTCAAAACTATTGCTAACACACACATTCAAGCTGTGTACACAGCATTACTGGTTTCCTCATCCCACTTTCCTTCAATTCTTTACCCTCTATTACATTCATACTTGCTAAAGAGAATCCTAATTCTAACTAGGAGTTCTGAGACGTTTTCAGAGCATAAACTGCAATACTATTCTCCAGAGCCAAGTCCTGTCTCTCACTTATATGCCTTCTCAGAGCTTCCAACAATCTCTGCTTTGAAATAAACTCCGCAAGTCCAATATAATTTAATGGGGTTGAAAAGCATGTTTCTATTTATGGTGCTCAAATGTTGGCAGGTATCTACTTCCTTACTTTTGATGAGTAGATCCTATTTTGAACTAGGGATGGTGGAGCCCTCCTATTATTCCATCTGTGGCAGATTTGTTTTTAATTGCTGAGCATCTGCAGCTGAAGAGGTTTGCAGTCCTTTTAAGCAGCTGAGCAAAGAATGAGCAGATGGTGTCAAATACAACAGTACTAAAAAACCAAACAAAAAACCTTTCCCAGGTTTGCTTTTTTCTTTTTTTTTTTAAACAAGCAGTTCCTGGTTTGAGAAGGATACTGCAATTATTCAAGAGAAATTAATCAAATTTACACTAAGCTGATATTATAGACTAAAAATCCTTAATAAACCATTTGTAAAATATTCTAGTCTTTTCTGAGTGGTTTTATTACCTGAAATTGTGCAGTTATTAATTGTATAATTGTTATTATTTAATTCTGTTAGAAATAAAAGTTATACAAAAAAGCATTTGTATTTTAGTTAAAAAGTGTCAATGAGAAGTGATTATCTTCATCTATTAACTAAGTATAGCATCATTCCAGGACATTACAGACAAAGCCACTTTTGCTCTCAGAAACCTAAGTATCCTACTGAGGCTGCTCCAGTTTCTATAGCATTCATCTATTCCTACTTAAAGGCAATAAAGAGAAAGGAAACTATTTAATTTGAGTAAATATATCACTGCTTCCCACCTCGTCATCTATCAGAGGTAGATGAAATCTCACAGGTATTATGAAGACAAAAATATTAACAGACTACAAATGACTTAAATATAAACAGATGTCAGAGGTAACCTACAGAAACAAGATAGCCACTTGGTAGCTCTGGCAAACAGTTCAATATTGTTACATCAGATCAAAACATACAGCTTCATTTCAGCAAAGTAACCAATTATCCCCACAGAATATCACAAACCATACCTAATTGTTATCATGTCTCCACGATCTCCTTGAATGTACCAGCTGCAGTTTACTGCTGGAGGATAGTTTCGTGGCCAGGAAGGACTATAGATGACACCCCGTCTCTCTGTGTGCTGTTCAAGTTCTCCACTGCAAGCAACTGTTAATAAGAGGGAAAAAATATTGTTAATGCTTCGCCTAATCAACAGTTCACATCAGCTACAAAAGCTTTCATCAATTTCTGGGGATTGCAGACAGATGAGAGTCAACAGTTTCATCCTCTTATTGCTTTCTTCCCTGCCCAGTTTTTAATTAAGGCACTCACTTGAACTGTAGGTAAGCATAACCTGCATTTCAATGCAGGATCAATCAATAACCTTGCATGAATTTACCAAAGGCTACAATCAATATCACTGCACAGACCTGCCAGAGAGGATGTAACACAGAAATCCTCCTTACCAGCTGCACAAAGCCTGGCTGTGACACTCACCAACTGGAAAAGATCCATATTCAGTGCAAAGTACCAAGAAGCCCATTTTGCTATAACCCGTTCCTGGATACATTCCTTCTCCTAACTGTTTGACAGACCTGAAGAGTTTAATAGTTAAACCAACAAAAGAAGACAAGAAGTTAACTGGACTTCGATGTCAAATGTTTTCACTGAAAATTCCTGAGTACTTTAAATTCCTCCTGAACTCTCACAGATTGAAATTTTCCAGAAAGGGAAAGCTCAGTATTTTCAAAGCCTTTTCAGATCCTCCTATGGAAAGCTGCAGGCCAACCAAAGCTGCATCAAATACTTATAATTTGTAATTAAGCAATTCAAAAATGGCAGTGAACTACTCCAAGGACAAGTGGGAAAGCTGTTCTGCTGGGAAGATGTACTCTCAGCAGACTACGAGAGAGGAAATTCTCTGTAATGCAAAAGCTATTCTGAACACTCTCCAAATACATATTTAAAATTATTTCTAAATCAGATGACTATCAGGAGCATGACTTCTGGATTACAGCTGAACATTCCCATTTTTGACACGTTTCATTTCTCCTAGCTTATAATGAAGGGGAAGAAAGAAAAGGATGCCTACACTCTAAGGTAAGTATACTCCGATATACATCACATACTTGCAGCATTGCTTGCATGCAGGCACAGATGCATAATTTTGGGTTCAGAGCCAGGACAGCACCAGCTGCACAGGGACGGGCAAGGTGCTGGCAGAGCCACATGGATTGCAGGCACTGCAGGGCTGCCCTCAGAGCCCGGCCTGCAGCATCCCCTGGAAAGCCAGTGCTGGAGCTCACCCATTTGCCCACAGCAAGCACTTCTCAAGTGAGAGCCACAGGAATACAAAGCACGAGGTGAGCAACTTACCTGAGGCAAAACAGAAAGAGCCATTATTTTTACCCATCAAACAGGGTGTTCCACTGAAATACATGTATGCAATTCCTACTAGTTTCAAAGAGCACAAAAACTTCCCAAACACATAAACACAAGTAAACATCTATTCTCCAAGCAAATATTTCGCAGTGAAGTGGTTATAAAAATACAAGAAAACCTTTGTTAGCGCATTTCTAAAAGCAGAGAGGCTCCACACTGGACACTGACAGTGACAGAGATGCAGTTACAGAAACAAGAAAGCAAATGTAAGACCCACAGGACTTGTCAGCTCAGGCTCTCAAGACGTTTCATTACGCACACCAAAGCAGCCTACCCAGGCCTTGAGATGTGCCCCTCCACACACCTATCACTGCACAAACATACCACAGCAGCAAGGGAGGACACAGAGCGAGCAGCAGTGCAAGAGGAACTGGAAAGTGCATGTCCTACTGCCAAGTTACTGAAACTTCTCAATGGGAGGGAAACAATGCGCACACAGAACAAACACAGCACGCAACACCATCCAGAGGCTTCCTGCAGAGCCTCGCAAACGTTTCTGTTCCCCTTGTACCAACTTGTGCTCTGGATTAATATCCTGTGTTGACAACAAATACAGCTGCACAGAGAGCAAAACCAGCTCTTACACAAAGCTGGTTAGAGCTCATGTTCTGAGAAGGACCCAGTGACACACTGCTGACTCCTTACAAGCACCTTCACTCACATTCATCGCTGCAGTTTAGCAGAGAATTTCCCTAATACTTTCATCTGAGCTCTAGGAAATGTTTACAAAAACCTGACCAAAGGCTATGTGACACCTCCTTGATTTCTGAAGTAACATCACTGGCAGGTTTTCTTTTCCAGCAACAGAGTTTCCCAAGTCTTAGCAGTGAACGTGATGCAATGTGACAAGTTTCTCAGTGAGAAACACCTTTCCTTATTAACACTGCACATCTGCTACAAACATGGGACAAGGAACAAGAACAGACAAAAGAAAAAGATTTTCCATTTGAACAGAATGAAGGGAGCTGTGAAAATCTGAGGATGTGAGTGAGGTAAGGGCTGTGCTGATGCTAAATGCTACCTAGGGCAGCCCATTTGGCCGTGGCCATTGTTTCTCAATACCCCGCCACAGCTCTACACTCCTGCCACAAAACAAGCATTTCAGACTCACCTTATTCAGAATTAAAAGGAGAATTATTTCACTCTTACAAGGACTGCTCAATTAACACGCTGCTAACCTTATTAACATTGCCAAAACATACATACACTATTTTAAGGGTATATGCACAGCCCCCTGAGCCCACTGGGGAAAACTGGAAGGGAACATGCACACAAAACTCCTATCTTGTCTACCCAAACCTCACTTCAATTGCCAGGTGCTTTAGACACCCTTCATTTCTTGTCAGTGCTCATAACTATGGCACTTGCAATTGACCAACAGATCTCCTTCCTAACGATTGTCTCCAACTTTTCCCTTGTGCACTGACTGCTGCATAGCAGAGAAGGTGAAGTCTTCAAGCACTGCTTCTGAGCAGCTGTTCTTTCACCTGCATAAATGACAACTTCATTTTGAAAGGAAAACCCACACCAAACAGAAAAACCACAAGGGCACACTGCCATACTGTTGGGGTTTCAGCGCCAACAAAGGGGCCTCAATTCCCTTCCTAGTTCCTGTGTGAATTTTGCAGAACCACAAATCCACACGCAGTGCTGTGTTACTAAGCTGGGCTTCAGCACAACACCGAGTATCAACCTTAAGGAAATACAAGCCTTCTCAAATTGCCAAAACATCCTAAAGGAAAAGGGAAGTCTCTAAATAGCAATGCATGCTCCTGGATGATGAAGGTCTTATAAGCAACAGTGCACAAGAAGGGCAGTGACAACTTTTCTGCAACAACTGTTTGTGCTTTTATACACAAACAAAGAAGCAAAGTGAAAACTCAATTTACAAAACACTCAAAATGGCTTACATTTTCCACATTCTGGATTCTTTTTCATTAAAAAGCAAGAGAACATCAATCCCTGGACAAGCAAACCAACCCAACAAAATCTTACTGAGGTGATTTCATTTTTTTTAATAAATTCTGAAGATAAACAATAATTAATCTTTTATAGTTTTTTGTTGTTGTTGTTGTTGTTTTTAAGTATCATTTCAATGTCAGAAGTGGTTTGAGTTTAGAGTTTTCATCAAGAAGGATGAGGGAGCTGGGTTGTTCAGCCTGGAGGAGAGAAGGCTGCAAGAAGACATCACTGCAGCCTTCCAGTATTTAAAAAGAGATTATAAACAGGAAGGAATCAGCTTTTTACTTGGGTAGACAGTGATAGGACAAGGGGGAATGGTTTTAAGCTCAAGGAGGGAAGGTTTAGATTGAATGTCAGGAGAGAGTAGTGAGGTGCTGGAACAGGCTGCCCAGAGAGGCTGTGGACATCCCTGGAGGTGTTCATGATCGGATGGGGCCCTGGGCAACCTGGTCTAGTACCAGAACTGGAGGTTGGTGGCTCTGTCTATGGCAGAGAGGTTGGAATTTGGTGATCCCTGGGGTCCCTTCCAACCCAAACCATTCTATGATACCACAATAAGATGAAAAATCTTAATGAGGCTCTCAGTAATGATCAAATGGATTTCTTATACTGCAAACAGCAGTAAATTTTTCCCTCCAGTTAAATATGCCACTAATTCTTGCTACTAAAAACTTCCAAGAAATTTTCCAAAACATTACACAGAAGGTACTAGTCCTATTTTTTGCAAGAACAACTACAACAGATATCAAGCTTCACCAGAGGACAGCACAGTTTGTTTTGGGGTTACTAAGCTGTGTAGGAATAAATAGGATGAGAGCAGAGACCAGGGAAATGGTGGAGTCACCATCCTAGAGGTGTTCAAGAAAAGGACAGATGTGGCATGGATGGACACAGGTTAGTGGGCATGGAGGGATGGACTGCTGGTTGGATCTTGGCCTTTTCCAACAGTAATGACTCTATTCTATGACCCTACTTTAGATGACCCCAGCAAAAGGTCAACCCTGGATCTTTGCACCCTTCTGTGATGCCCTGGAGACTGCCCCAGCTACAGGGGGTACACCTCAACCATCTGCTCCAGACCAAGAAAAGCCACAAGGAGCTTTCTCTCAAAACTTCATGTTTAGCAAAATATGCCTCCTTAAACAGCTATCTCAGGGCTGGCAGAACACTGTCTCCCTCAGTTCTCTAACTGCTCCCTCAAGGAGTGCTCTCACACACTGCTTAGCACAGACCCCTTATGCCTGTAGTCTGAAGGCTCTCACTGGTTTTATCCATCCCACAACCAGCTGCTGCTCCCCCAGCACCAGCACACACACAGCTCACTGACCCAGGAGAATCTGAGCACTCCGCAGGACCAAGAAGCAGAACCTGCTCAATAGAGGCAGGGGAAGAGCACACGGTGGGAGGACTTCTCCCTTTCAGCAGAGACAGCTCTGATGGCTGGAAGTGTTGTACGAACACAGCTGAGATGGTGGCTCGGCCTGTGTTCTCCAGAAATCTTTATTTCTGCCATTGTGAGCTTTCTGAAGAGAAACCCCACTACATCTTTCCGTAAAGATACGTCTCTAATAGATGTTTTGTAAGGACACGTTTGGGACAGCAAATGCCCCTCTCCACTTTTATTACAGCTGCTAAGGAACACCTCCCGCAAGAGGGTTCCCAGCAGAGTTATCTGCCTTGCAATTGCATTACCTTCACCTGTTATCTTCCAGCACACGGGAGAACAAGTAAGATATGAACTGTATTACAGCAATGACCTTTTATGATCATTTTTCACACTGCTCCAGTTGCGATGTCAGCGATCAGAGTAACTCAAAGCTGTATCAGAACAAGAAATCACGAAGGCTACAGTACTGTAAGATTTTCCGCATGCTCAAAAGAATGAAAGTGAAATGTTACAACCCTGTTTCTAGCAAAAGGTCAGCATTAGAAAGGAGCAAAGCCAGCAGGACGAAGTGTTACATATTTCAGGCTGAGGTAGTAGCAGCAATCTAGACTGTATAATTACTCGAGTTACACTCTGTGAACTTAAATACCATACAGCCAGGGGATGCCGAACTCCATCAGAAGCTAAGAACAATCCAGACAGAACAGATCAAGACAGAGATCACATTCTGGACTTTCTCTAATAGAAGAATGGAAATACAGTATTGCAAACAACATACACCCTATGTGGTGCATCCAAGCTACCCTAAAATAAGCTTAAGGAAGTCATCTAATCATACAATTATTATCCTTTCCCAATTTAAATCTTGTCTCAAAACTCCATGTTGATTTGAACACTCAGACTCCCACATTAATCAAGCCACTGCCTTAGAATTATTTTGTGTTTTCTCATTTCCTTTTCTCCTGCTTCCCATATTTGGTTATTATGTTTTATTTAAGTTGTAACCTCTTCAGGCTTAAAGTATGCCTACCAACGTGACTGTGGATTGAAAGGCACAAGAGTACCCTTATCACTAAGAGGACTCTGATTATACTGCTCCAGTAACGTCAGTAAGCCACAGTACTACTACAGAGAAGGAAATTACACTAAGTGCCAGGACTCTGATTGAATTTCCATTCCAAGACTCAAAAGATGTTCTTAACATTCTGGTTTTAGCTCCTCTGGGAATGGGCCTCTGCCCCCAGCTTGATGTTCCCAGGCACGTCTCCTAAACACAGATTTTCCCCCAAACATATCAGTGCATACTGTGACTTTAGCCTCAAGCTTAAGATTTTTTTCCAGCACAGCGACACTGATGGAGTCCAATAACCATTCCAGCAAGATTTAAAAATTCTAAGCTTCCTAAAATATCATTGCTACCCTTTCGCAAACAAAGGTCATACTCTTTGCTTAAACAAGTCTTCAAACAGTAAAAGAACAGTAACAACTTCAAAACAAAAATAAATATAAATAAGAAAAGTGTATCTTACCTAATGAGGTAACAGCACTTTCTATTTTCCCAGTCAGAAAAAGATTCACTGTAAAGATAAAAAGAAAAAATGTTACCATAGGTTCCAGTGGCACAGGGAGGCAGTTCATAGTCTGCCATTTCTAAGTGTTTGCTGCCATGTTTATATAAAGGTATTACAGTCTTCCAATAAGAATTCTACTTATCTACACTGAGAATTCACACGAATCAACTCTCATCTTTCAACAAACAATATTAATTCAGCATCAATCAAATATGCTACCAAGAGAAACAACGAATCCATCTACTCAGTTGTCTTTTGTGGGATTTTTTTTTTTTTTTTTTTAATTGGGGAAGACAGAAAAACAATCACACTAAAGCATCTATAATCACAGCATCACGTAATCACTTTAACAGCTCAAATGTCAAATAATTAATAAGATTATCTTGAAATTCATCCTCTCTGAATAAAGCAGTTTGTTCCTATCAGGTAAATGTCACCTTGAAAACAAGTTGCAAAAGCAAACATAGTTAACTTGGCTAATCAACAGCAATGAAGTTTTCAAAAAAGTCTATTAGTGACAGCAAAGCAAGATGAGACTTGCAAGGTGCTTGCAGTTCACATCTGACTTCCAGGCCAGTCTTTAGATGCCCCTCACTTTCTCAGAAGTCTTCTCTCAGAGAATACACCATTAGAATGATCTGATTAGAGGGGCCATCACCAACACTTCTTCCTGCCCTGTTGTTACTGCAGAGCTCAGTGTAGCACACACATCCACTGGAGTTTCCTCACAAATTCTTCAAGGCTCTTTTCTGGCAATTACACTGCACCTCACTAACTACTCTCATCTTAGCAGTGTTCTGTAACGTACAGAGACAGTTTACTAATAACATGACAAACACTAAAGCAAATTAGAAAGGTTTAAAAGGTTACCAACACTTAATTCCCAACACCCCAGCCAGGCACCCCATGGCTTTATTTTGCGTGTGTTAAATCCAAAATTTTTCTATAGCCAATCTGCAGCAAGTGTTTAGAAAAAAACATCATTAAAAATGAACAATGGAAAAGGAACTGTCTGTGCTCCCAGCAGTGATTGGAAGCCACTGACAATTAGCACCATTTCTGTATCAGGGAGGCATGCTGACTATGGGCCCCATTGTCTTAGCACCGTTCAAACATCACAGGACAACAACCCTGGCTCCAACCACCTTCTGGCCTGACAGACCAGCACAAGGGAAAGAAGCTGCGGGACAGTGAAAGGGAAGGAGGGCAGCTGAGTAACAGCTGTGGCTTCAGAACAAACAGGCTCGAGCTACACATTTGCACTCAAAAGCATTAATACTATGTTCAAAGGACATTAATAGCGCTGATTTTATTACATAATTAATGCACAGCAGCATTTATTACACAACCAGGCCAAGGCACTGTGTAACCGCTCTGTCAGGGCGCACGCAGCACTGTGCCAGGAGCAGCTCCACACCTGAGCTGCACGACAGGTCCTGGCCCACAGCAATACGGTGACACAAAGTTCCCCCACATGGCATCAAGCAGCACTGTTCCTGTAACCATAGTAATTCAGTCATACAGACTGAGAAGACCTCAGCCAGCAATTAAGCCACAAATGTGACAGATGTTATGAACATTAAAATATTTTGCTCATAAGTACGTGAGTGTACTCTAACAATAGTTAGGCAGAGTACCAACCAGGTTACCAACCGGGCTCTGTCACTGCCTTTCTGCACGTGTCCTGCCTGAGTTTTCCCAACGTGACAGAACACGAGTTCAAGCAGAGGTTCCTGAGAGGGGCCCTACAGGAGGAACTTGCAGCAGAAGGACAGGAACTTGCAGCAGGACAGGGCTAGAGGGAAGAATCAGCACACTTGGAGCTCCCTGCTGGAGGCAGCTCAGCCAGCAGCCCTGAGTACAGCCCAGCGGACAGCTATGGGCAGCTCCACACACCTGGCAAACACACCTCTACCTGCACAAACCTACTGGCTGGTACTGCAGGTCTCTCTCATTTCCGAGTTCCTCCGCAACAAGCAGCCAGTAGTTGAGAACAGTTCTTCAGAACTGCCTCACACCAGGTGCTTTCCTCAACACAGTCCCTCACTGCTCCCCACTCCCACCCAGGCCCTCAGATCAGAGCACTGCAGCCAGCCCTGATGCACTCCCAGGAGAGACACCAGCTCTGCTTTTCTGGTTATTCATCCACTTTCTGCGTTCTTCAGGATTTCTAAGGAATGAAGAATGAAACAGCCCCACGGAAGAACAGCTGCCACAAAGCAGCTCCACACTGCGGCTCACAGCTGAAGTCACATAGCCACAGGCGGCAGCAGTGTGTCTACAGAGACACCAAACCCACAAACAGCCCCAGGAGAACAAAAAGTAAAAGCGGAGAAGGGCTGGAGAAGTGAGAAACAGGAACTGAAAGCAACGACAGACGGAAAAGACAGGCAGGCAGGAAGTAACACACAACAACAGCTAAAGCACTGTACTCTTGTGGGGTCTCCACAGCACAATACCTGATAAGCTACCTCCCTCCCCTGCTTGTTAACTTTCACTGCTGTGCAAGGGACAGGCACAAAGCGCTGTAGAGATCTACCAAACTTCAGACCTCATGTCACCTCCAGAGAAGGACAAAAAGTGCTCCCGCCTGGACTCTGGAACTCGCATGGTTTTCAATGATAGTATTAGTCACTTTTAAAATAACTGCTATTTTTATTAAATAACAGAAGCTTTAACAAAGCTCTGACCAAGCCCCAAGAAAAATAAATGGCTGGAACTTGTATTTTAGACTCCAGAGTGCAGCAGGCTCTGCCCTCGTACTGCACACACTTCTGGCAGCCCTTTATGTCTCTGCAATACAGCAGCACCCAGGCAGAGATGTTTCAGCTGTTCTGAAGCTTACAGGGCCTTCTGCGCCGTATTTCATAGTTAACATAGAGATGTCTTTAGTCACCAGTGCAGTCTCTAACTTTCCACACTTTCCTGGGCAAGCGCTGACATTAAAAAGAACTTCAACAGAAAGAGAATGAGCAGTACAGCCACTTCTGACAGTTTATGTAACTGATGCTGCCTATCACTCGGCATTACCGAACACAAACCCGCTTTATCAGCAAGCAGCAGAGGGTTTCACGGAGCTCCGCGGGCTGTACGTTTATCAGACAGCACTCAGAGCCCTCGGAAGAGTTGGGACCAGCCCAGCATAGGCCCCTGGGACAGGCAGGGCCGATAACCCCAACCGCCGGGCCGCCGGCTGCGGGCACAGGGCAACACAAAGCCCCAACGAACAGCGCCTTCCCCCAGAAAAAAGCTGCGGGGGACGCATCTCCGTGCAGCCGCAGCCCGGCACCTGCCGCGGGAGGAGAGCGGAGCATCGGGGGACGCGTTCCCCCTGCCGCTCACAGCGGCGACGGGCGGTGCCGTGGTTCAACTCCGCGGGGGCATCGCCGCCGTCCAAACTTTCTTTTTTTAAAGCTCCGCACGGGGTCACCGCATCGGACTCAACCCAGGAGCGAGACGCGCGACCCGGACGGAACACGGCTCGGCCCGCACAGCCCCGCCGGCCCGGGTCCCCCCCAAAGCGCCCGCAACGCAGCCCCGAGCCCGCCGTGCCGCGGAGGCCTCCGCAGGTGCCCGCAGCCCGGCCCCGTGCCCGGACGTGCCCCGCGGGGAGCGGCCGCCGGCACTCACCCAGGCAGATGGCGGTGAGCGGCACCAGCGCGCCCTGCCGGAGCTCCGCGGCCGCCGTCGCCGCCTTCTCCATGGCGGGTCGCCGCCACCTGCCCTTCGGCAAAGGGGGGAAGCGCTCGCTTCTACGCCCGCCCGCCGGCCCCCGCAGCCCGGGCAGCCGGCGGCGGGGCGGCCGCCTCCCGCCGCAGCCCCATGGCCGGGCCCGCGCTCGCCGCTCCGGGGCAGGTGGAAGAAAACGGAGCGCGGCGCCGCCGCTCCGCCGCCGCCGCCCCACGTGACAGCCCCGCCGCGCGGCCGCGGCGCTCGGGCCGGAGGACGAAGGGAGCGCCGCCCCGCTCCGCGCACACCTGGGGGCCGCCGGCAGGCGGAGCGCGGCCCGCGGCGGAAGGGAAGGCGAGGGCCGGGCCCTCCCGCGCGGCGCCGGGCGGGCGGCTTCCTGTCAGGCGCGGCCCGCTCCGCCGCGCGGCCATCGCGAACCCGGGCCCCGCGGCGCCCCTCCGCCGGGCGGGTGCGAAGAGCTCGCGGGCCGCGGCGAGAGGCCGCGCCCGGCGCCGCGTCGGTCCTCCGACCCCCCCTGCCGGGGGAAGCTGCCCCGCGGTGCCCGGCGGAGCTCCCCCTGAGGATGGGGCCCTGGGACTGCAGCCGGGGCGTGAGAGAGCCGGGCCGGATTTGCCTCCGCCGCGGTTCGCCCAAAGGAAACGCGGTACGGCTTTTAAACGGGGCGGGGGGGCGGCAGTGGCCGTGCCCGGGGAGCTCCTCCGGAGCGCTCCGTGCCGGCGCTCGCAGCTCCCCGCGGCGGGACGGCGGCATCCGCCGGTCACGGTGCGGGGCTGCTCCCGGCACGGGTGTGAGCCCTGCGCAGTGCCACGGGACAAAGCCACCGCGGAGGTTTACACCGAGCAGCAATAGAACAAAGTGAGCTGAGAACTTCAGGAGATAAACATAAAAATAACGAAAGATGGAAGAACGTCGTTCGGGTGAAGACTTCCTGCAATGTACCAACTCCACCTGAAACATTCCTTGCCCTTCCCTTGTTCCCCAAGTGCCTCGCTAACAGCTCCTCGCTCCACAAAGAGCTTCTCCCTCGAAAGCACAAGCACGGGGCTCGGCCGCGCGTCTGCACCTTGCCGGCAGCACCATCCCCGCCCTGCCCTGCTTCAGTGAGGGCCCTGCCGCCAGGCACCACATCACCTGCCAGGTGAAGCCCGGGTCACTGCACTCACAGTGGCGTTTCCCTACGTGCTTTATAAAAATGGCATACAGCCACAGAATGTAAGGATGACACGAGAGACAGCAGCCATGTCTGTGGGGATACCGCGTACAGCAGAGACTCTCCGATCAATATTAAATACCGATCGGTATGGACAACATCACAGAGCAATCAATAACGTCCATTATTGTACTCAGTATCCCACTACAAGAATGCAGTTTCTAAGCAAAACTCATCCTTAGGGGCTGCCTGTTCAACGTTAAGGCCTACCTGAAGTGCTGGTGCCTGAAGGAGCCTCCGGCAGTGCAGGAGCCATAGGGTCACAGCAGCACCGATGCAGGTACGTGGCTGCCTCTGGCCAGCAGGCACCCATGGGCCATGGCAGCAGATGTGTCAGAAGCACAGCAGGCTGAGGAGGAACACAAAAAGCAATAGGCATTGTGAGAGGGAGCTGGACACTGGGACATAGCTGTGCTATCAGTGAACATCTCAGGTATTTGTTGCTGTGCATGCCTCACCTAGGGTAACAGCTGCACAAACCTAAACATCTGGTGTTGTGATTAAAAGAGGAGAGAAAAGCGTATTTAGTTGGCCTGAGGTGCTGCACAGTTTAAAATTATTAATTAGAACTCTGGTTTTCATTTGCCCGTAAGCTCATGAGTGCAATTTTAAACACATATTTCAGTTAAACAAATACTTTCAAACGTGTCTACAATAAAACCACTCCACAGAGCTTCTCTCATGGCACTGTATCATGCTTAAAATTAATCCACTCAGCAGAAAGTTTTGGCCAGAGAAAGGGAGAAAAAGACCAAATTAAAAAATGGGAAAGGAAACATGAGAAAAAAAATGGGAAAGGGCAGATAAGGAAGAGAAGGAAGGCGGCAGTGGATGGGAAATCACTGGGCCAGACAGAAACTACTTCAGGGCATTGGTGGTGACAGCTCCGTCCTGGAGTCTGGGAAGCGCATCGCGTTGGCTGCAGAGAGCACATTAAAGTCAAAGCATGGACTCAGGTTCCCTTTTGCTGATTCTTATTTGATAGTGAAGAACTCTGGCAGAGTGGTGAAAGAGAGGGCTGAGGGCTTAATGCCTGAAAGCACCGGAGTTCACCAAAGGCCGTCTCTCAGCACACTGAGATATTGCTTTAGACCTTTTTATTTCAGCAATATAAAGTGTGGCTGCAGCAATATCTTGGGGGTTCGGCTGATCCTTATCCTCACTGAGCTACAGACTTGTGCTTTATCTCAGCAGCTCTTTGATGGAATTATTGTAATTGTAATTCACATTTGTCTATCACTCTGGATCTTAATGGATGCCTAATGGATGACTGGCCCGAGGATCAATAGTACCACGTCTTGTCTACTTGGGATGAGAGAACTGAATGTTAAAACAAATACGCCTACTATGCTAAAGATGCAGAAATAATAAGCGGATCAATGCAAACCAAGTTTGTCAGGAGGTGAGAAGGCCCCGCACGCAGCATGGGAGGACCTGTGGTCCTTCTGCCCTCTCACCCAGCCCTACTAGCACGTGGCTGTGCGCTTTTTAAGGAGCATAATAAATCACACAACATCTTCCACAACTGAATTCTTTCTAATCTAGCCAGACAATTCTTAAACCTTTAATGGGCTGATGATTGTAAAATCACTTCTGTCTGGGTTTCTGAGCAGTAATCTTCAAATTATGGGTTTGAAACAGCAATAATAGAATGTGTCATAAAAGAATTCTTCCTCGGTAAGTCTATTATTGTAATAAAATAACATATCTAGTCACCTCTACATTCTACATTAACCCTTTTTATGATAATTACAAGTAAAGTGTATTGCTCATTTCCTTCAATAAGATCCTCACATGTCACTGAAACAGCAGGCTACATAGGACTGAGAGCAAAGCGACATGGACTTTCTTTTTTATCCATGCCAGAAATTTGTTAAGATAAAATCCACTCAGTTTAAGAATTATTCTTGCCATTTGTGTAAGACTAACTTCAAATTCTGAGTCCTAATTTTGAGTCACATACATTTCTTTTCATAGGAATGTGTGTACAAATGAGACAAGTACATATGAAATGCTATACTTCTGTGCTCCCGTATCTACTGTCATCACAGAACTCACAACCACACCACAAGACCCACACAAACACCTTGAAAACGCGATCACTAGAATTTATTCAGGATGATTTATAGATCACATTTTAAAATTACTCTTAAATAGTTGCACAAAGCTAACCCACAGCAAGCTGAAAGCCTGTCAGAACACGTGATATGGAGGAGGCTGCAAGAAACTTTCATTACTAGAAGTCACACATTATATGTGCTGAAGCTATAGGCACGTTCATTCATTTTAATGCTTTTAACAGAATTGGATCATAAAAAAATCATGTTGTTAACACCACCAAAACAACGTTCTGATAACATTTTAGGAGGTATAATCAGGGGATATTTTTAAATACATAGTAAAGATGAAGACATCCTAAAATGATATAGTGTTGACTGAAGATTATGGATTTCATTGATATTGGTACTAAAAACGTCAAAGGAACTTGAGATCTTATCCTGTTCATGTGAGTAATCTGTCCCAGACTGACTACATGCACTTTTATTACATATTTCATGTCACTTCCATCTGCATCTGATTTTTGTAGTTCATAAACATTTACGCTTCTTTTATAAACAATCCTTGAATTACATTAATTTGGTTGAGATTTCTTTAAACTATGACTCCAGTATTACCTGTTCCACAAGTTTGTTGTATTTATCTCTTCTCCACTATAACTCAGTTTCAAAGGAGAGGCAGCAAGTACACAGTTGTGTAGATAAGGAAGCCTGAAATCCTGTATGTTTTCATCATCTCTGTTCTCTTTTGAAATTTGGCATTAAAGAAAAGTCAGCTAGAAAGTATTAAGTTCAGTGACATACATAATTTGTTTCAATCTCACATAGTTTACTGCTGGCTTTACTTTTTAAAAGAGTTCATATTGCACCACCACACAGTGCTTTCTGGCTGGATTTAATAACGTTTACATTTAGTGACAACAACACTCTCCCTGAAAGGGAAGAAAATTCTCAAGGGTACTTTTGCACTGACCTTAACACTACTCCTGTCTTGATCTATCATAGATCATTACTAAACTTCAGAGGGAGCTGCTTTCCTTACCCTTCCTTAGGAATTTGTTATGCATGTATTCTATGAAGAGCTGAAGAAAACCATTGTAATTCACATCTGTTTTATTAAATGTGACAGGAATATATATAAGCAACTTGGTATGAAAGGAAAGTGAATCCAGGTATTTGATGGAAAAATACTATAATAAGGTCTCCAATATACAGGTTTTTCCAAAGCAAATGCAAAGTTGTGATACTCCTCTGTGACACTATGATGTTCAATAAAAGCTTGTATTTATAATCGGGTTTGCTTGATACGAGTAGCAATTACACTAGGGTAACTGCTTGAAAAATAGAATAATTTTCTCTTGAAAGGGCCATCCTTTGTAACTATTATCAAGGCAGCATTAATTGCATTTTCATTTTTTATATTTATAACTTAACTCTCAACAAAACTGAAAGGTCCACATAACCTGCTCCATTAAGTATGTAAATTAGGACTCCTGATTATTGAATGGCTTTATTGAGATCAGAGTTTTGAATCATAGAGAATAATTAAAGAAGAGGATCAGAATTGTCTTCGTTTCTAATCTTTGTGGAAATAAGGAAGCTTATCAGAGTTTTTTTTATCAAAATTGTTAAACTGCACTTTACAAATAAGTTCCACTGCACAGCGTGTCATTCTGAACAACAGAGAAAGCCAGGCCAAAAGCAGCACTGTTTCATTTCTCTCTTCTTTTTGCCTTTAAATATTTTCATCATGATTCAGTTTCAAATATGTAATCTCATGGCACTGCTTCATGCCAGCAATTATGTCCATTGTTTCACAAGGTAGTAGGCTGTCACCTGCCAACCAGATGTGGTGATGCCTGCAGCACATTGCAGTCCCAGCTCCTGGATTCTTCAGCTGTTTCCCAGTCCCACTGCACAGCCGTTGTGCAGCTTAGCAGCATCCGTTCTTCCAAATTTATTTCAATCATGACTCCACAGAAAAAGGCTGTTTCAACACCACACCTCCTACCCCCTTGGTGACTTACCATTTAATAACTATATATGGATTGATTCAGGCTGCGGTGATGCTAGTTCTTATCATGTACTGGAAAAGCACTACACACCAATGGTAAATCCACTGAACAACTAAGATGCTAAATTGATTTCTTTCTTCTGGCTGTTCCTTCATATCTATTGATGAACAGAGTTGGGACAATTTAATTTAGTTCATAATAAATCCTTTTTATGCTGTAGTTGTGATAGGGCTTACTCTGTGGCAGCTAGAGTCATTAAAGGATTTACTATTCTTGACGTACAAAATCTTTGGTGAATGAGGGCTGAAATAACTCAGAAGCAAGTTTCTTCTGCTTGTAAATGATAAAAGAGCAATGCCAAGATACACTTGAATCACATTTCAGATGTACAAATGTTTTCAGGTTTCTCTTCACAATTCAGGGAAATGGTAGGATCAGTAAAACCTTGTCATGGTTTTATGATTTCTGTTATCAGTCTACATAAAACCCTGCCAAACCTAAAGTTATATTTATTTTACCTACTTCCTACAGAAGAAAATGTCACAGTGTCCCAAACTATCAATACATTCTTAGCCAAACATGCACTGGCTGTATAAGTTACTATAAACTTATTTTAGAATTTAAGTGGGAGATCAAACAGCTTGGAATCGGAAATGTGAAAACCCTAAGTCACGGGATGAACACAGCAAATGTGCATTATAACCACCTTCTAGCAAAAGTACAAATACTTTCATGGCTTCATATGCATGTTGTTATCAGAGTAGATGAAAATAGCCATATGAGGTTACTAAGCAGTGCTGGCAGTCCCCAATTCAATTTAAATAATGATTAGAAAAAAGAGTAGACATTTAAAAAAGGTGCTGCATGCAGTCAGTCATATGTAAAATAAAGCACATGTGGAAAAGCAAAACTAAATTAGAACTGAAGAGGTACCTTTAAATGAGTTCGGCCCCTGACTTCTGTACTGGGTGAAGAAGGGCTGAAAACAACACAACTCAGGTGATGAGGCTGCAGAGCAACTTCCCCATCACGAAGTGCCCTCTGGTGTAACGCTATCCATTGGTTGGAAACACTGGTAATATTTAGAGCTGTCTTCCATCCCTTCCTGTGACTGGGAAACTTGATCCAAGATCCAGGACTGGTACTATCAGACAGAGCACGAGGCTCAGCAGGCCGACAGGCGAGGAGAGGAGCAGCAAGGACTAAGAGCTGATGCTCTACCACGCCACCTGTGAGTGCCAGGGGACATCACTGAACTCTGAGCACTGCAGCAAATTCACTGTCAGCTGAACTGAACAATGCTCCATGCTGCCCTCTATGCTTACTATAGACTGCCATTTTACTTGTTTTCAACTACCAGCCCACAGGAAAAGCTCAACAAGCTAAGGACCACATTCTTCATGCCTTACTGATAACTAAATAATATTGTCTGCTGTTTTGTTTTGTTTCCAAAAAGTACTTTGTATTTCTGATGCCTAAAAATTAACTATTGTGGCTGTTCTTTTTCATGGAAGCTTGACCCAAATACTTCCTTAGATGCTAAGCTTCATCTTAGGGAAAATACTTGTGTTCTAGCTTTCCCAGAGATTGTACCTAACAGTGATTCACTGCTCCTTTTCCTTTATTTGTCTACTGCAGTTATATTTTCTACAGTTCTAGTGGCATGTTTCTGTGTGTAATGTTCTGCTAGACCCATGCTGCATGAAGTGCATTTCTTATTCACTCTAACACCCCACATAGTTTAAAGAGTCTTAAAGATTTTATACTACAAGCATGTCCTTGGAAGCATCTAAAGTCATTATTACTAACAGTTCTTTCACATTTGTTTATAACTTCTCAATACATATTCATAGCACAGTGATTTGGGGGTTCATAAAAGAGCAAATTACAGCTTATTTCCCAAATGATTGCAAAGCTCTTCTTAACATGCATAGATGGGTAACATGGCAAATTTGGAGCTGTGCATCAGTGAGGCAGTTCCACAGAAAGAACGAGAAAGGATGTTAAGGAACGTATGAACTCACCTAGAAAGTTCTCTCCATTTTTCACAGGGATAATACACCCAGATTCGTAGTCCATATAATACATTAACAGGGATATGAGGATGTTGCTATACTGGCTCATCAGGGCAATAGTCTGTCAGCTAATTTTGCTAAAAGTAAAAGCAATTTTAAAGCTTAAGGGGACAGAAATACCAGCACATACTTAGGTGTGAATGTGAGATCATTCTGCAGACTGTGTGCCAGTACTTACAGTTAAGGAGATGCAAGACATATTGATTCCACAGCTACAAGTCATGAGGTATACTCATAGAAATCGCTCTGGAATATTTGCTGTGTTGCTGTGAATAAATGAATGCTTCTCTCTGGCCCCTTAGTGATGTAACCGTCAGCTGCAGGAGCAAGAAGAAGTATAGTATAAACACTCAGCGTCCCAAATAAAAACTGAAAGCATGTGGTCAGGGATAGGGGGTTGGTAGACACAGATAGGAAATCATACCTGCCCTGAAGGTGTGACAATTTCATCTCTATTCCTTGTTGCCTAGGCTAATTTTCAATATTAGGCTGCGTACAAAACCTCAAACACATTAAAGCTGTCTGAAGTGTGCAAATGAACTCATTGTATAATGACTAATATAAAAATGAATAACATGATGACAAATGCTAATTCAGACCACATTACAAAGGGCTGAGAAAACAAAGAGCAGAGAATAGGAATAAACCATGGAGCAAAACTAAATGTCAGATTTCCAGAAGAATCAAAGCTGCTTCACCCTTCAATGAAGCATAAAAGCATGGGAAGTCGGATTTCCTTTTGCATAAAAAGAATCAAATAATCCAATATAGCTTTTAACTGTGACTTATTACACACAGCACAGCTAAGGCTGCCAGTTGTACATTCTGACCAAGGCATGTGAATAAAGAAGAGCTTGTGGTAAATGAGCTGAAGAATGTGAAGGAAAAAATCATTGCAACAATTGTGTAATAACCACATTGTAAGAAAGCAGCTGAATGAACAAGATAGCAGTTCTGTAAATTCATATGCACATAGTCTACAGATGTGCTTGGAGAGAATTAATACCAAAAAGATAACTGGCAATTCAGAGATCGAAACTATTTTATGAGAACACGGGTATTTGTTTTCACAAAACTTCCCTGAGATATTTGATAAATCTTTCATCTGACTTGAGATCTGGACTACACAACTGTATGCATTGTTACAGTACAACATAGAAGGGAAATATGATGCCAGAAGAAGTAAAGTATTTGTCAGAAACTGAGAAATAAAGTCAAGAAAAATAAAAGAAAATTCTGGTCCTTGTAAGTCCCTTTTTCTGAAGGTAGTCATCCAAGATCCTCTTTCATACGCATCAACTCCACACGCAGGATCAATGGTGCTCCCCTGAGCTGACATTTGTTTATTTATCCTGGAGGGCAGCAGTAGCATGGCTGCGTGCACTGCAGCCCAGAGATGTCATCCCTTCCCAGGATAGTTATGTGGCTGTCAAATCATTCTGGTTATTCCCTTAATTGAGTGGGAGACGAAGGTGCCAGATAGATAAGCCAACTAAATTATTGAAAAATAAGGAAATAAAATTGGGAAATGTACAATAGATCAACTTATAAAAACACCCACTAGTATCTAGAGTAGCAGCTGCAACAAGCAACAATGAAAGAAAAGTGTATAGAGAGGTCTCTCTATATTTATATTTTACATGCTTATGAATTCACTACAACAGAAAGCAGCCAAACAGGTAGACAGAACCTGCAGAGTCAGAAATTCTAAATCAAAAGTAGGTAACAGAAATATCCTTTGATCTTTGTACAGATGTTCAGGGTAACGCAATATACATACCACAGAAACTGTCAAGAGATCCAGCATTACATGCATTTACAGCTATCAGTGCTCAAATATTCCTCATTATAGCACTTCTTCCCATGGCAACACACTCTTTGTTGTGCCAGCGTCTGGGGACGCACTGTGAAGATTAAACCAGTTTTAAAAAAGTCCTTCAATAAAAGAATTAGTATTTATTTATACTTGCATTTATATTTGTGCTTTTCAGAATCATTTATAGACAGGTTGTGTTGATTTTTCAGTTAGTAACTCAACCAACCAGTTGCTTTGGGAGCTCACTGTAATTAGCTTTTAGGAATCTATCATTTTTCACAGACCTTCTTGGAACAAATGAACAAAAATATTTGTATGCATTCATGCCTATGCTGTTGTGTACCAAAAATATAGCAGCTCATATATAAATACCAAGCAAGTCAGGAAAACAAACCTATGCACTTATAATATTGTTCTGTTACAGTAATTTGTCAATTGTCAAAAGTGAAATTCATTACAATAATTGTTTATTTATCTTACTTAAACAATGCTCTTCTACTCTAACTATACAAAGTACTATTTATGCCCATAAAATGGCGTCCTGCTAAAGAAATAGTAATCCAAAGAGCCTGTATTTAATAACATTATTTCATTACACAATATGGCATCGATCCATTTATGCAGCCAGAGGTGTAGCAATCGTGAATTCAGTTCTTCTCATTTCCCTTACTGCAAAGAACTTTGGTGCTCTGTGATTGGCCCATTTGTCCTCAACCCTACATTCACCGAATGGAATGGCAAAGCAGTGCCCATTGACTGTAACAACATGGAGGTATGAATCACAGAGCTTTCCCACTTCTCCAAAGTGAGGCCCACTGGCAAATATTAAACTGCCAAGGGATTTTAAATATTTCATCTCATGTCTATAGATTTACTGAAAGTACAGTAATCCCAGTTGGAAACAATTACAATTACTCACTGCAGTGCCCAATTTAGCTCAGCACAATTCTAGATGGATCTGCGGGCAATTTACTCAATGCATTCCAGTACAGAAGGGCTCCATAGGTATTCTGTAATGCCCAGAGTTCAGGGGACAAAAAGGTAATGCAAATAACATTAGTGTAACACAAATCTTGATGCGCAAGCATTCACAATCTCAATATAACCGCAGTGTCATTTAATTTCAGAAATACTTGTATTTACTGAATGAAGTATGCTCTTTTCTTCAAAGCACTGTCACTCCAGCAGCCATTAGTGAATGTTCTTCCTCAAGTTCTTCACAGGGAAGAACAGAGACAGAGCAAAGGCTTGGATAGATTTCAGATTGCACAGTACCAGCCGAGGGCTCTGCAGGCAAATTAGCTTTGATCAGTGTCAGGCAGGCCTAAAGCCACTGGTGCCAAGACAGCCCCAAATCTATTTTTTAGCTCTCCTGAGGGCCCCATGTTCAAAGTTGCTGAAATACAGAAACCAGCAGCAACCGTGTAATCAGTTTATGTGAAATCATTTGGAAATGATTGAATCAGAGATTCAACAAGCTGGTATTAAAAGAAATGACTAAATCCTCCTCATATTTTTATTACTGAACTGATTTTGGACCACTGCATCAGCTTATAATGGTATGGGTCTTATTAGCACTGTTTAAAGGGATGCACTAACTCATGGTAGCTCTTGGCTCTGCTCATTCCACATTTGCCTTTGCAGTTACTAATTCATTCATCCTCCCCTAATCTTCCCAGTTACATTCTCACAGAGCGCAGTCAGACAGACTGCCAGAAAGAACAGCACTTGGCCTTTGGAAAGAACATGGAATGTGCACATGAAGGTCACTCTCCTCTCGCCATCCTAGAACAGAGGCAGATTTTGGCCATGGCCACAAGGAATTTGCTAAAAATACCTAGGATATGTTTCCTCAGCCTAAAGAAAAGGATGTCATGTGATAATGGCAGCTGTACAGACTGCAGAATCCCAGCCTTCATCACACATGCACTTGCAGTTATTGTGGTTAAGGACACATAGTTCCTACACTTTAAATGACATTCTATTAAGAAAAAAAAGCAATAATTTTAGAATGCAAGTAATATAGATAACACTGTAAAAAATTGGATTTTGGCTGCTTAAAAGTTTTGGAAGCAATGGGTTATAGGTATGCTGCTCAATTAAGATAAAGCATAGCTACTATATAAAGACAAACCAAATGACCACGAGAAGCACTCAGTGAAAGAGCATAGCCCGTTTCAAAGAGGAAAACATGTTTATTTTGGTGATTAATTCTGTTCTGCATGAAAATGCAAATTAAAATGTTAATTAAGGGGAAAATGCACAACAAAAAGAAGGTGTAGTACTGAAAAAAACAGCCTCTTAGGGCTGGCCAAACAGAACTGACTTCAGTTTGGTTTGGAGATTGTTATGTTATTGACAGCAGATGTTCTAACAGGAAGGCAGGATATGTAGTCATAATTTGTCAAAAATCAGAACCAAAAATTAATAGATTCGCTCATATAAGACCTTTTTTTTCCACAAAAACCTACATTAACTGAAATTGATAATTAGAGAAACTATAATTCATTGATTCTGGGCTATGATGTTCTAGCAAGTTTATTCAAGGAGAAGCATCAAATGAAATTACATGTACAAGAGGCTGTATTTGCTATTACCATACCTTCAACCATTAAATTTTGCTACCCCGGGAGAAAAAGAGCAGCGTTTTTATGTATATAGCATGTATAAGAAAAAAAACCATTTGTTTAAAAAGTCACCCAGAAACAATACCAAACCAAGAGTTATGTCATAACAAATGTTATTCAGATGAGAATTCTCAAATACCTGTGTTAAAATATTATCAAGAGATTTTCAGAAAAACTCAGCGCTCAATAGTTTCCACTGACAATAATGAGAGCTCAGCACACGCTTTGGCAGGAATCACATGAAGGTTAATTGTGTTCAGTCATATGAAAGTAAAGAAAAAGCACAAATACTACAGCAGATAAGGACAGACCTTGTTGTTTTGATGCCAGTGCACTGTTAATAACACAAGAAAAACTCTACTCACGTAGCTTGGGTTGACTCATCTTTTCCTCCCTTTATTATGAATCAGATTCTTTGTTATCATCTATTGAATGAAAACCTGACTGCAGCACAGTCAGTGCCATTGATGTCAGTGAGATCAATTCTTGATTACCTCACTAATATTAATAATAACTTTATAGGTTCTAAGGATCTTAGGCTAGCTACAATTGCTTGAAGGAAAGAAAAGACTTGTTGCAATAAGGAATAAAAGACGTTTCCCTGGATTGCAGCCTGTTGGCTCCATTTTGCAGGAGTTGGGCACACAACTCGTTATTTTCTAGCTAATCTGTCTCCTTCCTTGAAGAGCCTTGGTTTTCACTCCCAACTGAAATACAAACAGGCTTTCAAAAATGTAAATATTTTTTTCTATTCAGCTGTAAATAATTACAAACTGGGTTACTGGAGAATGGAACAACAGCACAAGTCCTAAATGGCAAGAATCTAAATTGCACTACTGCCCTCTGTTGTGTTTTCTATCACTTAAGTGATGCTCTGTGGGATATCCATTCCTAAGGTTCCAGACCAGTTTCACCTCTATAAAGGTCTGAGCTGTGAATATCAATGGCAGAATGAATACAGGTGAGGAGCTGATGTGCTGGGTGGTGCGAGGCAAGCCTCTCCCTTCTCAAGAGGACACTTAATGCCGCTGCTTACCTTGTAAAAGCTGACAATGAAAAATCTTACCACAGTCCTACAAGCAACACATATCATTTCTGCAAATTAGTTATAAAAGAAGAAAAATTCATCCCAACAAAGTAGTAACCAGAGAATGTCTTTTCTTTCTACTACACAGACTGTAGTATCCCAAACAGTTCCCCCCCAACCCCAAAGTTCAGAGCTGATGATTTACACTCTGGCAGATCCTTTCATGACACATGCATCACATCACATTATATAGGCATGACACTGTCACGGTGCATGCCTGTCAAAGCACAACACTTTGCAAAGCAGCATGTCAGGGAATAGGAAAGGGCAGTCTTGCAAACTGGGGTTAACAGGCGATGTGGTTTCACTCAACGTTTTCATCAAATTTTTTCACTCAAATCTTTGAGAATAATGTGCAGGCAGCAACGTCAGCCCTTGCAGACAAACTGCAAAATATCTTCCCCTAAGCCTACAGTCACCGCTACAATAAACAGCCACTAAACATTTGACTGTTTTAATATTTCCCTTCTTTAGGCAACTGTCCCTGTGATATAGATGCCTCCAATATGTACATCTGCCTGCAGGAGTCACTTCACTTCTTCCTACTCACAGACATGGAGAAATGAAAAATTAAATTTGATCACGTCTGTATGTGAGAGCTCAAGACCCCTGGCTGGAAATCACTGGAGGCTGGCAGAGCATTCTGACAAAATATCACTGCACGTTTGCCCTGTGCTTACGTTCTGCCCTAAACATACACTGTGGGCTACAGCTACAGAAAAACCATGGGGCTAGATGCACCTTTGGTCTTCAATTTGCATAAGAAAATAATTATACTCTAAATGATACTCAGCATACTCAACTTCATTTTGTCAGTAGCCCATAATCAGTGTGACTGTGACAGACTGCACAGCAAACACTGCTCCAAGGAGGGCTCCTGCAGATAGCTGCTAAGCCAGGCGCTGGGCCCATACTTTGCTCTTGGGGCAGCAGAAGCTCCATCCCAGCAACAACTCCGTGCTCCAAACGTGCCAGTGACTACATTTACTCCCATCAGCTTCTGTGTGGGCCAAAACCTGCCTGAGGGTACAGCTGCTGGGCTGGGATGGTCTGTGCTAGCGGGTTTAGAGCCTCCTGAGCTCAGATGTGAGGACAGATTGCCTTTGTTGTGCGTTTGGAATGACGGCGCTGAACCTAATTCACCTGCCCAATTTGGGGGGCTGGCCTTTGACTTTCAGAGAAGTCTCAGAAAGTTCTGTCACCTCAGCAGCGGCCTGAGGGAGAACACGGGGCTCCCACACAGCCTGCCCTCAGAAAAACCAAAAATAAAACTGAAAAAGGGAATGAGGGGAGGTGGGGAGGCCTGGGCACAGGGGTGGCACATTGGACACCTGGCCAGCGGTCACATGACAGGAATAAAACTGAGCAGTGAGTGAGCGGATAACGAGACAGGAGGCAAAGACATCTGAGAGGAATTGTCTCGGCTCTGTAAGAACGAAAAAAATCCTCGCTGCAGTTCCCCAGGAATCTGGGTGACCAACCAGCAGACCCACAGGTGGGCTGCCCGGAGTGCCACAGGCAGCTGCTGTGACTGGCAGAGAAACCGGGCAGCAGGAGCAATGCCGGGCTACATAAACACCTATCGCGTGCATAAACACCTATCGCGTGCATAAACACCTATCGCGTGCATAAACACCTATCGCGTGCATAAACACGTATCGCATGCGTGCACGCACGTCATTTCACGCACACCGACCGTTTTGCTCCTCACTGCCGCCCGTCACAGCACACACAGCCGCGGCGCAGCCCGCTCCCCCTCAGCCCCACCCGCCCTTCCCGCGCTCCGAGCTGTGGTAAAACGGCGGCCGCGCGCAAAAGGCAGGGTTCTACCGCGCAGGCACCGCTGGGATTCGAACCCAGGATCTCCTGTTTACTAGACAGGCGCTTTAACCAACTAAGCCACGGCGCCGGGCGATAGCGCTTTGTGCTTCGCGGGCCCAATACATCGGCCCAGCAGCGACCCGGCTCCTGACCGCCGGCCTGCTGCCGCGGGGAGCAATCTGCTACCGAAACGTACCTCTGTTCCAGAGTTGAACTGCATTCCTGGTTCAGCTATCCTCCCTCTTTTAAGTACCTCTTGGAAATAAATGTTGAAAAGGCTGAAAATACTGTTTTTTAGGAACAAGGCTTCCAGACCTTGCAGACATTTTGAAACACTAAATATTTTATTAATTGATATTTGCACATACACTAAATAGATATAACCCCTAGGTTGCTCCCAAGAATACTGTGCTCCTTGCTAGATGGACCCTTATCAGACAGAACTTATACTGAATTGTGTCAGACATGAACTACAGCTTCTTCTCATGGCTGGAAGTTATTGCACAGCAGTTTTGTAGGAGCATGGCAGCAAGAGGGAGAACAAGTTCATGGTCTGATGCATCATTTTACTTACAAAAATCCTTCTGATGCCCTCTGAAAGCAAAGATTCTGTACGTGCCATAGTAAAGAAGAATTGTTTATCTAAGAAATAGAAGGAAACTTGACAATAATTTATAATTCACACATATTCATTAATATGGAGCTTGGAACTATTGTATTCATTAAAAATTGTTTAAAACTTACCAACAGGCAGGTAAATAAGTTTGTTCTCTAGTACCATACTATATAGACTTCAACTGCTGGGCAGTTTCAGTCTTTTGGAGACAAGGCACAGCTGTTCAGAGCATTAGCGAAGCGTAGAATCACAGAATTGTCTGATTTGAAAGGGACCCTAAGAGGTCATCTGGTCCAACTCCCCTGCAGTGAACAGGGACACCTGCAGCCCCATCGGGTGCTCAGAGCCTGGGTGTATCCAGGGATGGGGCATTCACCACCACCCAGGGCAAACTGTTCTAGTGCTTCACCACCCTTATCATAACCTTTCTTCCTTATATCCAGTCTAAATCTCTCCTCTCTCAGTTTGAAGCCATTTGCCCTTGTCCTGTCCAGCGTAATTTATCATTCTTGATACAGAATACTGTAGCAGCACAAGATTAAACATTCAGCTTTATATGTGCAGTACATGAAGGTGTACAGACATTCCATTTACACTTACATATGTTAACATCCAAAGACTGTCAGATGAATTTAAAGATCAGGAGGGATGGAAGGTGGCAATGGCAAAATATTTCTTGCTGGAGAAGACAGACGACAGAATACACACTTGGATATCACTTCAAAGCCACCATGCTGCAGGCTTAAGAAAGGTCTTTCACATTCTTCACACTGGTATAAATACAATAAAAATGGTAGTTCAGCCACACACATGAAGTTTACTCCATTTCTATTAGACTCTATACAGCATTAATTTCAAATTCAATAGAAAATATTTACAGAAAAGTTAATGGCATATTTTACTGTTTGATGCACCTTTGCACATGAATTGGTGTCCTCATCACAACCAATTTTAAAAGAGAATTATTACTACTACATTCTACTCCCCCAAAAAAGATGTGCAGATCTTCACAAAGAATGAACAATCCATTAGTGCTTTCAGCTAGCAAAACTCAAGCTTTCCTTTAAAATTCAGATTTTGTTTCTGAATAAAGAATGAAGTGTGGTTAGAAAATAAAATGATATAACCTGAGCAATTTTTGAGCCTTTTTCTTTTCTGCCTTCTATCACTGAAGGTATGCGATCCATCCTTTCAATATTCCACAGTCTCAAAGTAGAATCCTGAGAAATAAAGCAATCATTTTGATGTGTCTGTGTATCACCAAAACACTGATTTACATAATTTCCAAGATGAGCTCTCATTTCTTCAGATAAGTCTCACAACAGGAGAGTGCTAAAACCTCTCACCTTTAAGAATCACCTCTCTCACACTTAAGAATCATATCTTTGGAAACAACCTGCAGCAATCTTAAAACTGCATGGACGTTTTAAGATAACAAAAAATAAACATAGTCATCAAATGCTTTTTAAGATCTTCTATAATTACTTGATATAGATGCTGATTAGAACACAGAAGTTTTGTGAGCAATTGTATTATTGTTAAATGTTGTTAAACAAAACCTGACGCAAAGGGATGACATCTTCACATCCATTTATAATTTATCTCTTGAAATCACATCAGGAAAGTGGTGATCACCTTTGAGGCTGAAAGAATCCACTTCTTGTTTTCACTAATTGCAACATCTGTCACCCAGTCCCAGTGGCCCTACAGTAAAGCAAAATCTAACTTTAAGCCAAGAAGAAAAAAAAAAGCACATAATTACTTTTCTAATAATAAAAACTACTGTCTATACTATGCACTCATTTTGAAATGCAAAAGGAAACTTGTTATCCAGACTCCTCATGGTCAGCCAGGAAAAGACATTGTTAGAAAGCTCATGTTTTCTCACATATACCTGAAAGCAGTTGCTGTCACAAGCCCTGGGAGGCAGCCCACTGGCAGCAGCAGCCGGGGGCAGTGCATCTGTCCGTTACCATGAAGGTAAGCTCCACTGAAAGACTTTTTTTCTACTTTTTAAACAGTTTATTAAAGAACTGTAAAGAGAAAGAGCTGATTCCTAATACTCATTACTTTAATAAATAAATAAACAAACAAATCAATAAAAAGAGGCTGCTTAGCATGCAATAACAGAGGGAAGAAGTCTGGGAACAGACAGCAGCTTCCCCCCATTTGAAGGCAGTGAACCCAATGCTGAAAGCAGAGCAGGTCTAGCAGCTGTATCAGATACCTTCCTTCTGACAACAGCAGCACTGCTGACTTCCAGTGAACAGCACTGAGCTGACATAAGAACAGACTGAAGTCTAAAATGACGTGCTTACTCCAGTGACATAGGTTATATAAACATAAATGGAATCAATAGATAAAATCCCTAAGGTTTAGGCAGATACGGTGTCATTTTTATGATCAACACCACATTCAATAAATCAATTATAAAAGACAAACAATTGTATATTTTCCAAGCACAGAGAAAAAGCTAAACATGCATATATAAAACTTAAGTAGTTTTTTTACAGCAGAATCTTTAAAGTGTTTTTAAATTTAGTTATGAGCACCAAGGAACAGGAATTCTCCATCGTTACAAAGACATTAACATTTAAACAGATGCCTTTGTGTTTAATGGGTAACTGAGTTACTTAAGGCGATTGCTGTGAACTGGGATATTTGCAGTAATTGCATTTTGCTGCTGTTGTTCACAAGGTTTAACCTGTACAGTTCCAACTCAGGAGGGTATGTAAGTCTACATGTAAGGTAACCAGCATGAGGCACAGATATCCCCCAGATAAAGATACTATCTTGAATGCAGATGACAGTGGAAAGTTATTTTTAAGCTCAAAAGGCTTTGAAGGAAAGCTGTATTTTCTGTCATATGCCAGGTGGGCTTTTTCATGAATGTTTTAGCTAAGCCTTCAGTACTGCATGCAGTAATTCAGAAAAAAAAAGAAAAAAAAAAGTCAATTGAAATCAGATTTGCAGAGGACAGGAAAAGAAGCAAGGTTGCAAATCTGTATTCTGACATAATTGCCTGACTTCTGTAAAATTAACATTTGCAAAATCCGCACACAAAGTTATGAACAATTTTAGTTCATGCCATTGAATCATATCCTATAGTTAGCTGGAGTCTCATGTTTATAACTGACCTGATAGAGGTAGTATCTTTGTAACTAATTGTGTAAGAATATATTGTTCTAACAAATTACATCACACAAATTCAGTATGTATTCCTGCCTGTATCTGGAAAGGATGGGCAAGGATATTGGGTAACAAATACAATGCTTTTAAAGGAGCACACACTTTACAGCTTCTCATCAAACTACTGACCAAATAAAACCGCAGTACCTTTAAGCTTAACTTCTTATATCCTGCATATGTTTCCCATATGGTTATAGCGTTGTCATATCCACCAGACACTACAAGTGATGCTGAAATATGAAATCAGAATATTTGCTGTATGTTTGCTTTGACACACAGACTAACAAGAGATTCCTTCCAGCACTGTGTCAGGCTTGGTTAATAACATGTAAATAATGAGCTATTAGTCATGCTTTGACAAGATGCTAGAAGTTCCTTTTGGCTATTTGTTGCTAACGTTCTTGGTTTTATAAATAATAAGTACAAGTTTGCATAATAGTAACGTAACAGTAAAAAGTAATAGTAAATGTAGTAATAGTAGTGAAGAAGTGAAGCTGCAAAAGGGAACAGCTAATTATACCAATACATAAAGAAACTCATATCAGCCCATTCCAGTGAAGAGAATCTGTTCCAGTACAATGGCAGTTTGCAATAATACAAATTTCATGCCTGTAGAGAAGCTGCTAGTCTGTGATTTGGTCATCAACTTCAATTTACATTTGAGATCATTTCCTTGTAATTAAATATGCTATCTTGGAAATGACAAATTACTTACATGATTGGAGTGGTCACTTGTGGCTCACCTGTTATGTCACATACACAGATATTGAGTTATACAATGTGCTGGTATCAAGATAACTCACCATCTTGGCTAAAGCAACAGGAACTAACAGAACCCTCATGTCCCTGGTTCAAGGTAACAGGTCCACAACTCCGAAATTCTCCTGTCTTTACATCCCATATTTTTAAGCTCTTGTCCCAGGATGCTGTGCACAAGTAACGACCATCAGATGTAAAGCAACAATCTGAAATAGCATTGCTGTGTCCCCTGAAACATGAAAACACCCCAACAGGGAGGTTTTGTAAGCATTAATCAAACTCACAGAGAGCCTCCTGCTGCAATGAGCAATCTCTCCATCCAGTAGAGCACATAAACACATCCTGAATGTTAACTGTATGGATAGTTCTATAAACCCCTGGAGCTACTCACAGCCCTGCAGCGTGCACAGGTTTGGGCCCCTTGCAGGGTGAATCATTGGCCAGAATTAACCCAAGCAGTGAGTGAGCAATGACATTGCTTTGCAGCTACAGAACAGCCACTCTTCTTTAAAAGTAAGTTACCAAGAAAGTCCCAAAAATGTGAATTTGCATTCTAATACTCAGAGGAAAGAGATGAATCAATTTATATTGAAGTCTATAAAAGGAATCTGGAAGCTCTGGAACAGGTTGAGAACTTTGAGGCTTCGTGCAGTCTGCACCAGGGGAGGGATCACAAGCTTCTCTTACAGGAAACAAGGCTGTTGTCACTGTGATTTAAAAGAAATATTATTACAATGCTCCAGATTGAATTTCCCATCAAAACTAATTCCTAATTCCTCATCAGACCATTTTATTACTGTTTAAAGGCACTCTCTGTTTACTGTTGTTATAATTCAAAGCTAAATTTGTTGAGTTTATTAAAAGCTATTGCTATTTTAATAGCACACTTGATATCTATTGTATTATTTATTCTTTAAAATGATAACAATGCCCGACATCAACCTAATTTTTAAACGTAATATTTATTTCAGCGAGAGATGTAAGGGTTTAGCACAGAGAGCTGTAGGAGTTCACTAGTTGCTGGTACTGGGCATGACATTTACTTGCTTTGGATCCCAGCTTTTATGGTGTCAGTCTTTTATGGTGTCAGCCCACAGCATCAGTCATAGATATTGGCGGTATGGCAGTAGAGACTGAATCTTCCCACCAATATCATTGCTGTGTGACAGATGGCAGCAGAGTCTGAAAAAATGGCATCTGACATGGAAATGCACATGAAGCAGAGGCTGTGATTGAATTCCTCTGTGTGGAAAAAATGGCACCCATTGGCATTCATTGGTACTTGCTCAACATTGGTGGAGGACAAACAGTGGGTGTGAGCACAGTGATGCAGTGGATGGTGCATCCCAGCAGTGGTAACAGTGACAGTGGGTCACCTCCACTGGTGCAGGCTCTTGTTCATTGCTGGTGAAAATGCATATCTGCTATGCTGCAAAATAGCATTTTGTAGCTGAAAATTATAAATTTATTTAAAAGTATATAAATATATAAAAATTTTAAATAATGAGTGTTCTTGTGCTCTTTTGTTACAGTTTCCATGGAATTAAATAGGAGGCATTACTTTTGCAGCAAGAAGTCACCTGGAAAAACTGTACCTGAACTCAGAATGACCACAATTGGTTCACTGTAAAAATACAAGTACATACTGAGCTGGGGTCCAGAGCATCTGTCCTGGATCCACTCCTGTCTCATACTGCCATTAACAACATAGATAATGAGATAATGAGAGATGAAAAAAAGCCAAAGAGGGAAGCCAAAGACAGCCTACAATTATACAGGAAAAATGATTAAAATTCAAAATGACCACTGTGTTACTTCTCCTTCACTATATAATGTTTTAAAAGACTTCTTTATTCTACATAATATTTTATCTTCTCACTTGTCAATGATTATAAATTCTTCCTAATTAGTAGGAACTACACCAATAAGTTTATACTTCAGCACTATATTGCGTATGCTTCTTCCAGTGTATATAAAAGAACCTAGCAGCTCTAAAAACTAACACAAGAATGCTGCCAAAATGCAACTTTTCAATTATTTACAGCAGGAAGCTTGAGTGGAAATTTTCATTCATGCATTCCACATATGTCATTTGCTTACATATAACTTAATTTAGTTCAACAATTACAGTTCATTTTCTCCAGTACAAATCCAACCATAATTCTCACTGATAATTGTCAAGGATGCAAACAATACCACGCATAATTAACTATAGCATTATTTCTTACTCTTTAATTGTAATTGAGGTGGATCGAGCTACCATATCCCATAGCTTTATAGACTTATCGTACGATACTGAAGTCACTCTCTGGTTATCAGGATCAAAACAGCATCTTGTGATTGTACTCCTGTGGTGACCTATGGAAAACACACCAAGAGGAACTATTGTAAAGCTGCTTCCCAGCTTTGAATCATTAGCTCTCCATCTCAGTGCACAGGTCTGAAAGGCAGAACTGCCCACAGCAGCTATGTGTCAGTCTATCTGCAAAACTCAGGTATTTATCAAGGAAGGGCATCTGAACTGAGTTCATTATGATTATTATTAAGAAATAAAAGAAATCAAGAACTGAATCAACAAAATTTAAAAGTCATAAATCTTACCTTGGACACATGCCACCTCTGTTGCACTTACTGCATCAAAAACAGATATGGCATTGCCTTTATCTGAGGCAAATACCACATATTTGCCATCATGGGAAATATTACATGAAGTTACAATGCCTTCATGTTCTATTGTCCACTAAAAAGAAAAGAAATGGTTTCATGCTTCAGAGTTAGAGAGAAGAGTCTTTAACAGCATTTGCTTTAATCTCTAAGTAGGCTCAGAAGAAAGGAGTTTGGTATTATTTTATTTTGGTGAAAGGTGATAGAAGTATTTATATCCAATTCTATTTTAAAATAGCAGTAAGTTTAAAATTAGACAGGGATACTCCGTTCAAATCCTAAAATGTTAATTCAATCAGTCTAACATATCTTCTGAGACAGATGATTACTATTACAGCCATTTTTATCTGAAATAATTGAGACATCATCATCAAGGGACTTAATGTGATCAAACAATTAATCAGATTAAAACTTAGACTAAAAATCAAGCCTGCCTACCCTGACTGTAGTGCATTGCGCAAACAAAGAAGGCTTTTGGTTTTTTTTCTTATTTGCCAATAACTACGGAATGCATCTGAATTTTACAGTTACATCTTCTTGAGGATGCACTCAAAAGGATACATACAAGCACTTTTCCTGTTTCCATATCCCAAGTCTTGACAGTGTTATCATAGGATGATGTTACCACCCTAAAAACGACCATGAAAACAGCACTCAGTGTTCTCACTTAAGAGAAGATATTTGAAAATAAATGCTAACTTTTAATTCTGACAATGATTTGACATCCTCACACTCATTAATTTAAAAAAGATTTGTAAACACTGCAGCAAAAAATTGCCTTTTGCAGTTTAAAATATGTAATTATTTATATTTCAGATATAAACTAACAATAAAAATGTCTTGTATGCAATTTTCAGACACTGCTCTGCACAAACACAAACCCACATTACACAACAAAGCTAACTGATGACAAGCGGCAGGTTTCCATGAATGAGGAGGTCACCAAGTTTGCCCTCACGTTGTTTTATTAGAATATTTCCAAATATCTAAAAAATAGCATCTATGTGGAATGTCACAGTATAGGGCAAATGTTTTTAGTCCCATGTGGCTTTCTCAGTTTTTGATCAAGTTCAGAAAATGTCACTTTCACAGATTTTGCCCAGGAAGCTTCATGCAAACTAAAAATAAATTCTCAAACCTTCTATTCTTTTCATTATGCATACATTTCCTTCACTTGCATGATCTCTGCTCCTAAATGGAAGCACTTAGCACAAGAGTAAGAAGAAGATAATGAACTGGTGGCATTTTTGGTTGGGAGACAGCAGGCAGAGTGGCACAAATACAATCCCATGATCAAAAAGAGATTAGACAACTCTTCAATTCGATAAAAATTGATTTAAACTACAAATTACTGATAAAACATAGCGGAAATAATACCCCTGGTGGCAACGTATGACCTACTCAACCAAACGTTAATGCATGCTGCAGTTGTTTTAATTATTATACCCAGAGATTGACACTAGATAAGATGCATTTCTTCTTAAATTGACATTACAGGCTTAATGGAAAGAATATAGATTATTAATAAACAATACAGAACTTTTATGACCATATAAATCTCACTAACAGATGAACCCTGCGCCTTGGCTTCAGTGTTGTTCTTCTATGCAATACCTGTTTACACGCTCCTTTCAGAACATAAACCATAGACTTCCGGCCACAAATAGCTCACAAGCAATAATTCCTTTGTCCTGAAAAGGTCATGACTTGGACTGTTCCTTCAGTGGCCACCAAATGAAAACCAAAAGATTTAAGCTCTGCTGCACAAACTGTAGGTGAAATCAAGTGGAGATGAAGGAGTCTGGCAGTGAACAGGCTGCCAGATGAAGACAAAGGAATAATGAACAGAAAACGAAGCAAAAGAAGTTTCACTTTGATGAACTAGAAAACTCTTGGAACAACTGCAAAAGTAACTGATCTGTTCCAAATTTGTCTAATGTTTTCCACGTGCAATCACATTTAACCTTGAAAATCACATTGTCTCTCTTTTTAAAATAAATTGTGATAGAAAATAGTCACCTTCTATCATCAGGAGTCAAGTTGCATTCAGAAACTGGGGCTGTGTGTTCTTCAAAAATTTGAACAGGAAATCCTTTGGCAACATCCTTGAATAAATCCAGAGGAGTTTGATTGAGAAGTGCTTTTTTTGTGAAAAAATACACAGCACCACAAAATCAAAGCAAAACAAAGCTTGTGAAATAAGGTTAGCCTTATGTATGTGCCTCACATGTTTTATCTAATCTAAAAGTACAAATGAAAACTTATTTCTGTGTATTCCAAAAGTCAATTGTGAACGTTGCATTCAAATCACTGACAGCCATTCTCATCAGTACTGTCCACCCAAGTGTTGTTTTGTGTTTCATGAGCGTGCCTCCGCACCAGCCTGGTCCAGGCACTGGTGCCAGGACTTTTTGTTCTGCTTGTACAAAACCAACCAGAGGTCCATTTTTGGGCTCCTGTGTACTGCAACGATACAGATGAAGACTGATACTGCAAAGATCCATCACACTGACCAACATTTCACTCCTTGCTCATTTGTACTCTGCCACCTTCCTCTGTGAGGAGGCAACTTCAGATTCTTTACAAAATTATTTCACCTATCAGTAGTCAAATCATATTAAGACATTACCATAACAGATGTTTTTTAAATTTGCTGTTGTGTTCACAACATACCCAGAGCTTCACTGTTCTGTCATAAGAGCATGAAAGTATTTTTGAGTCTTCACAGCAAAAATGGCAGGAACTCACAGTATCGCTGTGCCCTCTTAGAATTTTAAATTGAATCTGTAAGCAAACAGAGTAAAGTTTAGGAAATCTTCTCCTGGCAACCCTTGGGGCAGCCACTCCCACGCAGTGGAGCACGATGCAGCAGCAGAGCTCTGTATGGAGAGGCCATGTCCTGCTCTGGCACCGGGTTGCAGCTGCTTGAGATTTCGTCATCGCCTGGTGGAGAAAGGAAGGCCGGTGGATTTGATTCTTATTTCCTGGAGAGAAAGGGCTGGGTTGTTATCTTTTGTTTATTTTTCCCAGTTTGTCTCAAGCAAAGTAATATTTATTTTTAAATCTCAAAAGTCTCTCTCAAGTCTTTAAAAAACTTTGTGTTTCAGTGATTCTGGCACATGGAGAGGCAGTGCCAAAGGCCCTAGGGCCGTGCTGTTTAGCCATGACCACCACGAGTTGTACGAGACACTCTGAGAAAGCCTTTCTCCAGTCACCCGAGTGCCCACCACAAATCTGTGTGAACTAAGTCACCAAAAAGCCCACCTGCCCCAAGCGTTGGTGCTGAGCTTTTCAGAGTGCACCAGCACTCTGCCAGCGCTCCCTTCCTCCCAGCAGCCCTGCTTCCCCTTCCCAGCCCACCTCTGCCATTTGCTCCTGGTCCCCCCAGTGCCCCTCAGCTGGGCACATCTCCGGCTGGGGCTCAGGCAGTGGCTCTATGGCCAAGGGGTCCCCACGGCTGCCCCCCGCCGCCATGCTGCTCTCGCCACCTCAGCCTCAGGCTGCACAGTGGCGGGAATGCAGCCCTGAGGCCTGGCTGCCCGGTGTGGGTTTGCTCTGTTTGCTCTGTGCTGGTGCAACGCAGGGTCTGTTTTATATCTTCCTTGCAGAGGAGGCAACCTCAAGGCCTTAGATGTTTTTTCTCCCATCCCCAAGTGTTCTTTTTGGATTTATTTTAAAAACTATATATTCTGCAATTCAACACACGACTATTAACCCACCTCGCTCCAATCAAGAGCTGTCGTAAAGCTGCAGATAACCGAAAGACACATCTGGAGTCAGACATGAAAGAACTACTATCTACAATAGATGATTTCAGTGAAGGTTTTTGTTCATAAGTTTAGACAAGGTTGTTCTGGAGTCCTTGTGTACCTGGGAGCTGAGGGGCTGCAGGTCTACTTAACAGCTTGCTGGTTCGTAGCTTACATTAATACTGCAAGCTGATAAGTACTTTCTAAATGTACTGCATGAAATAAAAGTAGTGTTTTCATTGTAAATACATTTAATTGCTGAATAATGCAGTTTATAATTATAGTATCAATGTACTAAGGCTAATACAGCCTTAATTTCTGTAAAACTGACAGCTTATTGGTTTAGGTCTGCTATGACAAATGCTATACGTACTTGGGAGATGTTCCAACTCCAGTTACAGCCAGATGCTGGGAAAATGCGACCTGAATTTCTGCATTAGAAAGGTTAGAAGCAATAAAAAATACACACACCCAATACATATTTTACATTACTTCAGTTTTTAAGTCCCTAACTTAATTCTGACAAACATTTTCCCTTCAGAGTGAAGGGAAGAGAGAATGGAAAAAAACTTCAAAAGACCTGATCTCTTCAGGGCTACCAAAATTTAAGGCATACTACTGAGGGCACTGTCTCTGAAACACTGGCAGACACAGGGAACCAGCCACCTCACTAGGTGCTGACTACGTTTGACCACTCTTTTGACAAATAAATTTTTCCAAGTGCCTTGCGTAAACCTCCCCAGAACTTTGTGCCATTCCCATGCTTCTTGAGAGATTTAAGGTTTTAGAGGTCTGAGGTTATGACTTACTGTACAAAAATGATTTGTAATACTTGGTTTATTAAAATATCTTGCTTCATGTTAATTAAAACAGAACCTGCAGTATTTAACATTATGCTACACAGAAGAGATTTTTTTCAACATTCCATAATCATTACATTTTAATCCTACGAAACATCACAAAATAAACATATAAACATTTACTTTCAAACAAATTCAATGTGAATACGTTATCTACAATGCTTCAAAGTATATATATACACAAGACTGATCTACCATCACGGAGGAGATCAAAAATTTGAGATCCAAAAAAATCACACAGTAATGAAGAAAGATGCCTCTTCAATACTGAAGTTGTTTCAATCTAAAAGAAAAAAAGAAAAAGAGGATAAACTAAATAGTCACGTACATCATTAAGAATATTTAATTACTTGAGAAGTTTCTTAAACCTTAAATTAAGAAAGATCAATGACTTTGGATACAAGCACTTAATCTCAGTGCTCAGCAAACACAAAGACTTCCAAATTATCAGCTTGTACAATGAGGTCAAACTGTTCTGTGTAAAATACGCTCAAACACATTTTGGCTATTTACATAATCACAAATACCACCTTTTTTAATACAAAAAGACAAATACGTAACTGAAGCTCAGCTCCAAAAAAATGAAAAACAGACTCCTTTGGAATCCTGACTTTTCCTGTTGGTACGTTTCCACTCCACAGAATAGCTAGATGACAGTAATTTTGCCAGGACAGCTGGACGCAATACCTCAACCAACACATTCAGACCTCTCTGCCTGCTAATAGGAGAGGCTCAGCACAATCCAATGCAGTGACAGTTCCACACGAGATGACAGAGGCTTAAGATGACTATGATCTGAACCAGATGCAGTTAGTTTTAATTGCATTTCAAGTGTGAAGCAGAACAAAGTTTCAAACAGTTTCTTATTTTCACACCCCAGGTAGTACTGTGTTCAAGTCTCTCTCTATATATTTTCTACTTATGTAAATAACAACAGTTTAGATTTAGCAGAAATATACATGACAAGCAAGATCCTCCTTGCTTCACTGATCCTTGCTGAAGTGCAGAATCATCCCAAGTATCAAAGCCATACAGTGAATCTGTCTGAATTGGTCTCTTGGTGATTATCAACAAAATGAAGCTGACTTGAAACATTCTGAAGTAGACAACATTGCTTCCAACATTTCCAAGTAAAGACAGTAGACAAAGTCACAGAAATATGACTCACCATCTGCACTTCTTTAATTTTTAATTCCTTCAAAATATCATTCATCTGTAACTATAAACTCTGTTAACTAGCACAGAGTTGTATTTGGAGCCTTCTATCTCTAGAGGCTTAAGACACTTGCAACATTTCCTCACTTCATTAAACAAACTAGCAGGCTTTATAAACATAAACAGACCTGCTGATCCATATTTGCTACGAATAAGTTCACTGATCCGCAAATTCCTAAGTTGAGGTTGCAGTTATATACTGCAAAATTCGCAAGTATTTCAGTCAACTTTCTATTTACCTTCTTAGAAGTTCTTTAGGTGACAGGTTTGTGGAATCTGTATCACTAAGGCTATCACTGCTGTCTGTAGTATCTGAGCTGCTGTCTTTTTCTGATTTTTTATTCTTGTGTTTTCCTTTGGTTTTGTGTTTCCTATGTTTCTTTTTCTGTAAAAAGAAAAACAATTCATTGTACTACAATTTTCATTTTGAGAGAGCTGGTTTCTTCTGATAGGCACTAAGAACAAAAAAGCAAACATCCCTAAAAGTCAATTTCATTGTAGACTCCACATTCAATTGAAATGCTCAACAATGACTTCTTTTTGGTACTATCTAGCCTGAGCTAAAACTTAAAAATAAATGCCAAAACTACTTATCTCTTTCCAACACTTAAAACTCATCAAAATAGATGTTTGCTTATTAGTTTATATAGAAGTTGTGAATTATACACAGCTCTCAGAATATGCCTGACATCTTCAGCATAAGACATTAAACATTATGTCTGTACTGACATTGTATAAATGGGAAAAGCAGCACCCAAGCTAAATAATGTCCTGTTTTCAAATTCCAGTCTGAGATCACCTGAGAAACTCAGTTATTCCAGTTCAGACACATTTGATTCATTTTCTACAGCATAGCATAAATCACAAGAAAATTTGATGGGTAGATCAAAGAACCAATAAACTGATTATTTTAATTCAATACCTTTTCCTTTTTATGCTTGTGATCTCTCTTAGTCTTGTGTTTCTCTCTGCTCTTTTTATGTTTTTCTTTCCTGCCAGGCCCTGGAGAACTTGCTGGCACCACTGTTTCTTGTTGCCATGTAGAGCCTAAAGTACAAAGCAAATGCAGAAACAAAAAATACAAATACAAACAATAACGAAAAGGTAATTTTAATATTTAAATTCATATTAAATATTAATTTAATATGCTAGTTTTAAAAAAGCTTTCAAACAGGTGTGAAATGTGTAAACTTCTAACTGCAATGTTCCTACTGTAATTAAACACTTTTTCAATCTGTTAATAAGGAAATTGTAATGCTCATCCTATATCTCCATTACAGTTCATAAACCCTGCCTCTATGGAACTACAACAAAGCAAGTACAGGCAAAAAGATTCCTGCTAGTCCCTCACAGAGTGGTAACAAAGTGTGCGTTGACACGTTTGACATAGAACAGGCACTGAAGAGGTAAGGTACTGCTGCACAAACATTAAGTAAAGATGTATGTATGATATTCCTCTTTAAAGTGTAGAATTCACACACTACAAGTTTACAGAACCTACCAGAAGAAAAAGATGGAGGCAACTTTGGTCCAAATTCCTCCGCATTATCCTGCTCCTGCTTTGAAGCAGGCAATGAAGAAACACCAGGCTCAGCTTTAACAGCCACACTGTCTATGAAAAAAAAAAAAACACAACAGCAAAAAACTCATTTATTTGAAAGAAAATACTTTTTTCAAGAATTATCAGAGAAACTTAAAGCAAATTGATCAGCATCCTTTATCTCCGTGGACTGCTTGGGCCAACAGCATAGCTGACATCCTGAATGATTTCAATGTATTGCCTCTACCCGTTTTTGTTTGTTTGTTTTGAGTTTTCTTTTCTTTTTTTTTTTTTTTTTTTTTTTTAACCAAAATAGACCTATAATACAATTACAAGTTAATTCAGGATATAGCACTGCCCCAGCAGCCCCAGAAGTACTTGATTCATAAAGGAAACTTCTACAAGATGCTTATAAAAATAAGCACGCATTAAGAACTACCTTGTATGTTAGATGAAGAACTATCAGGTAGACCAGCTTGTCTGGTGGTTTCTGAATCTACTGCTGAAGTAGAAGGCTGCTGTTCTTCATCACTCTCTTCCTCAGAGGAAGACTTTTCATCTGAGGAACTCACAAAGATGGCCTTAAATAAGTCCATGGACGGTCTGCTTTCTTCTTCCTGTTCTTGATCCTTATTATCTACCTGCAAAGCAGTGTAACAAACCACATTTAGACACCTAAAGAAACTAAAAATCCCTCTCTGATCAGTTAAGCAATATAATAATTTCAAATATGCTGGGATGTATTGACTAAACAATCAAACATCACAACACATAAGAAGTTTACAATCTTAGTAATTCTTAGTTCAATCCACTGGAGCTCTGCTAAGCTCAGTTTCCTGTAAAGATTACTGAAATTTGTGAATCCATGCACAATTGAAAGCAGATCCCAAATTATTATAAATTCTAATTCATTACTTCAAACTTCACTTACACACCAGAGTAAATTTGTTTAAAAGGAATACATTACTTGTCTCTACGAAATATGCATCCTCCTCCTCAAAGCAGAAGATACATATATCTCCTGTGCCTGGGAGCAAAGTGGGCGCAAGGTACTGAACTTAACTCCCAGACTGTGAGCAACATTTTATCTGTCCTTAAGCTGCTCCATCAAGTATAGCCATACTTACCATCCTTGTAAAGATGTGGAAGTTTTACATCTCAGAGTTATAACCTCAAAATTCTTTCAAAAGCAATCTCACTTTCTTTTTGCTTATCCTGAGTTGGCCCTTTAGCAAACTAATCTTTATTAAACCAGTTCATAGAGTACACAACATTATTTCCAAGGTTTACAGTCATTCTCCTTTATATTCCAACACCACTAAGAACCCACCTCACTGGGAAGTGTTTCAGCTGCCTTTGTTCCACTTTCTTCTGTTGTTGGCACTGGTGGCTTCTGCAGAAGATCAGCTTTTGATCTGGCAAGACTAATGAATTCACTGATAGAATCTTTTTTCTCCTTCTCTTTATCTGATATGTCCCATCTTGAAGGTTTCTTTGGTTCTAAAAAAGTCCCAAACATTCAAATCACTCGCATGTCAAATTCCACTGCATTTCATGACCTACTTGATTTTAATTTAGTCTGCTTCTTCAGCCTGATTTGATTTTTCTATCTTTTTAATGAACATCTGACCTATAAAGGTCTCTTAGGTGGAATAAATTAACACTATCTCACTGACTTTAACTTTTATGTTTGAATGGAATGTATTGAATATATTTATTATTTTCAATTTTTATACCTGTTTTTCTTTTAGGGAAAAAAAAAAAAAAACGGATAAATTCATTCCCCATAACAAAGACAACCATTTTCTTTATACCATTACTTCACAGCTATGTGATTAAAAAAAACAAAACCTGACTTACTGCTCACACTGTTATTCTCTTGTTTTCTTTCATTTGTGTCTTGTGTTACAGATGTAGTAGGCTCAGACAGAGTTAAGAAATTAAATACAGAATACTTGTCTCTCTTCACTTTTGGTAAACCAACAATGGAAGACCTACAGGGAAATAAAAATGTTCTTTTGAATACTCTTTTCCACCACAAATTAGCTACAACAACCTACAGTCATACTTAAAATGCATATTATTTTGTCAGAAGTTATTTTACCATGCTTTATAAGGCCAATTAAAACATTAGGAAAATCTATAATACATCTATTACAATACAAAAAGAAAACACATCAAGCCAGATTTTTTCCACAAGAATATGAAAACTCAGGATTTCCAAGGACTGTTCAAAAATTTAAGAATTTCTTAATTAATCATCTTACTCAGGATATGGATCGGGAACATTAAATCTTTTGCACAACAACTTTTCAGGGTGCCATTCAAACTTGTCTCTTGTGAGTTTACCAAACATCTTCATCTTCACAGCAGATTCCTTATCATCAATATCATTCTGAAAAAGTCAAACACAGTCTGCTAGACCACTAACAACTTGGTGAATAAACTATTACTGTTGTCATATTAATAACATGGCAGATAAACATTTCAGCGTAGTTTAACAGATGACTGCTTTACATGCATTAAGTCTTTTCAAAGGTTTACTTAACAGGCAACAAAGCATTACTGACATAACTACAAAAGAGTTTTAAAGAAAAATACTTTTGTAAAGCAGTGTTAAGGTAATAAATGTAGTTTCAAAATACTAAAATACTGTGACAACACATACCTCCTGGTCCCGAGGAACTTCAACTTTGTCAGCATCATCTTCATATTTGGCCCGGGTAAACCTGGATGCCAGCGCTGAGTTGGAGGACTTGTAGAACAACGCTGCACGGAAGAATTCCTCTTGTTCTCTTCCTCGTTCCCATTCCGTCATACTTGGGTCTAAGTAACGCTCCAACGTATCTACTGTAAGGTAAATAAATAAATACTTAAGACATCAAACCTTACCTAAGTTTGATACTTTTCAAGAAAAAAAAATAAAAGCAATCAACCCTGCAAGTATTTTATGAATATTTATTTTTAAGGATAGTATTAATCTCAACTGTATTTTTCCTTGACAAGTAGAGGCAGTTTTTCCACAACAGCAAGAATGATTTGCTAAATGCAAGATAGATGTTTTAAACAATTTCACTTGTAATGCTGACTCTTTACTTGTTGCTTTTTAATACTTCATTTATTTAATAGGTGTTTAAATTCAAAGCTTCATCAAATAATTAAAACATAGAGGAAGCAAAAACAAAAAATACTCTTTCAGAGAAAACTAAAAGTGCCAGGATTTCTCTCTTCAGTTACCTTTTTCTCCTTGTTTAAGGCTTTTCACAAAACTTTCATATCTTTTTTGTTTTTCTGGATCTCTTGCAAATGGTTTGAAGTCACTAGAACCAGCATTTGCTAACTGTCCCCCCAACAACATTTGCCATTTATGAGAAGCATCGTTTGGGGAAGCTGGCTGGAATCTGCTATTCCGGGGCTGCTGAGGCAACATTTTTGCTTTCATTTGTTGTTCAGATGCTTGTTTTACTTCTTTGAGTCTTTCTCTGTCTTTCTCAGACAGGTATTCCAAAACAGAAGGAGCTGGACCTATGACCAGAAGTAGAAGTGAGAGATAAGTGAAAAGAAAAAATTAGTTCAATTATTTCTGACACCTCAGTGGAGTAGAAAGCCTGTGTATACACAGAGAAAACGCTCTTCTGCAACAACACAATATAATGGCAAAAATAGCAGATGGATACTATTGGTCACTACTTCATCTTTCAGGCTATTTGCACATATGTATGTTGCTTCATAATTTTTGTTATTGTATATAAAAACACAAGTAAAACGTACAAGTTACATTAGAACAATGTTCAAGTCTGGACCAAACTTTTACTGCTACATAAACAAATCGTGGACCTAAAGAACAAGGAAAGGCACAACTATCTATCAGTACCTTTCAGAACAGTCTCTCCTAGTTGTTCCCTCCTCTGAGATACATTCAATGCATGCCTGCTTTGTTGTGTGGCGTCACTTCCCAGTTTTCCAGTTGATTCTTCTAACACCTTTTGTAAATGGTAGTTTTCATTCCCAGCTGCTATTACAGGCCGAAAGTAATGGACTGGTCTGTAATTTCGTGGCAGATCAGGTGGCAGATAAATCTTTACAGAGTAGTGGAAAAAAAAACAAAACAAAACAACCACAAGAGCGAGATACAACTTCGTATTAAACTTTTAGAAATGGGATTGAGAAACGTAACCTCAATCTAAAAATTCCTCAATTTGCAAGTAACAGTAGAAAGAGATACCACATTCTTTCAGACTGAATCAGTAAGCGGTGCTGTAATACAAACTTTTGGAACAAATTGTTCTGTTGTCAATACACATTAGTTATGCAAAACAGAAAAACGTGCACATCAAGCACCAGCAAAAAATTAAGCAATCTTAATATGCATTGCTTTGTTTGAGAATATGTGCTTCTGATTACATTTTTAAAAACAAAAGTCACAAATGATATAGTCAATTAATTAAACTGTTGTGTACTTCTGCACATAATGTATTTTCCTGTCTTTCAGAGTTCTTTTTCTCCATTCTTCATGCAAACTATGACTTCAAAGATTACCCCTCTGCCTCCTACAGAACACAATTTTCTATACCATACAAATGTTTCTCCTTTCTGTATTAGCAAAAGGACCCTGTTACACAATCCTGATAATCATTCTAATTTGTGGAAACACTCGTGGCATACAAGATGCAAAGCAAAGAACCAGGTTGACAAACTAGCTTATCACCAAAACAATGAAGGAGACGAAGTGTGCGGCCTGATTTTTACAAAAAAAAAAAAAAGGATGTTACAGCTGAAAGATGTAAAAGCAGATGTACATTTTTATTGTGAAGTTAAATCAAATTATTCTTCCAACTTCATGCAAAATAACAGTGAATGCATTTGTTCAAAGTCTGAAATGGGCAAAATTTAAATTCGTCCAGTAGCTTCTCATTTTTGTTTAGTCAGAAATCTTTACTGCTTATTAGAACTTCCATTTTGAAGAACATAAAAAAGTATCACACCACAGTAAAATCCATACATTTCACGTCAATTTTGCTTTGAATGTTATTCTTATTGCAAAAATGTCATTATATGCTTACCTTGTTTGGAGCTGATGGCTTTGATGCCAAGGAAAAGCCATCCAAGATTTTGCCTATATATTTCACTTCTGTTTCAGACCCTGCAAAAATAATCACAGAGCTGGCCAATATTTAAAACGCACACATTTTGTAAAAACACTTCTTTCCTGAATATTTTACATTTTGCAGAACATTTTATGGAAAGTAATTGAATGTGGCTACAAGTGAGACAATGGTACAATTACATGCACATCTAATATCATAAGTGCATTAATTGCACACAGCAAACATTAGGAGTTGCTTTAGAAATCATTTAAGTATTCCATGCACTTAAAAGCTGCACTACAAATAGAGCATTATCAAGATAAAATTTCAAATGTTGTCGTCTGAAAATAAGCAAGTCTAATTAAAATAATCTATTTACAAGTACTGGGTCATATTTGAAGCCATACTTCATAATCTCTTTCTTCAATGCAATTGAATACTGTATTTCATGAAGCACAACATATAGTCCCTTCTCAAAATGTAATTTGCACACTAAATCTAAATTGGCATTAGTGGAAGATTAAAATAATTATTTCCAGAATTAGAAGACAAATATTCCAAGAATTCTAGGATGAAGCTACAGATATCACAGCTAGAAGATACCAATCTACTAGAAGCTTTTGAAAAGATGGATATGTTTTAAATACAAATCACACTAACTCTTTCCATAGAACTACAATTCTTACTTTTTTTTGATCTATACTCCTTAGGTGCTGTCCAGCCATACAAGCCATCTCCAGGTTCTTCATCTTTTAGAACTGTATCATATTTTGACAATGTTTCAGTTGCATAAATATCATCATCTTCCTCCTCTAAAGCTCCTACACCAAAAGCCTACAATATGTTTCAAACAAAAGTAATGAGAACTCAAAAATGTGAAAATTACATTTTAAGATGCTTGTTGGAGTACATCTATGTCTGTACCTTACCATCTACAGTATGTAAGATGTTATGTAAGGTGTCCAACGTATGGACACATATATATTGGGAAAAAATCTACTTTACACAAAAAAAAGAAGTGGTCCCAACTGGGGGATGAGAGGTATGGGGGAGGAAGCAAACATATTCTACTTGTTTCAGTCCCTTCGAAGGGAAGAACGATAAGTTGGGTCTGTACGAGGCAAAGACAGCAGCCTAATTCTAGTGGTCAGACTTTGAGTCTGATTAAATGCAGGTAAAATTACTGAGGGGGAAAAATGGCATGAAAATTAACGAAGTGTAATTCTCAAAATTGTATAAATTGACCAAGCTCTTTCTACATAAGAACTACAAATACAACAGGAGAAAGTAAAACCCCTCTGACAGATTCAACACCACTTTCAGTAAAATTGAAAAGAAAAAAAAAAAACAACCTAAAATCAGATTCAATATCAACTTTCTCTAGTTAAAGTAACACAAGAATTTTCTCAGTTCAATCAGTCAGCCAGTTATTTTCACCCTATTGCTTGTCTTTTAAAACACTGACAAATGAAAGCAGTTAAGAGTTATAAGGATTTGTTCATATCTTCATATTAAACAAGTTAAACAACAGGAAGTAGGTAGACTCCTAAAGCTGTTTTCAAACCACACTTATGGTTTCTTACAATAAGTCTACAATGATTAGATCCCATTCTAACTACATTTTAGATTTTATCACACTACTAATAAAATACCTAAAACAATATCTTACCTGGCCTGTGATACCTAGTTTTCTTCGTCTATTATTTCTCACATCACCAATTAAATTACTTGGATCTTCAGAATCAGCTGCAAACAGATTAAGGTGCTCTCTTCCAGATGCACCAAACAAAGCTTGTGAGGGGTCCAAACCCTTATAGCCAAGTCCATGGACATTCTCTTTTGGAGTCAAATCTACAGGCATTACATCTTTTGGTGCAAACGTCACATTTTCTGGCTGGTACTCATCCTCTTCATCCTTGTACAAAATAAAAGTATGTAAGAACGACAACAATGTTTTGTTGTGGCTTTTACAAGCCACAGATGTGGCTTTTACAACATCTAGTTAATATGAGACTAGGCAAGTTCAAGTTTCTGTAACTATACATTGAATTATTTATGAACTACACCTGTTCAACTAAAAAAAGAATAAATGTAGTTACATTCCTTTTTCATAATAAATGCAGTAAATATTTATGAACACTTTAACGAAACTTTAAACTGTATGTTAAACTTTAACTTAAAATGCTTAAAAACATAAAAAGTTTTTAATAAAGGGTGTTAACACACATAAGTTACTTATACATAAGTTAACAAATAATTTCTGCCTGCACAATACCTCGGAACCTTCCGACAGCCCAGGTGGTAATGCACAGCCATATATTTTCACTTCAGGGTCTGTAACAGATGCAACAGCATCACTATTAATTTAAAGTTCACTATTAAATTTCTCTAAGATTAAATAAATGGACTAAATAAAAGGAAAGAAAAAAATGAACTTTCTAATGCTAGCTTTCTACAACCGAGTTCAGGCACCTTAGTGAACTTACCAGGTTTCTGCCTACGTGGCTTTCTCTTGACTCGTGGTCCAACTCCTTGTCCTTCTTTCCAACCCATTTTTCGCAACAGTTCAACCCCAATTGTTATTCTAAGAAGAAGCAAAATAAAGCAAAAATTAAAAACTCAAGTCACAATTCCAACATTCCTTGAAATCTAGCCAAAAATTAAACCAATTGAAAGTATGCTTTTCTACATACTTTCAATTAAAATCTGAATGCATCAACATTTGCATATATGCTGCATCAGTTGTAGGCGTGTGTCTGGCACAAATCTGCACAAACAAAAACATCCACAAGGAGGCCTCTCTGGAAAGGTAACACCGCAGATCTTGCAGCCTCTTTCATGAGTTACTCTAATCATTTGCTTCTCTCATCAATGCACTCGTATGCAAAAGGAATTTCTATGCTAACTTTTATTTAAATTTACTTACTTTGATGGTCCTATTAAATCATCAAACGCGCTAGTTCCAGGAATGGCAGCAACTACTCCTGCAATCTGTCTAGCTTTCTCTTTTATTCTGTCCTTAGCTTTGGATGCAAAATCATCTGTAGTTGTAATATCTTTTGGGGCTATCCCAAATTCACTAAGATCCTAGAAAAGACAGGCAAAACAGAAAAATTACATTAGCAAATGTTTTCCCCAAAATACTCACTGTAACAATAAAGAAAAGAAAACAGGGTGCAACCCTTACATTGGCAACATTTTTCAAGACACTTTTGTGGTTGATTTCTGTGCAACTTGAATGGTTATATTTAAAACAGCTTTGAAAGTATTTGGATTTCCTGATAAGAGGAAATGAGAGGGTTGAGACATCGGATTTTTTTAATATTGAGATTATATGAACTTCCTAAGTGAAGTGTTAAATATCCTATGGAATCTAGGAGTATAACAACATATACATGAAATAATTTTAAGGTTACTACAACTTTTGCTATTTAAGTTCTTTTTTCATGGCCTGAAAAACTTACAATCATGGCTACAACTTCCAAAAGGGATTTATTTCTTTCCAAATTTACCTCTTCATCCATAAAGTCTTCTGGTCCAAGAACGGTTCTGTCTGCTCTCTTCTGCCGTGATGATATAAAAGCTGAGGGCGTCCATCCTTTAAAGAAGGCAAGTAAGGGACATCTAAAGTAAGGGACTGCAAACTACAACATCTGAAAACAATTCAAACATTTGAATCTTACACCTAAGAGATACATCAAGAGAACATTCATGTAGCTGGAGTCTGAGAAACAAAGTTTAAGTATCTCCAAAAATTATGTTCCAGTTATTTACATAGTAACAAACAGCAGGGGAAAAAATGATTAATAACATTTCTTTTTCACTGATGTTACACCACAGTCATCAAGCAACCCCTCCTAGTTGACAGAGAAGTATCTCACCTTCCTTAGTGCCAACAGTGTTAAAGTAACCAGCAGAAAAGCCACCAGTAAATGCTCCATGAAAACGCTGATATCGCCCCTTCGCATCTTTAACAGTCTGCTCTTGAAGAGGAACTGGCTTCTTAATTCGTTCGCCTACAAGGAGATAAATCAGAAAGCAATTCATAACACTACATAAAGAAGCCATTTCTTCCCTTGCAATTAAGAATAGGACTGAATAGTACCTACCCTGAAGTAGAAAGCATCAGCATCACTTTACATATCTGTGTACATTGTTTATGTACACTGACAGAGAAAAAGCATCAAGTGTTCAAATAGAAAACCTAAATTCTTACTAGTTCTGTGCACATTTCTTTTTCTATGATCAGACTAATAGATTACCAGTCTCCTTAATAACACTTCTGATCTGTAAATGTTTCCCCTGTTTGTGACAGACACTTCAGAACTATTTACGAACTATTAGAAAACTCTAAATACCACCCAGGTTCTCCTTAATATTTATTGACAAGCTAACTATGCAACTTTTTTATACAAAGTTTTTATATAAGAGCAAAAAAATCCTACTACTACAAATTTTCAACAGAATCAGTTATTCCATTGACAAAACGTAATGCTTGAAACACATTCCATTCATAAAGAAAAGCTAGTGAAGCCCTCCCTGAACCTTCTGAAGGATGAGGGCTTTATGCTGATAATAAACCCGCACACTCACAAGGCCCAATTCCCTTCTCGTATAAGCTCAGTCAGGCACGTGACACCATTATCACCATTTACCTCAGTAAAACTGAGGAGTTCTTGCCGTGGCAAAAAATAACGCATAATGCTGCTGTTTCTCTAAGGTCCACCAGAACTGTCACTCCCAGAGCACGGTTTGCTATCGTCCTGTTAAAGAAGCACCTCTCTTCACACAGCACCTGCTGCTTTCCAGCCCCCGATAGGCAACAAAACCTCCGTTTACCGTCACGCAAACAGCTCCCAAGCTCCACAGGCTGGCTGTTTGCTTTAAAAACGTTCCAGGTGGCACGGAACTCCTGGAACTCCAAAACGCAGTCGGAGGTTTTTCCACACGCGCAGATCCCTGCAGCTCGGCCCGCAGCCCGGCACTGACGTTAGTTAAGAGGCAGAGGCTCAGCGCCCACAGCTGAGCACAGGCGCTCGGGCAACGCTCAGCCTGTACCGCGAATACAGACGTAGAACACGCCCACAGAACCGCACACTTAGAGGTTACGATGAAAGCTTAAGTAACGGACAGGCTCAGGCCGGACACGGGCCCCGCGCGGGCAGCACGGCCGCTCCCAGCCCTGGGCCGGGCTGCTTTATTTCGGCGGGCCGCTCCTCCGGGACACCCGGACACCCTCACCACAGCGCGGCTCAAAAAGGCGGAGTAGTCCAGGCGAGCTCGCCGGGTTCCCTTACCCTCCTGCAGGGGCTGCAGCGCCGTCCCGTAGTTCACCAGATCCTCCTCCTCACCGTCGCTCGAGTCCGCCGCCATCTTGCCGCGACGGCGGCTCGCGCGGGACAACGCAGGGTCACGTGAGGCGCTGGGCCCGGCCGTCCCTCAGCACAGCGCCCCGCCCCTCAGCGCCGCGCCAGGCGGGCCGGCCTTGGCCACGCGGGGTCCCCACTGGGCGCCAAAAGGCATTTCCCCAGAGCGCAGCGCAGCCTGGCCGCTGGGCGGGACGCTGTGTGGAAACGCTGCCGCGGCTTGTCTGAGCCAGTGCCCTCAGTGGTGACTTTGGCAATTGATACCGCTAAATAAAGGCATACGCTGGGGTCTTTGCATTCACACCTCTGTGAGAGGCACCTCACAAGGGAAGCTTTCATTCAACGCATTTTATATCAGAACAAATAAATACCCGTCAGTTATGAACCGAGTGTTCCAAACTGACATTCTAATTTTGCCATTCCTCACATATATCAGCTGTGATCCGTTTGATTTCTCCACCTTACAGTTTTCTGTCAGACTCAGATTCACTCAACGTTTTATAATTAGGAAAAAAAAATAACACGTACACACAAACGATACACACTGCTTCATCCTGCGAAGTAGTGCCGTGTTCCATTCAGAACTTCTGCGAGCAGAGATCACCAGTTTATTGAATTCCTCACAACACAGCTGCAGGGACTCACAGACAAGACTTCTTTAAGCTTGGTGCTGTAGTCTCTAATCCGGCCTTTGTGTTTGTTTGTACGCACAGAACTGGTTTCTTCCGAAGTGAAACTACCCCAGTTTCATGTGGTTTCAGCTTTCCATAGGAAATATTTACACAGTTGTATGCAAATAGGGGGTACTCAGTTATTTAGGTCTAGGATTGGCTCAAAAACAACTCGGTAGAAGCCGCAGGCATTTATCTACGTGCATTAACTTTTCTCATCATTACTAATTAGTAAGCAGTTATCCCAGAGCATAGTGGCAAAATGAGTTGTTAGCACAGTTGTTTTTTCTTTTTGTTTGGGAAATAATTGTTCCTAAACAGTCAAGTCTGAGGGATTTGGATGCACATGCTTAAGTAAACTTTTTTTTTTTTTTTGCACAGTGTTAACAGAAAATCTCTTGAGTGTTTTGTCTGCTAAGTTCAAAGAGATAGAGTAATCAAATCTTGAAGGGTTTTTTTTTCCTTTAAAGCTCTTATCAGATTAGGAATACTTTTGCATCACAGCGGTATTTCCTTTCCATGGTAAACTTTGTCTCCAATTTACAGCTGTTAAAACAGGTGACTGTTACTATCTGTAGCTATTAAAAAAAAAGTGATGCAAATGCCTTTTGGTAATGGTGATGCAACTGAAATTTTTGTAGGTTTAGATAGTTTATGTTTGAAAAAATAATATGTGTATTTTTCAATAGTGAATTGGGTGGTAAAAAAAAAAAAAAAAAAAAAAAAACAGCATTTTAAAATGAAAGCTCAAAGCCAGTACACATAAAACTGAATTTGGGCTCCTGACCTACTGATGGAGATCAGGCTTTATTTTCTAATATGTTTTCAGCATCTGTTTTTGAATTAGTTCATCAAGGAGGGGACCACAAACATTACTTCCCATGCCCTTCATAATGTTCTGTATTCTTTAACAGCAATCCCTCAAATAGATGTTATTGATTAGTTTTAAGTTACCTGAGTCACTGCTACTACAGACTGAAACCAGCATAATCCATGTACAAACTTAGAAAACAAAATTCTGATTATCCTACAAATTAAAAAAAATAAAATAAAATCTAAAAATATGTAATTAGTTCAAAACAGAATATTAAGTAGACTAAGAATTTACTATTCAAAACAGGGCAAGAGATAAACGACTTCACTGCTGACTTATCTTGGGTCAATGGGAATAACATTCATCTTAATATCCATCCTAGCAGCACACAGCTATGTATCATTTCAGGAAACAGATACACACAGTACAAACCCTGAGGTGTTAAGCTTTTACAAAGTTTACAAAGCTTATTTTAATTTTCTAAAGAATGAACAAACAGCAGCAACAAAATAAATAATACATATGGTCCTTAAATACACTGATTTTTATCTAAGCGTTTCAGCTAAAGACAAAGCATTATCAGGATCAAGTGGTGATAACTTTTCCCATGTCTAACCTTACATTATTTATTGCACCTCACTGAAACTACAATGTATCATTTCAAATACGATGAAGCTTTAGTTAACCCATGTAACTCTTGAAGCAGCGAAATGCTGCACCTGTAGCCAATTGTATTATAGACTTCCTACTGATTTTGCATAGCACTTTGTATACATTTGGTATTATTCTGTAGATTTCTTGGTTAGGAAAACTTTGGGCACTAGTTCCTTGCCATTCCTGTCTGGTCACTTTTCAGTACTTCTGTCATAAAATGCAGAAGGGCTTCTTTTGTTTAAGAGAAGTCCTTCCATTCTTTAGTCTCAAAACTTTACAATTTGAAAACTTTACAATTGGTAAAATTTTAACAGTCTTTAATGACATAGACATCACTATTACTACTGTGCCCCCATGCCTATTTTTGCCATTCTTTTTTTTTTCTTTTGCCAAATACGGCTTTGCAGAGAATTGAGTGAGAAACAAAAATCAGTTTAAGAGCCGTTTTTCTCTCTCCTCACCTAAAATGTCCCTATTGTAGCCAGACATTCCCTTACTATAGAACTACAATCTTCAGAAATGAAGAACTCGACAACTGTAAAGTTACAGACTGTCAGGGATGCTGACAAAATCTTTTTTGCTCTCAGAATAATATTTAATATGAAACATGAATATTTAAAATTCCAAGCCAACAGCTGAAGGAGCAATAAACAACTATGTGATCTGTCCAGAATTCAAGAATCTACCTTGACAAACAGCATGTGTTTGAAGCATACTCCTCTCTTCACACAGTATCATTCTGATGTGCTTTTGTTGATAAGCCTCCCTGTCTGGGACAAAAACTGCTTCTGAAGCACCTGTTACCATACTGTAACCGCAATGTTTGTAGTCACTAGAAAAATAAAAAGTTCACTTCCCACAGAGTAGTATTGTTCTTACAAAGGCAAATCAGATTCAGATCTTCAGTGTATAACTGCATCAACACAAGTTGCAGCAGGAAATGAATTTCCCAAATTAAGATCCTTTCCTATTGGCCAAAGAGGACTAAAACAAGGACTGGAATTTCATATATTCACTTTTTTTTTTTAGGATGAGGGAGGGCAAGGACAGGACTGACTGAGCAAGCAGAATTACACAAACATAACAGAAACATGGCACATAACGTGTATGTATATATATACCATCATATATATGTACGTATCTATGCATACTACTCTGCGTCTGTGGTAAGCCTATTCCAATTCTGACCTCTCTCTCACCTTGACTTCTGCGGGACAAAAACTGGGACAACTCAAGCTCTGCCTTTCAGTGCTGTTTTTCAATGCAGTCATTGTTTGCTTCACCTGGCTGGTTTATCTGCGAAAATGCAGAAAGCCTGAAGCACAGAGTTCTGGAAAACAAAGAGAGAGATTTGATGCAGAGATAACATCAGTTGCTTTCAGCTTCAGTATTTTAGGCACAGCACACTGATGCAAATCCTTGAGCATCTGGTAAAAAATGCTTCCTCAGTGACAGTGCCATGTTCTGTGCACCAGTTCACTGAATTTGGTCTTCTAAGGTTACTGATGCCAACCAAACATCTGCCTCTGCCTCTGTGGATCCCTTTTTCTGAGTGCATGAGTTACTGATTCCCAGCCTTCTATTGCTCAATCTCTACAATGCAGGAAACCAAACCCTCTGGTTAATACAATTGTGAGAAACTGAGAAAGTCTGTGGTATGAACCCACCTCTATTTCAGAATTCTAATAGCAACCAAAGAGCTACTGGAAACAAGTTATTTAACCAAATGCTTAGAAGAGTAGGGACATGTTTTCTGAGATAAATCAGTTTTTGGAACATTCTAAGCTGCAATTTACATTCCAAGGTCACGGAGTGCTCCTACCCCATCATTACGTAGCTCAGTTCTAACTACTGAAACCATGCAACCAGCATGTCTTCTAAAAAAAATTCATATTCACTAAGAGGAGCACTCTGTAGACAGACAAAACTTACTGAGACTTCCTTAGAAATATGAAATAAATCCTGACACAGTCATAAAGTACTCTTATCAAAGCAAGGGCAAGGCACAGTCTGATCTGGCAGTTCTGAAGGTGTTGGAAGACATTCTCAGGATGCTCACCAGGGGGGAGGAAGCCTTTAAGAGCTATCTCAGATTCTTGAATTTGCTGGAAGATTTCACTGTGTGTAATGCTGCTGACTTTGTTTCATTCCAAGTATCCACCAGCAACTAAGAAAGGCTGCAGTCTGCAGTCTGTCACCCAGACGTGCTACAAGTAAGTTAACTTTGGTACCATTCTCTGCAGAAACTTATGCAAATTTGTGCTTTACACACACCTCAGTCATAGTCACTTGTCTCATTGTTAAGCATCTGGCCCTTTGACCAGGCTACAAACTCTTACGACTCTATTTGGAGTAACAGCGATACCCTTCACATTAAGTCCATTTCCAATAAACTCAGTAGAAGCAGTTCTGTGCTGACTGCCCAACAATATCAGCACATCTGACAATTTGCTAATTTATCTCTCATCGATATTAACTTCAGCTACATACACTTATTTTGGCAAGATGAAGTTTCTCAAATATCTTTCTTTGTCAGGTCAGTACATCTTCTAACAATGGAAATAATACTTTAAAACATGTTCCCACTATTTAAAAAGAGATCAGGGAAGTTAATCTACTTTCCCATTTCAGCCAGTATCTTTAGAATTAATGGGGAAAAAAAAAAAAAAAAGTAAAAGGTACTGTGGTGGGAGCATATGGTGTCTGGAAGAACAAAATTCAACCGACCTCAAGAGAGCCAACATGGTGTCTCTGGATCCCAATTTCTGAACTGCTGGCTCTTGTGCTCTTCCTTCTAACAGCAGCGGGCACAGCTCAGCCGCAGCGCTCTGCTTAGCTCCCTGCTGACACCCGCACTTTCAAAGGGAGCTTTTGAGAACTCGGGATGTAATCCCAAAGATATTTCCCTTTGACAGGGAAAGGTCGTCTCTGCAGACACCTTCCTGGCTCCTGAAGATTACTGCTACAGAAAGACAGAAACCACAGAAGGGCAGGATACGTTTGCTAATAATCACTTAAGGCACTTTGATGCTTAACATCCTCACGTGCTGGAAGCCCACATAGCTGTAGCTTAGGCGTGGGTAGCAATAGCAGCCGATACTGCCCATTTCCTTACTCGGGCGTCCAACACAAACATCTGCAGAACCGGTCGCACAGCGGAATTTTCTGAAGACGTGACGTTCGCGCTGCGAACACCGCAGATCCGTGCACGTCTGAGGCTGACCCCACGGAAATCTCCGGGCCGGGCACCGACCGCCACGCAGCCGGCGGCCCCGGGGACGCGGGGGCCACCCGTAGCGACCGCTCCGGCACGGGAACGCGGAGCGGCCGGCGGCCGCGGCGGGAGGCGAGCGGTGCCCGGGGGTCTCGGCCGGACCTCGCCGCGCCTCGGGGCAGCGCGGGCCAGGGAGGAGCCCCGCCCCGTCAGCCGCCGCCCGCGTCCCGACCTCGCTCCGCCACGCCGGGGCCGCTCGGCCGCGGAGCCCCCACGACGAGCCCGAGGCACGAGGCGGGCGGCCGCGCGGGGCCAGCCGGTCCGAGCAGCGAGGGGCTTGGCCGCGGGGCGGGGCAGCTGCTCCCCGCCCGCCGGGGGTGGAGCCGGGCGGCGCCGTGGGGCAGCGCCGACATTTCCCGCAGGGTCGCGGCTCCCCGCAGCAGCACGGCGGAGGACGGCTCTCTCGGCCGGAGATGATGGACGCCCTGCCGGCTCGCGGCTGCCCGGAGGAGGACTGCTACTTTCGGAAGGTGAGCGGAGGGCGGAGTCCCGAGCTGCAGGTGGGCTCCGGACCTGCCTGCGCCGTCCCGATCCGAGGCGGTTCCGCCGGGCCGGGCTGGGCTCGCGCGCAGCTCCACACGAGGAGCCCGGTTCCGCCTGGCGGCTGTTCTGCCGTTCTGTCGCGTTCGCGCTCCGTCGCCTCGCTCGCTCTCGAGCAATTGCCGCGTGTACCTGTCGGAAGCTTATTCGAGCGAGGAGGCGAAGCTAACAGGGTTTTTAGGAAGCCTTTAATAAAGATCCGCCCTCGTTACTTCTCAGACGACGTGGGCGGCTGTGCCGTGCCCGGGCTCTCTCGGCACGGCGGCAATTACCGCTGTGCGCTGCCCGCGGCGCTCCCCTCGCGGCCCGCCGGATGCCCTCCGAAGCGCGCCCGAACGGCGCTGCCCTGCAGCAGCTGGGAGCGGCGCGCTGCTGCCGGAACGGGCGCTGCCGCACGGGGAGCCGGGCGGGCTGAGGTGAAACTCCTCATCTCGTCCGGGTCCTTCATTTGAGTAATCCTCATATAGTATCGGGTGAGTAATCGCTTAGCAGTCCTGAGCAGGAAATCACGAAGTATGGCAAAGCTGGAATCGTTCTGAGTTCTTGCAGCTACGCTCTGCAGCACCAGGTGCTGTGGGCTGCTGCCGTACTTGACGTGTTAGCAGAGCCTCGCAATCTTAGACAAAGTCGAACTTGGGAAGCTAGATACAAGTTGTCCGTTTCTCTTATTTGCCTTGTTGTTGGGGTCCGGCTGGTGTCCGATGGCCAAGCTGTATGCTGTAAGGAGTGGGAGGCATACACTGCACTCAGATCAGCTGTGGGATGGGGTCCTTTCTGGTTACAGCATTGTACGTTACGAATAAGGTCTCATAAACAGCATCAGATCAGAGTCAACTCCGTGTGCTGAAAAGTTATGGAACTATTCCAATATAAAGTACTCAAAGACAGATCTTACACATTATTATGAGCATCTTCCCCACTTTTGATTTGCTTATCGCAAATGAGTGCAGAATGGACAGAAATCCAATGTTAAATCTGGATGAGCTGGGGCTGCAGTGGCACCTTTTTCTCTGTTCACTCAGGAGATCTTTGGAAGGCTCATCTGGCTCTTGTGTACCATTAACACAGTTCTAAACATCAGATTAGGTTAAAAGCTGAAAGCCTTCTGTCCCTAGAAGTTAAATGTAAACAGAAAGCCAGCATTCCTTGTTACACATTAGTTGAATGGTCTCAAACATCAGAGCTTTCATTCTAAGTAGATTCAGGAGAAGAAAACAAGCGAACAAAAATAAAAATCTAGAATCCTGAACAGACTTGCCCTGTGAACCCAAAGCATTTATCTGGACAGAATATCTTTCTTTGGGCCTTACCTGTTCATTTGAATGGTATGCTAGATGGCTTCGTGTAACAAACTGGTTATTGAGCTAGTCGTGTGTGTCCATGGGCTCCCCCTGCCTCTCCAGAGTCCCTCTGCATTGTTTTCTGTTCCCTTAAAGAAAAAAAAAGTAATCACACTCTTCATTCCCTGAAAGAATCTGAGGGTTGTTCTACTTGTTCTGCTGGTGCAGAAACAGACCGATTTCCAAAAGCCATTGCGTGTGTTTTGAGATGAAAACACTTATTTAATTGACCCTTTTAATGCATAAGCTGCAGAGCAAGGTGAAAATATTTCTTTGTGTCAGGACTGCTCGTAAAAGGGCTCTGAAGCATTCTGTATGCAATGAGGTTGTCTATTGTAGAAGTCTTGTATATACACTGAGATCTTAATATTGATAAAATTGAGTGGTTTATACAATATTAATTTGTTCTAGACTTTTGATATATTTTTGTGATAAGTGGATTGCTATGGGAAGTTTGCTCAAAGCTGACACAGTGCCCTTTTGTAGCCTTAAATACAACATACCAGACAATAACCCTCACCATACCCAAGATGCAAAATGTAAAAACTTATTTCCTAAAGTCTTTTTTTCTTTTGGGTGGAGACTGACTTTGTGTAAAGGGCAAGAGGCAGAAATGGTGTAACAGAAACACAATCCTGCTTCCTTCTTTCACTCCTGTTGCCACACTAGGAAGTTAGATTTGCTGTGACTGCCAAGTCAGTCCCAACTGGGATGGCTGGCAGTGTCTTCTGGCAACTTTCAGTGCAGCCCTGGGGCTCTCTTCCTCCATTCATTCACAGCTATATCCTTAGCAGCTCTGGGTCCATTCTCTCCTTTCTCCTCATGGCAAAGGCCCCTCATCTTTGCATATGCAAACTGTGATTTCCTTTAAACCACTGACTTCCTTTGAGCTGGTTCTGAAAACCATCCCTCCCTCCCCCCTTTTCCTTTTATAATACCTAGTTTTAAAATAATTATACAACTGTGCAGGGTATACACAACTCTGTCAGTAATGACACTATTCCTCTTCTCCTTGCATCTCCCCTGAGAAAGGGGAGCCTCTTCAACTATTTGATTAGCCACAACTAAAATTCTGAGAGGAATTTTATGTTTAAGAAAATTAAATCCTGCTGTTGCTCTGAAAAGGATATGGCAAGGTAGAAGGGGCACCCTACTTGGGCTTTCTATCAAAGAGCAGATGGAGATTCTGCTGGAAGTTTTTTTTTCTCCTTTGCTTTCTGGGAATATAATGCCTAAGGAAAGTGGTTGTGCTATTGTTCTGTCTATCTCTGCCATCACGTTTGTAATTCAGTATACCCTGTGGTACAGGGCAGACTGTACCTGCATTTCTGGGTGGTGTGCGCGCTCTTGGATGACCGACCTTATACCACAGCCTTCTCTGCATGGAGTTCCACATTCTTCTCCCGGCTCTGGCTGTGAGCCTGTAAATCAGCCATGCTTATGCCATATCTATCAAGATCCATTCCCTGGCATTCTTCCCCATGAGAGAATCTACGGCCAGTGGGAAGTACTGACAAAACTAAAGATAAGAGCAAATAACTTGTTTTGAAAGCAGAGCAAGGCCTTCACATAGAAGGGTTTTTCAACACACAGTACTTAAAGGCCCATTCTCATGTACCATTTTGCTTACCTGAGATGCTTATTCCACTCCAAATAATGTAGCCTGCCACTGCTCTGCATCAGATTGCCTGTTATTTACACAAGTTCTTGTGAAGAAGGCAAAAGCAGAGAACACCTTGAAGAAAGAGTTTTCTCCCCTCTTTTTATTCCAGAATCAGCCCACTAAACCAGCATGCCTTAGCAGAGTAACCCAAAGAGCAGGTCAGTATACAGAACTCAGGGTACCTGTGAGGCTGTGCTTGTCCACTCGCAGGATTCAAAACCAGAGTTGTGATCTCTTAGAGTTTCATCAGCCCTAGAACATTGTTTGGTGAGTAGAAGCAGAGCAAGGAAGAGATTTCTAGCAAGCTTTTTAGTATACAACTTTTCTATTTTGGTTAATTGCCTTATAATGCCTTATACAGATTGAAACTTTTCAGGTTTCTTAATTAGGAAGCTGCAATAGAAGGAAAAACCTGTGTTTATTTTTCAAGCTTACCTTCTTTGTAGGCCTCCAGACATATGCTGGTACAGCACTAAGCATACTATCTTCAGTTTGGTTGTCTTGGAAAGCTGCGTGGACAGGTAGAGCAGTTGGACAGCTAGCTTAAAGAACCTTTAAGTTCACATCAGTTGAGTGAAAATAATTGCTTTCTTTTCCCTTTCTGGAAGTCTGGAGACAAGAAAATTATCATGTAGACCAAGCTGATTCAGAAGGAAGAACATATGGTAGTCCTTCCTGCCAGGATGAAAAGGCTAGAAACAGAACACAAGTAGTTTTGTAAATAGAGTACCAGGCTGAAAATAACAGTGATGCTGAGTATGGTAACTTGCTTGTGAATCAGCCCTAATTAATCCCCTCTCTCCTTAGCTTTTGGGCTTTCTTGTGTAGGATTTGCCCCCTGCCCTGCTGTGATTTATGGATCAGTTTACCAACCTGCTACACCTGTGTTTCCACTGGGGCTTAGCTAACGTGGCTGATTTTAGTCATTAGTAGCCAGGCAACAATCAACATTAGCATTGACACAGCAGTATCTATTTGCCTGTTTGTGCTCTCTCTGCTTGTCTAGCCAGGCCAGAAACAATATTGAGGTGATTCACACCCTACATCAGGCCACGCTCTGTCCACTCATTATATACAAATTAAAAAAACTGAAAGTAGGCCTTCATGAGAAACCAAGAATCATTTGGAACTTGGGTCATCAAGGCACAGGCTTCTCAGACCCGCTATTAATTTTGATTTGTGGGTGGTGTGACAAGATTGTGTAGATGGTATAGAAAATGTTTGAAACAATATAATTATTTATTATAAAAAATTGTTATTAGTCTTTGAACACTTAGAACTGTAAAATACCCAAATATGGAACAACTAGATCAGGCTCTAGAATATCAGTTCTTCCTTAACTCTCTTCTCCTTATTTTAAGCACAGATTAAAAACATCTGCTGTTGAAAGGTTGTTGTACGTTCCTAAGATTTCAGCCTTGAACTAATAGAATCTCTCAATCTCTTCAACTGCAGTAGTAGAAGATGGCAAGGAAATAATCATTTAGAAGCTGTTTAGAGTCCTACTGGAAATACGAGTGTCAATGGTGCTGTGTACCATGACTTCTATCGCAGCCAAGGAATTAACCTGCATGAGTGAAGTTGCGTACAGGTTTAAATGCCTGGGGGCTATGGCCATTTGCATGCTCTGCAGGGTACAAGCAGCACAGGTTGCACTGGCTGGGAAGGAATGTTTTCTTTTAGGTAAGAAGGCACACCCAGTTTCAACTCTGTGTCACCCTCAGTGTGTGACTGGTCTAAAAGTTCAAACCACTGCCTCATAAATCATATTTATGCTAATTTCAGATGCCTCCTGTGATTGCTCATTGTTAGGCAAACAGTCACAATTTTTGTGTGCATCGCAACTTAATTTCTGATGCTAAAAATACTCCTATTTTGATGAAAGATCTGCCAGGCATTGAAGCTAAATACAGCTCTTCTCTGCTTGGGACCTATACTTTTGACAGCTTTCTTCCTTCTGTGGTGGGCCGTTTCTAAGCTTGGATAAACACGAAAATATTGCCTGTATCCCTTAGACAGGGGATTGAAAGGCTGTCAGGTAGGAGGTAGAGGCTGTCCATTGACAGCTAGCCTGCAGTGCCCAGCTACAGGCTTGTCTGGCTATCCCCTTTGTGTCTGTGTAATCCATAGAATAAAATCTCTCCCAAATCCCATGGAGCCCATCAGCCGCCCTGTAGCTCTGCTTTATCTCCTGCTGTGCCCCATCTGAGAGGCAGCAAGTTGCAGCAAGATCCCAGAGGCATTCGTTATGCTGTTTGCCAAATAAGCATGTGTGGGATAATGTTTATAGGGTTAAAAGTACAAGGTGAGATATCCAGCCTCCTAAGCTCAGGCATTAATTCTAACAAGAGATGAGCAGGAATCCCACTGGAATCTGTCTGCATGCTCCATTAATTAGTCAGAGGATTGCTACGAAATGTGCATAGGCTCTGCATAGCCTTCATCAGCAGATGCGTGTTTATTTTTCTCATACCAGTGTCTGTTTCTTCTGAGCATGTATCTACTAAGGTACATACACAACATATGGTAAGAAACTGTTGTACAGGACTTGCTTTTGGTAAGGACATAATAAAAACTTACCAGCTTCCTGATACTGCAATTCAGCCAAGCAGGAAGAAATCAAGTAACTAGCTAACTGAACTTCAGGTTTTAAAGAGACTTTGTTATTTTTTTTTTTCAGCAGCAAAGAACTATAACATTTAAACACTTCAAACAAACACACCTCTTCATGAAATGCAGCTACGCTCTGAAGGGAAAAGAGCTCTAAAACTGATAGCAGAGTTTGAAATGTCTTTACAAGAAGTATATTTATTCTACTTTTTTTCCCATCAAAACATGCAATGAAAACTTCAATCATACTTTATTCTTGAACACTTTTGTGACTAAGTCACTTTGTTAATGAACTGATAACACTGCTAGTGTGTGAGTGGGGATAAAATCCCCTTTGCTCTTTGAGTTGTCTCACATCTGCAAAGAAATAAACAGTAATTAAATGAAACATCTCTCATCCTGTTGACAAGAAATGAAGCAGTAGGTGTGGAAACTGCTGGGAAATTTGGCTGCCAGCTATTCTAATGTACTGAACATCAGCATTCTTGGGAATGTCCATACGTGAGCCCTACAAATGCGGGCTGAGAAAGGACCTTTGACATGCAGGAGGACAAAATGAAGCTTTTACTTGGACCTATCTCTTAAATAACTTTTAAGCACACAGAGGTTGTGCTTTATATGAGGAGGAATCTTCTCCAGATCGTCTATTTCCCATGACATTTCTTGCTGATATTGTTTTTTTTCATTGCTCTCTCTGCATTCTTGTACTGAGCATCCCCGTATGCTATAGGGGGGATCTAAAAAGCACAGTTTTCCATGAAGTCAAATGCAAGCTTCTTATTGGCCTTGAAGCAGAGGGGATATACTTGCAGCAGAAGAGCCTACTCTGAAAACATTCTTCTGTCCAAACAAAGCCTTTCAGAAGTGGAGCACTTGGGGTGATCCAGATACCTCAGTTAGTCAGTGCCTTCTCCTTTTGGACCTTAGGGGATTCTTTTTGCACTAGGGCATCACACAGTGATTAGTGGCTGGCCTCGAAATGAAGGGAAACACCTCCACTGCTTTTGTTTAAGGTCACTGCAGGTTTGCACTCAGTATTCACCTGGAGTCTGTTTGATTTCTGGGCTGGACCTTGATTTAACATCCCTGGAAATAAACCAAGCACTTCTGCTGAGCTTTGTTGGCTTGAGAATTGGGCAGGTGATCTTCCTGAAAAAGTTCCCAAAAGTAAAGCTGCAAAGAAGGATTGGAATGACAACAGGAAACTTGTGCATGCAGAAAGGGCAGGGAGCTCTAGGGAGGAGCTGCAGCCCTGGAGAGAAAATGAAGACTGGGCAGGGGGATGATGCACTTAGGAGGGGTGCTTGGACTAAGGGGTTTGGGAAGAGGGGCATCCCAGGGGTACAGAGATGAAAGGCCCAAGAATAAAGTGTTCAAGCTGAGTACAAGATGCAAGACAAAGTCATTGGCAAGGTTCAAATGAAAAGGGGCATGGATAGAACGGAAGGGGAGAGACTTTGAACATCAGTAGTAGAGAAAGACTATACAGTGTAAAGTGAAGAAAAAGCAAAATTGGAAGAACAGCAAGAGCCCAGAAGAAGATGCAGGCTAAGAGCAGAAAGCAACCTGTAGGTGCAACAAGGCCATGTTGTTCCTATGAGTGTGCCTTGCTTTTGCCTCTGTGTAAAAATGTGTTAAAGGGCATGAAGTATTTTGTACTTCAAAGACTACTTTTAATCTGAAGTGAACAAACAAAATTGCTAAATATGAATGTACTCTCCAGTAAAAGTTCATCTTCTTTGTGTTCTGTTTGCTACCAATGCTTTCTCATCAAAGAGAGTATGTAGCACACATCGGAGCTTTGGCCTTCTGCTGTAAATGGTGCTTCACTGTAGAAATGTTTCTATGATGAGAATAATTTAATGTGACATGTTTTTTCAAATTATCTGGCACACGATGCTTCAGAAAGCATTTACACAAGCTTTGTGTCATTTTACCTATTTACTATAAACTTTTAAAAGTAGGGATTTAAAGTTAGCTGTATTAGGCTATGTGCTTTCTCAGATAAGCTGGTATGAACTGGATTGATCCTCTTGTTTCTCTGTTGCCAGGTCAGTTTGCTTTCACCTGCCAACCCAAATAAAAACGTCATGGTCAGAACTTTGTGTTCTATTTAAATACTTGTTTTTGATGTGCTGGTATGTTATTGCCTGACCACTCATAATTAGAGCTTGTTGAGAAACTTTTCAGTGCTATTGTGTCTCAGCCAAATTTTTCCAGTTAACATGTAAGAGGGAGATCCCAACCTGTTCATAATCTAGTGGCTGGAGTACTTGTGGGAAAACTTGTATCAGACAGATTTGAGCCTTTTTAGTGTATAATGCAAGATCCAGCAGGACCCAGTTAAACTTCTTAACAACACCCTGCAAGGCCACTCGAAAGGGCGTGCTTCATTTAAGGGTAAACCTTAAGATGGAGTGATCTATTTGCTTCAGAATCAGTAGTTAAGGCTGTGGGGATGTGCTGGTTGGCTGTAAATGAACATTTAAAAAAAAAAAGGTTGGGGGCAGAGGCAAAGAATTAGGAAAAAGTGGAAGGATTCTGTTTATTAAAAAAAAGGGGGGTTAAGATTGTGTTCCTCCTGGAAAGAACAGAAGTCAGGCAAATAAACAGTTCTGCTTGTCCATAATAGTTTTATCTTATCAGTGCTCTCTCTGGAATACAATGGCTTGGTTCTCCTCATGTAAATGTGCAGTACCTTCGTTCTTCTACTTTTATGTAGGTTTGCACGTACACAGAAGTATTCTTGTGAATTCTGGATTTAATGATTTACTTTTTAAGGGCTCAGTTTGCTAAGTATCTGAAGGTGTAATAATCATATTTCCCTGTCCAGGTCTGTTGTTCCTTTATCCCAAATTATTCCATGTTCCATCTTTTTTGATGTTGAGACAGACATATGTAATCCTTGTTTGTCCAACAGGTGATAAGATAAAGTAATGGGCAGATAATACTTGGCACTGTGATAATATACAGATGAAATATTGTACAGAGTTTATTCATATTTCACATTTTTGGTGCAGTATGCAAAAGTGATGTTGCGTTAGGGCAGGGCAGACTTAATGATGCAGATAAGCAGTACTATGCAAAAAATGAGTTTAATGCATAAAGAGAGGAACTGGGGGAGAGAAGGGTGGATTGTACTGTACATCTGAGCACCAGGAGGAACAAGAGAAGAGATCCTTTCAAAAGTTCCTAAATCTGTGGTGCCACAAATCCTGCTTTCTGATAGAGTTGTATTTCCAGGCTTTATCTCCCAGTATGAAACTCAGTTATTTTGGAAGGGTTAAGCAGAAGCACTGGTAAGGTTTATTGCCTTGCCAGACAGCAGTTTTACAAAACCCTTAGGAACTTAATAGCGTGCTGTCAAATTCAGTTCTAATTGGACAGTAGCTTCAAAGGATTTTTAGGAGAGTACAGACTGGCTCAGATGTTCATAAGCTCTAAACCAAATTCTTTCAGCCTAGATTTTAATGTCAAAAGCTTTGGTCATGGCATTTCTTCTGCTTTTAATAACCAAGCGTGAGAAAGGAAATGCTGTCAAAACAGTCATTTGTCATTGTTGTCAACATAGGTAACTGGTATTTATACAGTACCCATGCCAACAGAGTTAATTCAAATGCAATATTACTCATTTTTCAGAATGGTGTAACAACAAAACTTGTTTCTTTAATTCTAGGGATGTAATCCTCTTGCTGAGACTGGTCGAAGCAAACTACAAAATCAAAGAGCTGTCCTAAACCAGCAGATCTTGAGAGCAGTAAGAATGAGAGCAGGTGCTGAAAATCTGTTACGGTATGTGCCATCCTTCCCAGTCCTTTAGCCTGAGCAGCAAAATGATTTTTTTTTGTGGGGGAGGAGGGAGACTTAAATAATTACTGCTGGCCACTTTGTGAATCTCTCTGCTTATCTCAGTTGGGACATTACCTGCTGTAAAGTGCACTTCCAAAGCTGCACTGTTGTAGCAAGTGGCTGCATGTTAGACTTGCTCTAACAATCTAACTCTGTCTTGCTCTGTTTGATCAATTTTATTGCTAGTAGTAACAGCAAGAGAACCGTGTTGAGGGCAATACAGCCATATTGGAGATGTTTACCTGGATAGAACATTGGGGTTTCTGAGGGAGATACTAGAATCCTTCCTGTGGAGGCTGGTAAGCTAGACCAAACACAGAGCCTTAAAAATACTGTAACTAAACTGCTACTAGCATCAAAGCTCACCTAGTTATCTACATGGTGCTCAAGATCCTTTCTATTCTGTATTTACATCCAGTGTGGATTATGCAGATAGCAGATTTAAACCCTGCTCAAACTAATCAACCTCAGGAATACAATAGAAATAGAAAACTTGCAGATAAAGCACATTTATAATATGAGGTGCAAGGTTAGAATTTAATCCTTGGAATTCCCAGTTCTTCACCAAGATACTCTGTAAAATTGGAGGATGTGCCATGAGAAGCCTAGATGTATCATAAGGTTGTTCATGAATATTTATGAAGGTTAATTTTAACTTAAAGGTAAATATGAAATGCTGCAAATTTAAAATAAATTTTTTTGTTGTTGTTGTCTGATGATAATCTATCTGAAAAAGGGGTAAAATATCTTAAAGCTGGATATAAATCAAGGCCCTTTATTTCTAGTTCAGTCTGTACTTATTGATAATAGTTTAAGTCTCTTGTAAACAGTAATGCTTGATGGAGAATCAGGTTAGAAGTATGATATAATGAAATATGTAAATAATAAATCACACAGAAATGCTGTGGGGCTGTATTAATTTCCGCTGTGCTAGGCGTCCTACAAGTTGGAATGTAAATATATGGATGGCAAAGGAAGAAGCAAATCCCATTTGCATAAGAAAAGATATTATAAACATATTGTATTACAAAATATATATATATATCTTCCTACCTGTATCCTTGCTAGTAATGCATAATGTACTAACAGCTTCCTCATAAAACAGTTTTCTTTCATTCCTAAGATCTGAAGTCTCAACAGATCATTATTCAGTTAATAAAGTGGGTGAGTCTCTTTTGAAAAAACACTTCCAAATTCCCTTCTCTACCCATTATCCTCTTCTAGGAGGAGACCACATAATCTTAAAATAAGATAGGGATTCTTTTTAAGATACTTTAATATTGTTGATTAATGTATCTGCAAACGATACTGACTCTTTATCTCATGGAAAAATTAGCATGTGACAAACCTTCCAGGTGTCTGCATGCTGTTATCTGGAAACTATTGTTCTCTTTTGACAGAAAAGCTAATAAATTCTGAAACATGAGGTCTTGTATCATCTCTTGAGGGGATAAAAAAAATCTTAAAAATGCTGAGAATGGGGTCAGCTCAGCTTGTGTACAAAACCTGTTGCTCAGCAATAAAAAAATGATGTCTCTTTTTTTCTCCAGGGCTACCACCAACAACAAAGTACGAGAACAGGTACTACTGGAACTGAGTTTTGTAAATTCAGACCTGCAGATCTTAAAGGAGGAGTTAGAAGGACTTAATATCTCAGTAGAAGTTTATCAAAATACGGAGTAAGTTTCAAGTTACTAAATTATTAACAGAACTTGTATTTACCACTGAAAAAGGAAACTGTTTCTAGGTGAATCTGAATGTTGGACAATAATAACCTGAAAGAACACAATACTTGATAGGAAGAGAACGTATTTGATGTTAGATTTGTTGACTAAGGGTTAGTCTGTATTGTTTGTCTTTCACTTGGGAAAGGTATGTGCCTCTAATCCTTAGATACAGAGTCCCTTCGTGAAGTGGATTACTGTGAGAATTGAAAGGTCTTGGGGCATTATGGAGAAACACATGGGACCTAGCAGAATTTCCAGTACTTAACTAACTTGGTTCAATGCATTCTAAAGAGAGCAAACCTAGCGAATCTATCTGTTCTCAGATGCAGTATATACAACAATTCTCCTTAACTGGAGGATAAAGGAACAACACTGCTTTTGGAGCTCAAAACAGCCTTGTAATTCTTAAGATGTGTACTTCAGTGGCAGAAAGGCATAAACTAACAGACTATAACAGAGATTGATGAAGTTGGGATTGCATCAAGATGTTATTCCAACTTTAAAAAGCATGCTAAATTTCAATACATTCCTCAAATATAAAATTTTGAAGTTAAAGATTATTCACTGCTTGAATATTGCAGAGATTTCTCTAATGGTTAGATGTCTTACTGCTCCTAGAACTAAACTTTTAATATTTGATTAACATTAGCAGCTCAAAATGCAAACTGAAGTGCTTTGTGGAGGGGGGAATAATTTATGTTCCCTCTTAGCACTTTTCTCAGTCAGGGTTAACTTCTGGATGGATTACAGAGAAGCCTGAATGCAGAGGAACTAAGCAGAGTTTCAGTGGGGTACATTTCAACTGAATTCTAATCTGATGCAAAATATCTACATTTCATTTTTCTAAAAAGAAACTCTGTACAAGTTCCTACTGCCCAACCCCATGACAAACTTTGACAACTCTCCATTTGACAAAAGAAGTTTTCTGTTGAAAATTTTGCTAGTCTTTATATACATATATATAAGTATATATGTATCTATAATATATAAGTATATATTAAGTCAGCACTTAAGTAGCAGTGAAAGTTAAGGCTGTGGGAATGAGAGACTCCAGCTGTGGTCATCCTACTTTTGGCTGAAGATGATTCGAAGTATCTGCATTCTCAGTGAAGGACGAGCAGTAGGTCGTGTCCTAGGGTGGGTAGAATTGTTGCAGCTGCGTACTACTATGACTTCTCTCCTGATCCCACTTCCCAATCTGTTTTATTTTGCCTTTCTGTTGCTGTTCATTCTAAGCTGTAGATGCTTTTTACTCATCATCCGCTAAATTAATCCATAACCTCTGCAACTCCTCTCCAGCCTTTTAATAGCAAATAGCTATTAATAATTATCCTCTGAATCTTTTCTGTGTGTAGTCATCAACATGAGGTCACATCCATATTACTAGGTTACAGGATATTGTATTGCACCAATTGGATGTGTTGGCCTTCCCAGTTATTGCGCACATCTCAGTTACATTGAGGAACTTCTGCACTGATCTGGAAGGTCCACCTCCCTAACTGTCCAACGCCTCCCTGACGTAATCCATGTTGACTCCATGGGTGTGACACCTTGGAGACTTGAAAAACAGAACTTCCTCTGAGAAACAAATGCTGATGTCAACAGGAATTGTGGGTGGCAGTAGGATTCATTAAATCAGTAAGTTAGGATTTTGCTTGCATGTATCACTTCCTTTTGATGGAAAAAATATAGACTCAAAGTGATGTAAAACTGTTGTGGCTTCTTCTAAAAGCCTCATCAGAAATAAAATCATTTGCACTGCCTGCAGTGATGTTTTTCCACTGTGTCTCAGAAGGCCTTTCCAAACTAGCAGAGCTGCTTTCTGGATCATGTCAACCAGTTCTAAGATTCCTCCACTGCTAAGGAAGCTGCACTGCTACTCCCATCTCCCCCAGCTAGACTTTTCACCAGTGAGAAAAAGATTTTGCTCTCTTTGGTGATAAGACCGTAAATGAATCACACCCATGCCACTTTGTGCTGGTAATGAAATCTGACTGATGATTATACAGCTTGGAGGAAAAAGGAAAATATCAGATAAACCTCATAATTGCCAGAAACCAATCCATTAAACCTACTAAACAGAACTATGTACCTGGAAGCAATCCTGATCTCACTATTTTGTAATTGGGTAATGTGCTTAGAGGAAAAAGAATATATGTAGTGGAAGTAGCTTTCATGCTGAGGAATAAGTGGTATTTTCTTTTTTTCAGTCATTGATGGTTCCATTGGCTAGCGTTTAATAGTGTGATTCAGTTTTAAATCCATATTCTCTTGAAGTTAGATTTTTTTTAATGTTCCAGTTCTCATTTTATTGCCCTTTGATATTTTATAGCTTGAGTTGTTTACGAGGTTAACACCTCGTCTAAAAGCTCAGTTCTTCTACTCTTAGGCCTTTCACTGTTGGTACACTCTGGCCCTGCTTTTCCCTGTTAGACACATATCAATTCTCTATATGAGAACATGGGTAGCATGTAAAATACTAATGATGATTATTGTTAATTACTGTAACTCAATGTGGCAGATTCGTAGCGGCTGTCCATATAATTGTGCAGGTATGTAGCACAGGCAGAGCTGAGTGGCAGCAAGCCAGCTTTTAAGAATCTTCTTTTCTTAGTGGAAAAACAGTCTCAAATGAAGAATGCACCTCACTCTCTCCTCTAGAACTCGCAGGCTTTCTTGGGAAGGACAGAGCTGTTGTAAACTATATACTTTTTACCTTAACACCCATTGGCATGCTAGCTTTCTGTCAACAAATGAAACAAAAGTAATTATCTTATTAATTTCCATAGAGGGACTTTCAGCATTCCCTTGGTACCTCTTGGCCTAAAGGAAACCAAAGAAGTAGACTTTACGCTCCCCCTGAAGGTAAATTTCTGAGACATATTTCAGAATAAATAGTTAATGGAGTAATTTCCATTTCAAATTTGTTTGAAGAAGTAGTTTATGTATAATTTTGTTGTTGTTGTTGTTGTATTTGTCCTAGAACTGAGATCCCAAGGTGTTTAAAAATTACCCAGCGATTAACTGGGCTGTTGCCCTGTGTCTTAATTTACATTCCTGTGAAAAGTGGGCATGCAGGACTGGTGTACTCAGTGGAGACGAAGGTTTTAACATTTGTGCAGCACTTCACATGCTCTAAGAACTACGTCCTTTAAATCAAGCACATCTTCCTTGTTGAGAAGCTATAACAGTCTAAACAATGTAAAAGAATTTTGTGTAATTTTATTCTTAGCCTGCAGTGAAACTATGGGATGGTTTTGTCCCTCTAGGGATATTTAGATTCTGTCTTTATTTTCAGACTTACATTTTATGTTTTAGGTTCTTCAAGGGTGAAGCAGTAGGTTAAATATGCTATGCAGGAGCACTTTAAGCATGTGTGATTCTAAGTAGCAGGTGACCATAGGAAAAAAAAAACAATTTCTTCAGTTTTTCGTTCCCATAAGACTACTAATTCCCCTAAGGTTACTCTAGATGTCAAAGAAAGCAGTAACAGTGATTGTACTGAGCATAATACAGTGACACTCCAGTTTCCTCTAGCCGAGCCAGCTCAGTTGGGAAGCTGTGTTGCAGCATTATCACTGCTTATTTATTGTGGGCTTTGCCAGCTGTTTTAGCAACCTTCTGTATTTTTGGACTACCATCTATTGCACAATGCAGATTTTACCTCATGAAAAATTACTTCTTATATAACCATAGCAGTTGCTGCTTTTACATCTGCAGGTTAATTTCTATGCCAGGTTATTGTACCATTGCAACTTATGGCATTGAAAATATGTTAATTTCAATGGAATTGACAAGAATTTAGCAGTCTCTTTCTGTTAACAAGTTTTTTATGCTTACTTGATTCCCTTGTTATTTTAACTTACAGAGTTCATTTGTCCTTTTCAAAACCATTACATGCTGTTGTTTTAAAACTCAGTGGAGTTGATTTAATGATTTCCTGGTTCCCTTATACCTTTCTAGGACTTTATTCTGGAACATTATAGTGAAGACAGTTCAGAGTATGAAGATGAAATAGCAGACCTTGTGGATTTGAGACAAGTAAGTTTACGTATGGCATCATGAGATTTCTTCCATGAGGTCTTCTAATCTAAAGTTGTAAATAATAACATTTGTATAGAATCAGTGTATGTCACTATTTTTTATAGCTTACCATATTCGTATTGACTTCATTTATGAGATATGGAACGTGAATCTCCACTGTCCCACAGCTTTACAATCTTACAATGTCTCCAGTATTATACATACAATTTCTTTGTACCTTTCATAAAATACCTGCAATCTCTGTTTAATTAGCTTCAAGACTTGCCAAACAGAACCTTCTTTCTATAAAGATTATGTACTACTTTGTGCAAAAGAAGAAATAAATTAAAAACTTATTTAGAGTTCATCCATATGGCCTTAAGCTTACTGTTCTCACATTCCCCACATTTCTGTATACACAGAAGTCCAGAGGAAGTAGAGCTTTATCCTTGGTATTTCAGTATTCATTCTGTAACCCAAGCAAATACACCATATTCTGATGTGTTGTATTTTAAGGCCTGCCGCACTCCTAGCCGAGATGAAGCTGGCATTGAGATGTTGATGAGCTATTTCCTTCAACTGGGTTTTATAGAAAACAGATTTTTCCCACCTACCAGGCACATGGGAGTGTTATTTACATGGTAAGTGTGGAGTTCATGTTTGTTTGTTTCCATCCCCCCAGAACACTGTTAATCTTTAACTGTCTTCAGTTTAATTTAAAGCATTTCTGTGTTTTTCCCCATCCTCATCCCACTGTTGTCAGTGTTTGTTTTTGTTTTTAATATTAAGTGTAAACCTTACTACAACGTAGCCCTTTTCATGCTGTGTTAAATTATGATCTGGGTTACAGGTTTACACAAGGGAAAAAGAACATAATTTTAGAGAACTGCACATATTTTCCTGGACTCTGAACTTTGTTGCCTGAAGCAGATGGGAGTCAGACCTTCCTTCAGTTTGTTGGGTATTTGGGACAGGAATGAAGGGCTACTTACTTTATTATAGTGGAGCATTTGCTAAATGTTTACTGTATTTATGAAGAAGGATGGACTCCTGAATTCAGAATTCTGATTTTTTTTTGATTGCAAAAAGGGGATAACTGCCATGCAGCCAAGAAGAGCCATTAAATTCCCAGTCTAACTGCAAAAAGGAACTTCAAAATACTTGCTATATAGGGTCTGACCATGCCAGTAGTTAATTTATGGCAACATATAATAGTGCATGCCTAATAAAAACTATGAGAACATAGTGACCACATAGGAATACTTCCCCAGTATGCTCTCAGCCCCTGAAAAGTTTTATAGGCATTTCATAACATGCTTCTGGAGACACTGCTTAAAAACCTTCTGAAAGTTAAGGCTTAAATACGTTCTCTGTGGCACCTAGATTGTCCTCAAAAAACATAACGGAATTTCTAGCCACCTTTTATTTTCACTGCAGCAGAAAAACAGAACAAAAGTATCTGTAGTTCAGTGGACTCTGAACATCTTAACACATATTCTCATTATTTTTCCAAAGGTATGATTCCTTCACAGGTGTTCCCGTGTGTCAGCAAAATCTGCTGCTGGAAAAAGCGAGTATTTTATTCAATATTGGAGCCCTCTACACCCAGATTGGAACAAGATGCAACCGTCAGACCCAGACTGGACTTGAAAATGCTGTTGATGCTTTTCAGAGAGCTGCAGGTAGACATACATAAAAACTAGGGAGAACTTTATGAAAATGTTCCTAATCTCAGCCTGACTTCCTGCAGATTTCTGCATTTCCCACTGACTTTTTTACACAAAAAAGATAGAATAGGGAAATTTGAGAAGCCTAGTGAAGGACTGAGATGAAGCTTTAATTCAAAACCTGGACATGCAGTTCAAACATGCTGGTAAAGACAATGAATGCTCTGGTTAACGATTAACGAACTGTAGTTCAAAGGTCTGAGTAATAGCCTTAATGCTGTTTCATTTTGTTCATTCTTTGTTTCATGTATAAAGCTGCTTTAACCTCAGTGATATTACACTGGACAAGAAACAGTTTTAAAGAATGATAAAAGGTTTAGAACCTAACTTTTCATATAGTCTCTTCATAATTAATCTTGCTTTGTTGTCTGGTGAAAGTTGCAATTCATTTCAGTTTGACTGCATATTTTCCATAGATTCCAAAGGCAAACTTGGAAAACAATCTCTCTCTCAAGCAAAGAAAAATGTAAATTCTAATGAAGGGAATTGGGTGCCCTAAAATAACATTACAGAAGCTGATGTTTTTTCTTCAAGTAGATTTTCTAATTTTTTATAAATGTCATTTGTACCACAAATAATGCTTAAAGACACTATGTACACAATTAACACGGACTGTAAGATATTTTTTTCAGCAGCTGTTTTTCACTGTATTGTAGCTTTAAAAGCCACAAATTATGGACTCCTTTTGAATACACAGAATGGCTATCCAGAAGATCTGATAATGTTTCTTCATGCATTTATTAAATAGATTTTGTATTTCATACAAAATAACCTTTGTATTTCAATAACCTTTGTATTTCATTTACAAGAAACTTCAAAGAAATTTCTCCATTCTGCTGCTACTTTTTCCATTTTGCAAGAAAAGTAACTGATTCTTACTTCAGCATATTTACAGAGCAGAACTAATTCACAAATTGAAATGCATCATCTGCTACCACAGTACCTTTGTGGGGCCCCAAAGCGATGCAGAGGTGTTTCATTGTACCTGTGCATGGCTCTGTGGCACTGCTCGTTGTGTTGCTGGACATGTGATACAGAGCATGTGTTAACCATTGCTCTGTTCTGAATGGAAATTGTTGCACAGAATTTATCCTTAACAAAGCTTTCAGTGTGTATAAGGTCCTGTGTGAGCAGAACTGTGTTGAGAACAACAAAAAAAAAAAGGGTCTTTTTTCCTGTACTTCCAGTTGCTTTCATCAGGGCACTCGATCAGTATGTGGTCACACCATGCAAGAGATGCAGAGATGGCCAAATTTGTGTAAGGACATACAAGATAAAAGATGTAAACATCACATAGAAATTGAAAAATACCAGAAAGTGGTGGTAGAAAACATACTGCAACATGGCAGAACAAAAAGAAGTGATAAGATGTGAGATTACAGAAGGTGGGACGCTTAGAAAGCAGAGGCCTTATCATTACACTTGGGTAGTATTATCAGCAATTAGCAGGCTAGTAGAACCCACTAAAACAGTTGGATGACGTGCATGCTGAAGTTACACTTTTGTCCATGTAACTGTTACTTAATATTTGTACTACAGTTGGTGTTTGTTTCTAATGTGATAAATGATAAAAACGATTAGGATGTTGATGGAACCAAACATCTAGAGCAGAGCCTTATTTTTCCCTATTAAATATATTGTTCTAGTTTACTTAAAAGGATGGAACTGAGCTTTTATTCAGATACACTGTGAATTTAGCAGCATCTACAAAAGAGACTCATAATTAATAAGTTTATATACATTTTTCTCCCACCACTGAAAGGTTCTACTTAAACTTGTGCAGATGTTTTTTGTTTCTTGTCCTGTATGTAGGTCTGGCCTACCATTCCCACATAAAAATTGCATTCAGTTTAGCATAGCTTTCTGGTCAGTGCCAAGAATCATTACAAGCAAATCTGAAAGTACTTCTACCCTTAGAAGCTGTAACTTGTGGTGGTCTCCTGAATTGTAGTTTTGAGATCTGTGTGTTTTATAGAAATGTAAACCAAAATCAGTAGGTCACTTTAATTTCTGTGTGCACCAAGAATGCCTTCAGATTGCTATAGTTCAATATGAGAAAGTATGTTTTCAATCTTCTTATCATACATCATAGAATTAAGATCAGTTCTTTCTGTTTTTGTAATGCCAACAAAACAATGTTGTCATTTCAGGAGTCCTAAGCTACTTAAAGGAGACCTTTACTCACACACCAAGTTATGACATGAGCCCAGCTATGCTGAATGTACTAGTGAAGATGATGCTTGCTCAAGCTCAAGAGTGTGCTTTTGAGCAGATCAGTCTCCCTGGAATACGCAATGAGTTTTTCACACTAGTGAAAATGACACAGGAAGTTGCCAAGGTAAAATAAGAGACTTCGTACTTACTCTTTTAAAATAAGTATTTCCACTGCTGAGTTACTAAATAAAACCTCTAGGAATATTATCAGAATTTGTTAAACCTAGATGTTAGCAACCACTACTGAAAACCCAAAGTAGCAAGGGACAGCACTCAAGTTGTATTGAGAATTGCAACCCTTCAGAAGATGAAAATGTGAATACCTGCAATTCAGTTATCATTACATTAGGATTATGAGCTATTTTAAGTTGAATAAAAACATCTAAAGAACACTTAGACTGCAAACTTGCCAAAGGATTTTTAAAAAAGCAATTTACTATATTGTTCTTTCAAACAGTACAGTCTTGGCCACAGCTCACCATAGAAAGGGGCAGGGTTGTTTGTGTGGTCCTTCCATTAAGTGCTGAACACTCAACCTGTCCATAATTTCCCGTCGGCTTGAGGTTATGCAAACTTAAGAAGCTAAAGTCCAAAATAATAACTAAATTGTAACTGGGAGAAGGATGCAGAATCAGGTTAGTAGGTGCAAGGCTGTCTTGGAACTTGTATGAAAAATGGAGTGGTGGGCCATGCCTTAGAAGGTTGAATTCATTCTTGATATTGTTGACATCAAAATGTGGATATGCCAACAGATCTGGATATGCTTTCTGAACCAGATGTATAAATGGCTCCATACTAGCAAACATAGACAAGGCCTTTCCTACCAACCCTGCAAAGCTGCCATGAATAACTTCTAGAGTTGTTAAGTGGCAGGGAAAGATTTTGGGATTCAATTAAATCAGCATTTACTGCTGGAAAAGCTATTTCCATACAGGATAAAAAGGAATCAACGATAGTAGCCCAGATTTAACTTGACCATACAAACTTAAGGGTGGATGTGACTTCACAGTTTCAGAAGCAAAGTGCAAATCTAGTGAAGTGATTGACATATTTCACTCTCTTAGCTGAATTAACACGATGAGATGTATTTGCAAATTAAGTAACTGTTTATTATACGACATTTTTGTGGAACTCTGAAGCCATATTGATCACTAACTTAGTCCATCTGTTTTTGGACAGAATTGGTTCATGTTTTCTTGTGAGAAAAAGAAATCAGAGGTGGAATTTCATTTTTTCTTAAAACTTTGTTACAATCCTTTTCAAAAACATTTGTAGCTTTTTCTTTTTCTCCTCTTTGATGAGATGCATATGAAATTGTTGTAAGGCTTAATATAATATCCCTTAGTTGAGTAGCTGAGCTCCTAGCAAGTAATGTTAACTTCTCATACTTCAATTCTATGCTTTATTTTAGGTGGGAGAGGTTTACATGATGGTTAACACTGCAGTGACTCAGGAGCCAGTCAAAGAGAATATCCCGTATTCCTGGTCTAAACTGGTACAAATTAAAGCAGACCATTACAGAGCTCTGGCACATTACTTCCTTGCCACCATTCTGTGTGACCATGAATGTAAGAATGGTAGATTTATTATATATTCATATAAAGAATACCAACAAATGCATAAACAATTATAATTTCTGTGAATAAGACAAGGAGCCTGGAACTTTGCGATTCCAATCTGTTATTTTGTGGTCATTTCTTGTTCAGATACCAGCCAGTCTTCTTTGTTCTTTCCACAAAAGAATGGAAAATTCAATACTCAAACTTTTGCAGAAACAGAAGATAACATTACATCCATTAATCCATTATATGCTACTAAGTTGTTCAATTCTTGTGATTCTGTTCTGACATATAAGCAGTTCTTGCATACTGATAAAAATTATATGAGCTCTAAAAACTGGAAATTCACATCAGTATATATCTGTAAAAATGTTTGACCAGATTTGCAAAGAAAGTAGTAGCTACTGCACAACAATAGACCTAAAGGAGTGGGCTATGAAGAGATGTTCAATGACTAAAATTCTGTGTCAATTCTTGTAGTGCAGTCCAATGATGATGAAGATCAGCAGGAAAAAGCCTTATCTCAGCTGTATGACTATGTGCCAGAAGGTGTGATGATTCTCACCATTTTAAAGGACAAAGTTCAGAGAAAACAACTAGGTAATTGCCAATGTCATCCAGCTTCTGTATAAAAGATGAAAATAATATTTTCTTTTTGTATCTGTGGAAGACAACTGGTGTTTTTTTTTCAGGGAAGGCACATTTACGCAAAGCCATTGTTTACCATGAAGAAGCTCTAAGAGTCTGTGGTTTGTGCAAAAAACTTCGAAACATTGAAGTTCTTCTGGAGGTTCTGACAGCTGCACATAAGCGCTCACTTCTCAAATATGCTCAGCAGGAGACAGAAGATGACTTTCTCAGTCTAATCCAGGCTCCAGATATTCTTCGTAAGTATCCACAGCTAGAAATAAAGATACCTAACAGAGTGTCTCATGATGATCCCTTTCAAGGGACTAATAGAATAATAATCTTCAGATCACACTAGGAAATCTAGGAAAGGCTTGAAAGAAAAAAGGAGGGGGTAGATAACAGATGTGCCTGAAGGAGGTAAAAAAGATGGTGTTGGAAGATGATGCTACCTACCAGCAGCGGTAGCAATAGTGTGCTTCTATTATCTGTTGTGGCATGAAATATTTGCATGAAGGATGAGATAAGTACTTTCATGGGGATATGACTTTATTATACAATTTCTCTTAACTATTTAAATATATTCAGATGTTTACTTATCTGATTTTGTGATACATGTGAATGTATACATATGCATATAAAGAGGACAATACCAGTGTTTTGTTGGAAAGGATTATTTTAAACTTTCTGTATTGACACTATGATTTCTGAAGGTATTTCTTAAAGTGATTTAAAAATTTGTCTTGCACATTTCCACAAAAATGAGTCTTTGTACAGTCTAGTAAGAATTTAAGGTAAATTTCTATCTAGTTTGGAACACAAGAAATTTATGTCTTAACTAATACTGGAGAGAAAATGAATCTGCTTTTCTTTTTGTTTTAGCTAAAACAGAGCATAAAGTAGAAATGGTTGCTCCTCAGTTTTCCAAGGTGAAAGTTAAAGACTTTTTTCACAGACTGGTATGTAACATGCTAATACCCACCAACCTCTCATGAATAAGTTAAATGTGAACATTAGACAGTAAAGCATTGCATGCTTACTGCTGTGTTACCTGCAGGGCCCGCTGTCAGTGTTCTCAGCCAAGCAGAGATGGACGGCTCCACGTACCATTCACTTCCACTGTGAAACAGGAGAGCTGGGATTCAGCCTTAAAGGAGGTTCACCAGTACAGATTTACTGTCTTGATCCAGTTTGTTCTGCAGCAGTAAGTAGATTGGTGCAATATTAATGATTTATCTTCAGACTCTAGCACTGCAATCTTTTAAAAGTAATTTTAGCTTGTTGGTATCAGTGTATGGAATATTTACTGAGATCTAGTGTGTAAGTGTAGTCAATTCATACAATCTGAACACATTTTTAGTACAGTTTACACCTTAGTTGCTAGAGAATCTATATCCCTGACATCACATTACACTACTGTACATTTCTTTCATTGTTTTCAGTAGATAGAAAGTCCCAAATATAAAAAAGCAAGTATGTCATTCTCCATCTAATCTGGGAAACTGGAAGAAATAAAGAAAAGTAGCTGCAACAGTAAGGATGAGGCTCAGGATGTACCCGAGGAAAAAAAACACTTTAGTGGTTTTTGATATTTTGTCGGTTTATGAAAGGGAATAATAAATCAACATACTGAGGTTACTACAGCCTAGTTATAGCAAAGGCAGAAGCAACCACATAATACAAAAAGGCTGACAGAATAGAAATAAAAACTGGAGAACATGCCTCATGGGGAATGATAACAAAAAACCCCCACAGATTCAACTTGGGAGAAAAAAAAGGATGTAAAACTAGCCAAGGGAATACCAAAACCGCATGTATCAACAGTAACTCCACAAAATATGTAATTTCTGTACTTGAAATATCTGCATCTTTTTATGCTAGTTATAAGTTTTTGTTCCACATATCTGACTAGACAATGGTTTCATGGCTACTGTGAGGGAAATGCCTTTAGGGTAAATACTGCCTGATGACAAGAAACATTTTACATGTTTATAATTGCAGATAGTAACCCATGCAAAATTTTTTGACAGTCAGCGGGCCTGAAAGAAGGTGATTACATTGTTTCAGTTGGTGGAGTGGATTGCAAATGGCTTGGAGTGAATGAGGTACTGGAAAAATTCAGAAGCGTGGGAGAGCAGCCCATTGAGTTTGAGGTTATCAGCTGCCAGGATACAACAGCATCTATGGTACGTAATGAGGCAAATACATTTATGGATTTGATAGAGGCTTTTTTTTTTTTTCCCCTGGCTTCAGTCCCTGATTAATGTTTACTTTCAATTCACCTAGATATCCCACTTTGCAAGTGAACAGATAGTGCATTTAAACATCTGGTATTTTTTAAACAGTCTATTTAAAATCAGTATAACTTGCATCATGATTTAGCAAGCTAAAGTAAAGTCTGCATGCATAAGAATGGTTTGGGAGTGTTTTTGTTGTTGGCAGCTTTACTTTAGTGTCTCTGTGTCAGTGGAACTACTTGGATTAAATATGCCCTAGAATTCATATTGCAATTAATTTTCCCCTAACTTGTTGCAAAGAATTAAAAAAAATTACCATCCTGTTTGGCACAAGAAAAGCCATAATGAAACAATAATTGAGTGCAGTAGAGCATCCAAGTCTACATGCTCCTTTTCCATTTGCTGTTAGCATAAATGACCTATATATCATTTGTAGAAGAATTTACAGATTAATGCATGTTTTTTATCTTGGAGTATTTTAACTGTCTAGTCAGTCACAAAACTGCCATAGAAACTTTAGACTAAGGAAATATGATCACAAGGTTAAAAAAGTTAAGCTCTAAAAACATTATTTGCAATAAGGGAACATGTAGTTCAGCTAAATCCAGTGCTTCATGCCTCTAGCGTTCCCTGGCAAGCTTAGACACTAGAACACTGTTGCCTTAAAACTGATCAAGGTGCCCTCACTGCCACTGAATTTCCTTGTTTTAAATTCATTTTCCTTACTGACCACAAGGAATTGCATACCTGTCATTCCAAGCTGCTGCTGGACACAAAAGGGCTACATTACGATCAGCCACTGCTAAGATAAGGCAGAGGGCTGTGCCTGCCAGATTACCCAAAAGAACATTCTACACTAGCACTTGTTGTAATAGCTGCAGTCAACATGGAGTTTGTTCACAGAGCATTTACCAAAAACTCTAAAAGACTTTCTGGGCTCCAGGGACAACAAAGACTCGCCTTGAGGGATCTGTGCAAGAACTGCATGCCCAAGTGTTGTAGAGAGGTTGCTGTATATGTTATGCAGCACTTACTGGCTTTTGGCATAACTAACTATAACTAACTGTAACAACACCACCACTGTAAAGGGACTTGTGAATATTTTAGATTTGAACAGTAAACCCCTTCAGTCTGCAAGGGCAAAATACCAGAAATCCCAGTGCTCTGAAGGACTTTGTGTTCTGTACTAATTAGCACAGAACGCTTGCTGTAGTCTGCCTTGGAAAACTATTTGCACAGTAATCTTTTGTTGTCTTCAAATTATTGACCCATTTTCAGTGACTGGTGCTTATAATTCTTCTCTCTTTCCTACAGCATAGCAAGAGTGCCACTTACTCTGTGGGAATGCAGAAGACATACTCCCTAATCTGTTTAGCCATGGAAGAGAACAAGACCGATCAGGCCAAGAAAACCCCACTCAAACTGCCTTTTCTAAGTTGGGGAACTAAAAATAGACAGAAGGCTGCAAGCACTCTCTGCCTTCCTTCAGCTGTGGCTGGAAGTTCTCAGGTTAAGAAAAAGCTTTCCCCCTTCACACTTCTGGGTACAGAAAGTTCATTGTACTGAATCTTTCTGAAGGAGCTGTTAACATGAAGTTTTTTCTTTTACATGTATATAAAATACATTGATCAATGTTATCTTTATCTATACACATGTATAACTTCAGACAAGTGCCACTGACTTCACTTACTATGAAGATCAGAGTTTGGCAGAAACTGTAGAACTTGAGTCAATTTGAAGGTTTGAGAGATGGAAAACAACGGTTTGTTGATGATAAAATGGCTTGCACAGAGACAGGATTCCTTTGGAATTTCAAAGTACAGTATCATCACCAGTTTTTATAACTATTGTAGATGGGAGTTATTTATTACAACCTTGATGCTGCATGCAAAACAGTAGGGAACACAGTGAAGGATGGTTTTGCTGTAAAAATGTAGAGTTCATAATAAGTTGCTTAATACTACTTCACAGAATTATCTTAAAGAACAAAGGAGAGAGGAAGCTGTTAGAGAAAATAGCTTTATGCAAAGGGTGGTCTAACAGTTGTTTTTATGCATAAATATTCTCTGAGAGTACAAGGTATATTCTATGGAATAGCTGATATAACATGGGAACAGAATTAGAAGGCTCAGAAGTCATACAGTCTTTTGAACTACAAAGGACTTTGACTCTGCTCTTTTTTGATCTAGGTTACATGTGCATTATTAAAAACAGGCTTTATTGCAGACTTGAAATTATTTAACCTAGTTACAATATGATCTGCATTTCATTACTCTTGTTAAAATTGATAGCTGTGGAACAAATCTCAAAACTGACATTTTCTAGTATATTGACCAAGAATATGTAAGTTGTAGTGACACTTTCAAAACATGAGGGAAAAAAGTACTTAGAAATCACAGTGGGAGACTATTATCATGCCAGTTAAGAAAACTGATATGAAATCTTCTACTTCTTGGAACAGCTCATGAGCATGTATTGACAAGGACATGAAAAACCTCTGAGTATTTCTGTTAAATTCTTCTATTTTATGAAATTAATTGAAAGTTGCTAACACTTTAGTGTTAGTTAATGTTGCTATCTACAGAGTAGATATTTGCTGTTTGATACTCAAAACTTACGGGAAAGCTTGTGTCTGGGTACAAACTTCAAAGGTGTCATTTTTAGTTTCTTAATAATAGGTGTAAATATGTTAATGACTTATTTAAGAATAAAAATCAAATACTGCCATTGGGTAGTGGCTCTTTGATTCTACTGCTGCTTGGAAAATAAAACATGTTACAAGTTTTTACTATTTACTGTTAACATACCTCTGCAGGTTTATGTAATGCTCCTTTCAATAAAAGTATCTCCATTCCTTAGGTCTCTCAGCTGCATGGTTAACTGCCTTCCCCTTCCCACCATCACTGGTCTCTGAGGAAACGCAGGGCTGGGGGTCTTCTTCACACTCAAGCAAAAAATTGGGCTTTTAAGTGCCATACGAATACATATTTACTATTTTCTAACAGCTATTTAAAGATTAATTTTACAGTGAGTGGGAGGCAACAGCTAACAAGATAAATACTCATTTCACAGCAATTAAGACTTCAGCACTTTCATCATATGCTTCTAATGATATGGAATATACAAGGCTATTTTAAAATCCTATAAAATTAAGGTTTGCCATAGATAAATGCTTCAGCCTTTAACTTTTTTAGTACTAGTTTTTACTAGTTCAGTTGGAATTTATTTGGTGTACTGAGCCAGGTGGTCACTGAAAGTAGTACAAAACATATGTTGGTGTTTGCCTTGCAGTATCAATAGCCACATATGTTTTGGGTGTGAAATCCAGTCTCCATAGCAACATTAGTAACCAGTGACAGAAAAAAGCTAAAACATTTATAATGAAGCTCAAGTATTCCCTAGTGAGAAAACAGTATCTTGTCTTCTAGTTCAGGAAATTCTGATGTTTACTATCAGTAAATTAAATAATGAAAAGTCATCTTGTAACTGTATTTTTATCCCAAGAAAGGAATCAGTATAAGTAACAAATCCATCATCTCATGGATGATTAAGTTGGTTACAGAGGTTCTCTTCATGAACAGGAATTGAAAACTGCTCAACTGCCTTCCTGCTGTAATCCCAAACTCAAGTGATAGGATAGGAGCTTACAACACCTCCTGAATGGAACAACAACAACAAAAATTTTAGATACCATTTAAAATATAATGCAATATGTCAGGAACACCAGTCCACTTCATAAATAACTCTTGATTAGTACAGGAAGCCTAAGATAAATAACGGTCAAAGCTTCCCACTGTAATATATGGTAGTTGCTATATTTAATGTCATAATCAATCATCCCAACCTATATACAAAAGCATATTAATATCTAAAATCTTAGTTAATTTGATACAAAGGAATAAGTTTGGTAACATCCTTTGGAGTGAAAAAGGAACTAGGGAAACAATTTAGTGTAGTCAAAGATGTATTTAGGTAGCACTAAACACAAAGTGATGTTTGAGAAGCCCTGTCATACAGACAGGTGGAAATAAACAGCTAAAGCAAGCTGTATTAGCTGATACCAAGTGCTACATTGCCTTGCTGGTTGTGATGTGAAGTAATCACTGTACTCAGCTGTGTTTCTCAGCAGTGGTACAGTGCAAGAAATATTTGATTTAAAAGGTCCTAAAAAAAACATACTAACACCAGCAGTTTGAATTGATCTCTTACCAGTTACTTAATGTAATGGTTACATAAATCCCAAGGCAGTATGACAGCATTACCTTCATCTGGAACTTCTACACAATAGAGCACAATTCTAAGGAGGATGGTACAAGTTTATATCCAAATGACCAGAACAGCTACAAAGAGGAGAGCAAACCAGGTGATTACTTAGCACCCTCTAGCTGCTGCTGAGATTATAGAAATTACCATACTAAGTTATCATGAAAATTTTAGAATTCACAAGAAACAGAAGCAGCCTGTTTTTCAAGAACAGCACAACACACAAGTCAGGAACCCAAAAACGCATGAATTTGTTGTGCCACTGTTGGTCCAACTACTAGCTCGAGTTCTTTGACAGATGCATTACAAATCTGGTGGATGCTTCCAAACTGTTGCAGTAGAAGCAGAGCTTTCGTTTTCCCAACTCCTGGGATTTGTTGCACTGTCCGAAACACTGATGCCTCAGCCAGCTGTGAGCACTGTTTACACAGAAAGGGGTTACTGGTGTGATCCTTACTTTGTTCACGGACCTGAAGCAAAACAAAACCATAAGCAACACTGAATACCCTCTACTGGAGCTCTGTTTTTTTGCTTCAGTGCATACTCACAAAGCCTCGCCAGGAAACCCAACGGTTTCTTAACTTAAATCATGAATTCGAGCAATTGATGCAATCAAAGAAAGAACAAAGTAAAAAAGAGAAACAACCTAAGAAATTTCTCCAGCCTGACGCAAAGAAAAAAAAAAAATCACAAGTTGGTTTTGACAGACAAGTATGGATTTCCTGGTGCTATCCAATGGCATCCCAGTGCTAGATCACAAACAAAAAATACAGTATCAACTTCTTCCATTTTTTTCCTCTGCTTTCCCCTCCTACTGAACTGCACTACCTATTAGCATTTTAGGATTTGTTTTCCTTACATCAAACCAAATGTTGGGCTCCTTTGAAATCACATGTTTTTTCCAAAAAACAAGCGATGATTGAGTGGCAAATAGGTAATTTTCTACCCGTATTTCATTAAGTGTCTCTCCGCTAACATAAGAACTTACAAGTTGAGTAATAAGTTGAGAAGCTTCTTCTTGATTTGCCACAGGAAGCAACACCATTCCAAGTTGCAGCACAACGAGCTTTTGCACTGCTGAGAAGTACTGCTCACTTATTGGAGTCTTCTCAACAATCACAATTCCACCAAGGCTGCTGGTCTGTATTGAAGGGAGGCGGGGTGGGAAAAAGACCTCATTAACAAGCTAATGCAACGCAGCACAGAACCAACCTGTCAAATGTGAGTTAGACAGAAGCAAGTCAGAGGAAGAATGAAAGCTGCACAAGCGGTACTTGTGCTAAATAAAGCATTATTATACCGACGTGTAATCTTTCAGTTTTCAGGTGGAAACACCACAGAATTTTAGCTCCACCAGAAATAAAAAAAAGTCACAATGTGAATGTTTTCAGAAGCACAGAATATGAAGTTGCAATTAGAAACTCTTTCTCTTCTCCTCCTGTGGTACTTACATTCCTAAACCGCACCAATCTCCGCTTGAATTCATCCCCTGCAACCAAATCTGCTTCAGAGATATATAAAACACAGATTCTGTTGGAAAGATGGAAATCCACGAGTCCCAAGCCATCTTCAAAGACGAGTTTAGTTTTCCCTTAAGGTTAAGAATAAAAAATACAGCAGTTTAAAGACACACGCAAGCACTTAACCACACAACTCTCCTGATATGCCAGTAATGCTGTTGGCACGGCTATCCAACTCATTTTAGCAGTCATTCAAGCAAAACCAGCACAAGGAAGCTAAACTGATATCTTTAGCAACACCGATTAACAGCTCTGAAACTACAGATTCCAGGCAGCCTCTCGACACACTTCGGCCTCACAGAGCCCCACACCCGCCGCGCCTCAGTGGAGCTGCAGCCCAGCTGCTCAGCAGCAGCAATGCGAACACAGCAGAGTTCATCACAGCTTTTCGTCTTGGTCAGACGTGGCCACGGCCGGAACGAAGCACGTTCCAGGAAGTTCGGCAACAGCGAGGAACAGGCGGCCTGCTGTTTCCTCTCACCTTGCAGCCTGCGGGCCATCCCGGATCCCCTCCACTTCTCATTCCCAACCACGTGTCCGTAAGGCACAACCACGGATCCCGCCGCCGCAGGGAGGTTTCCTTTTGCCGTCATCGGACCTCCCTCACCTTTTTACTTCAGCAGCAGCTACGCTCTGTTTAAAAAACGCGGAAGGGATTTTGCAGCTCCACAGGCCAGCCGGGAAGCCCGCAGCAGCGCCGCGCTCCGAAGCGCAGAAGCCCCGCTTCCCTCAGCAGCAGCCGCGAACCGCCCGCCTCGCAGCGCGCGACTGACTGACAGCGCCGGCTGCAAAAGAGGAGACAAAGCTCCACCGCCCGGAGCGAATGAGGAGGCGGCAGGGGGCGGGGCTTGCCGCTGATAGGTTGCTATGGCCGCAGTAAGGCGCGTGCTGATTGGCGGAGCGCAAATTCCCAACAAATCCGCCGCACTGTTGCTAGCAGGTCGGTCGTGCCGGGAGAAGCGTCCGGAGGAAAAGCGAAAGGCGGCGGAGCGCGTTCTCAGCCGCGATGGCGTTCGTTTTCAGGAGAGGTCGCGAGAGGCCCTTCGTGAGTACCGCCTCGGGCAGGCGCCGAGCTCCGCGTAGCAGTTACTGCAGGTTGTCCCGTAGGAACCACGGAGTTCAACCCACGGCCCCGCCCCGATCCCAACGGCGTGTGTCCGGCGGTGTCCGAACGCTCCCGGGGCTCCGGCAGCTCGGGGCGGCGCGCAGCCTGCCGGGCACGTGGCAGCAGGCGGTGCGCAGTGCGGCTCCCTGAAACGCAGAGTCGTTCCCCGTTTTCCTGTTAATTTTCCCATTGGAGAAGATACAAACTCTCCATTTAAAAAACCTGCTGTTAAAACCTCATCAGGATTTTTTTTTTTTGCCCCTGTTCAGGCTGAGCCTTTATGACTCTTATAAGACAAGTCTTATGAGACCTGTTCAGTGATAGCGCTTTCTTCATCTCCTACTGCAGTGACCACAGGTTACAAACCTTTTGTACAAGACAGGGCAATAATAGTTGTTAGTGCGAAACAAGGTTCAAATAATTTGAAGTAAATTAACATCTCCTATGTCTTTCTTGTCTGTGTACGAAAATAAGACTTTGAGTATATTGCAGTTCTGATTTTGCAAATAGTGATGTAATGAGTGGAGAAGGTGCAGTCACTGGTATACAGTTGTAACGTAAACTACATTTCTAACCTTCATTAGCAACTATTCATACATGCTCTGAAGTTACATTTCAAGTCTTCTGTTCACATTAATTGCCTGTGAATGTTCTTCCCTTCTGTATTATTTTGTGAAGTTCTTGTGCATGTTCAGTTCTGTACTTTTTTCATTGTGATCCTTGAAGTCATTGCCAACTAATTTTATTTTAAATCGTTTAGAAACATATAGCTCATGGCCTGGTCCCTGCTGCCACCATAGCTCCTAAACCTGCAGTTCCCCGCACCCCTCCCCCTCGTAGCCCAAACCCTTCTCCAGAAAGGCTCAGGTAGGTTTGGGTTGTTTCTTTTTTTGTTTCATCAATTGCAATAGCACACTAGGAATGCATGATGAGCAGAGCTGTTGTAGTGTTTACATAAGCCTTCTCATAAATGAATATGTTCTTTAGGCAGAGCTGTTCTGAAGTACAATAAGCAATTAAGACAATTGCCTTTCTATATAACCTATAAATCTGAGTCAATTAAAGACAAATGGACTTTTCAAAGCTAGGGCCATTTCTAAAAGGGATGCTACAGTGCAGGACAGTAGCTGTGCTAGTACCATGAATGAAGAACTCTCTACTCCTTAGAAAAGCTAAGTTAACCATTACTAATCTGCCATTCTATTGCATTAAAAATCAACAACAACAAAATGGGGACTTAAAAACTTGTATGTAAAACCGCTGTTAGGTTGAATTAGCAATGCAGGCAAGTAGTACAAAGAGAAAATATGAAATTAGTTTCATTTGTAGTACCTTGCAGTTTTTCTTCTTTGCTTTCTCTCCGTTCAATTCGTTTCTGGTTGTTTTCTGTATTCTTTCTGGTGTCCATATTATTCCTGGTCAATTCCAGTTCATTTCTTCTTTTTGACCTCCAGCTGCTGTCATTCCTGTTACAGCCCTCATCATTCCTCTCCTTTGATCTTCATTCCTGTTTGTTATTCATCTTCATCTTACTCCACTCTGCTCTGCAGCATCCCACTAGCAAGCACTTCCATCTACTTACGCTTGCACTAGTTTGTAACACTTCAGCATTTATGCACAGCTTCACAGTCATCAGTAATAACATCAACAATTCTGAGTAGTTTTCTCCTGGGAAGTAGGAGACAAAATAGCAAAATATGGAACAGTTTCACAACCTGCCTCCAGGTACTGAAGTGAATGCTAAGTACTGTAAATTTTTGGTGTGAATTTTGGAAATGTAATTCAGTATATTAATTTTTTTTTTTCATGCATCTGATTTAGGAAAAACTTAATAGGTATTTATATTGTACTCTTAGATTCTTGCATTGTAAGAGCACACCTGGTTTTGTGCATTACCTTGGAGTTAACTGGTTTAAATCCAGTCCCTTAGCAATGTCAGTGTTGTTTTTTAACTTTGAACTTCTGGCTTTTCTTAAATAGTGAAGACATTTTACATCGGAAGAGGACATAAGGTGTGCAGCACAGAGATGACATCAATGTTGTATTGTTTCTTTTTTTCTATTTTCTTCTAGATCTGCTTTAGCAGCAGCTATCCTTGCAACAACACTGACAGGGCGCACGGTTGCTATTCCTCAGCCTCGGCAGCGATCACTTTCTGAAGGTGATTCTGCCCACATAGAACAGGAGGGCTTTGAACCATATGCTACAGTCACAGAGCTCAGAATGGGGTAGTGTATGCTTTCTGTTTTGCTCTCTTAAATTAGAAATGAAATCTTCCAATGAAATAATTTTAAACAAGAGTTACTGAGAACTAATTCAAATCCTAAAACCAGTTTACTTCATAAATTAAGTCCAAAGTGTCCACAGCTGTTATTCTACTTGTCATAAAGTGATGTAGAGAGGGAGGTCTGGATTGTACAGCTACTGCACATAAAAACATTATTTCTGCCAAATGCCTATCAGTTATACAGTTAATCACCAAAGAATCATCTGAATTATATAAGGTAATTCCTTTGTGCTAAATTATTATTTCAGACTATTCTTGCTGTAGAATTAGCAGCCTTTGGTCTCTAGTGGGGTACTTTCTTTAAACTAGAGAAGAAAAAAGTTTCGGTGTTGTCTGTTTTAAAGCATATGCATAGCTAAGGCTCCTTGTCTGCAGATATTTGTTTCTGCTGTTGGACTTGTGTACATTCTCTGACTGATGACTCCACTGGCATTTCGCAACACTGAAGCAGGCTTTGAACTGTTTTCTACTTACAGGCCTAACTGGAAACTTGATGGCAGTGACAGATCTCCTGTACAATCACTGGAAATAACAGGCAGTTACTGTGAGGATGAGGACATGGAAACCTATCTTTCAGATGCTGGTAGAGAGGCAGAGGCAGAGTCCAGCTCTGAGAGTAATGAGAAACAGAGAGAAAGCTTTAGCACCAATGCGATTTATTCAGTTCCCTGTAAAAACAAAAAGGTAGTATTTTTAATCAGTTAATTCCTTTACTGTATTGTAATATATTAGTGTGAATATTAAATATTACTATAGCTTATCATTCTCTTCTTACTATTTACTTATTTATTCCATTTTTATTTACATCCTTTCACTCTTAAACATGTTAAGTTTGTTTGTTGATCCTCACAGATTCCTTATATGGTTATTAGGACATTTTTCTTAATAGGAAATCACTGATATTATTGCTCTTACTATAGATTTAATGGAAGTACATGTTTTAATCTAGTAAAATGTTCAATATTTTACTGTGAGCGTGATACTTAAGTACTTTTAGGCATAGTGAAAACCCAGTAATTGATTCAGAACTGTGCTAAGAAGCAGGACCCATTCAGAGAGAAGAACATTCAGAATCAAACAGAAGACATGACCCTGTATCTTAAAGACCAGTGGATTTTTGTGTGTTTAAAGCATGGAAGCGGCTTAGGACTGCTGAAGTCACATTTAAAGTTCAGTTTACATCTTTGTCTAAAGTGCTAAAAAAACTTAAAGAGAAGTAACTGAATAACAGAAGGAATAAAATGCTATGTATGTGAAAGGAATTGGAAAACACACCTATGTGAGGAGACAGTAATCAGGGAGAAGAGAGGAGAGGGAAGAAGGGGTGTGTTGCATACTGGGATGTTGCTATGCAATCAACAAGGGAGAACAGCTAAGACTGCTAAAAATTACTCATTAATTGTTCGAGTACTGTAATATCATAAATGGCAGAGCTTTTTTTGAAGAGTAAGTTTAGATATAGAATGGCCTGGACTGGAAAGAGCCCTAAAGCCCACCCAGTTCCAACTCCTTGCTGTGTCAGGGCTCCCTGCACCTGCTCAGGCTGCCCAGGGCCCCATCCAGCCTGGCCTTGAGCATCTCCAGGGATGTGGCACCCATAGCGTCTATGGGCAGCTGTGCCACTGCCTCACCACCACCAGGATGTAACACAGAACATGCAAACATAGCATAATTTCACAGACTCTAAAGAACTAAAAAAGCTGAAAAAGAATATGCCTTATGATCATAGAACGGCCTAGGTTGAAAAGGACCTCAAAGATCATCTAGTTTCAACCCCCTTGCTACAGGCAGGGTCGCCAACCACTAGAACAACCACTAGAACAAGCTGCCCAGAGCCACATCCAGCCTGGCCTTGAATGCATCCAGGAATGGGGCATCCAGAGACTAGCTTCAGGGCTGGTAAAACTGCACTGGGCAAAGGATCTGAAGCAAAAAAGGCCGACAAAATAGACAGATCATATGATCCAAGTTGTCCACCTCCTGCTGGTTGTGGAAAGGCTATATTTTATATATAGTCCTGAAGCCAAAAATTATGTTGTATCATTTATTACCTTAAAATTCTGGAGTACAATTCTAAATGTGAACAAGACATTATTATAGTAAAGGTTTCATACACATATCAAGATGCTCTGTCATGGGCTATTTTAACAGTGTTATGATTTAGACAGGATTGTCTTATTTATACACAGGAAGAGTTTCAAGCATCTCCTAGCAATAATGCTGAGAAGAAAGAAACATCTCATGAAAGTCAGTTTCAGGTGTTGGTGGATGAGTCAAACGTGCAAGCTGAAGGTAAATAAGTTTACTTGAAGGCAAAATGCCTTACCATTTAATATCATGGGAGAAAATAATTTTTGAATTATTTTGAACCTAAATTTAACATGACAATGATATATTCCCTTAAAAAAAAAAAACAGAGAGATGTTACAAAGTAGCCACTCCTAGTAGTTGCAGAAAAATACTAATTTGCATAGAGGGAAGATTGCTCTATATCCACTCTGTAACTGAAACTCTTAAATGTCTATTAACAGTCAGCATTACAAACAAAACATCTAAATAGAGTAATGAGCTCTGTCTGGTCTACCACATCTCTGATATACGTGCCAGAATCAAACCATTTTATTCTCTGAATGCTACTGGAGTGTTATGGTACTCAAAGTTTTAATGGAAGAAAAAACCCAGAAGTTGTAGCAACTACCAATGTTAGAAGGGTTAAGTAGGTAAAAAGAAAATACCTTTAGTCAGTCATTTTTCTTGGACTAAGCAAATGATGCGTCTGAAAATCAGCTGTAAGAACATTTTTCTGAAAACATAATTTCATTTCTTCCATGATTATATTTATACAATGTGAGTGCTAAAGTAAGGTATCATGTTAGTATTCTAATAAACCATTAAGGGGATTTTAGGAGGACTTTCTTGTGCTTATTTGCAGTACATAATGTGTACTTAAGTATCCATATGCACCGTTAGAATTTACAGGCTTACCAATACTTTCATTCTTAATTAACCCACAGATCTGCTTTTCTTTAACAGACATCAAACGGCTTGGCTTGAATTCAAAGGTAAGACTTCTAAGAAGGTTTATTTGTGATGTATTCTGGAAAATTTTGTGCTCTGGTGTTATAAAGAGCTGCCAGTTTACAATTATCTTTTATGACTATCCTAGAGTCTCTCATACGAACTAAAAAGAGGGAGAAATATTCAGATTGTTAGGACAAGAAACCTGGTTTATTTTTAAAGCTATTATGAAATTGTTTGACAAGAAAAGAAAATACTCTTTCAGGTATTTAGGAGTGATCAGTAACAGTGGTAAGTAACAAGATGGCAAGACAGATAAATGACAAGTGCAGCAGTGAGTCCAACCTTCAATTTTGTTGATATCAAAGAACTGTTTCAGAAGTTCTGTTTCTTAAGTTCTCTAGCACTGATGCTGTTCAGTGTGTTTCAGATGCGATAACTTAGAGCCAACTGTCTCTTTTTTGTTATTTCCATGGTAGGAAGAAAAATCATTAGCTGACAGTCTTATCCGGGAGAAGCCTCCACCATCCCCAGGTACTTCTGATTTTTCTGTGACATTATTGTCCGAATTTTCACTTTAAAGAATGCATGTTTATAAAAATACATTTTCCAGCTTATACTCAGTAAGCCTAATTCATGAAGAAATATATTTTCCCTGCTCAGATAAAATGCTGAGTGTTGTGGTATGTATTAAAACAGTAGTTCTAGGCTTTTTATGTTGGCTTTTTAATTTGTTTTTATTTTCCAATCTAAGTGATGTTTTTAAATATGAAGTGATTCTTAAGCAGTGTAATGAAATGAAAGTTATACTGGACTTCTCTAGTCCTCTAAGTTTCATCTATGTTAAAGGCTGTCACCATTTCTAAGCATCTCACTGCAACTGAACTGGTTGACATGAGGTGTGTGGTCTGTCTTCAGCTGCTGCCTTAAATGTATGTTATTGCATCCATGTAACAAATTCAGGCACAGCACTCCTAAGCTTGTCACATGGATAAATGGAGAAGGTATCTGCCTAACAGGAGTTCATGGGTTTTTATATATTTCCGTGTAGCCTAAGTATCTCAGACCTTCTCACAAGAAGTAGTGTGACTAAACAAATGAAGCTGCTATGTCAATAACAGAGCTCTGCATATCAAAACAAATTACTTTGTTTCATGTATATATTTCTATACTAAGGAACCGTGACTATATTAAGTTATATTCACACAGTATGCTACTAGATTATGCTGTCTCTTAAAGTCTGTCATTAATGGTGAAATTGCAGCTCCTATTTTAATAGGTAAGCTGTTTAGTCCATATGGCAGGAAAGAAAAAAATGAAGTAGATCCCTTATTGCTAATGCAACAATGTATCTGTATTCCTGCAGACAATTTAAAGTTTTGCTTTTTGAGGACTGTGAAGTAGCTTCTGTGCATAACAGAACACTGAAACTTGTTCAGTGGGAAGAAGAGCAAAGCTTTAATTACATACTTGATTAAAACAAGAGGGGGCACAGGAAGATCAACTAACCTATGCAGACATGGACACTGTGCTTCCTGCAGTGCCTATTTTGTCTCACCTCTCTGATTACCCATGGTAGGGAGAGGAAAATCCACAAGCATTTTCCTTGTGCCTTACGGAAAGTTGTTTTTTTTTCCACAGCGTCTCAGAGAAAATGTGAACTCTGTATAGCGCTTCCCACGCACACCTTTTACATTCTTTCTTACCTTAATCTTCTGGAAGCCATCAGTTGATTTATATATCTTATGTAGTACCACTCATGCCAGTAATAGAAAAAAATGGATTACAATTTGCTGAAATTTGCTGTACTTGTCTGAATGTAATTCAAATATATTGAACTTTGGCATCTACAGATGTCTCTATTCGTGCAAGGCAAGCACGGGAAAATATGACTAGAGAAAAGCTCAGAGAGCTACAACAAGAAAACTGGTCTTTGAACAAGGCATATCAGACTGTGGGCCAACAACTCGAGGGAATAAAACAGCAAATGGAAGAACAGCAATTAAAACTCAAGAGACTAGAAGAAGAAAACAGAAAACTTAAAGAAGCTGCGAAGAAGACACATAACGAAGGTGGGAGACACACTGCTAGTGATCTTGCTTGATTTTTCTAATTCCTTATAACCCATTATTGGGGCAGCAGGTTTTTGTATTACTGATTTGAGCAAGTAGCTCTACAGAAGGATTTTTTGTACAGTATTTTCTGTATTAATTTTGTCAAGGAATAACTAGAGGCTCGTGAGAAAGAATGTTATTCCATGTTCTTTGTGTTAGTTGTTTTTCATGGGTTAATTCCCACTAACACTTTTGAGAGATGTTCTTTTGTAGTTCTGTTTTATTGAGATTTTTTTCCTTAAAATTAACAAATCAATGTTAACATTTCTTGAAATTTGATTGAAATGGATAGGGTATTTGTTTTAATAGGAGAGACTACAGAATTACTTTCTCTGAGACAACAAGCACAAGAACTTGTAGATGAAAATGATGCTTTGAAATTGACAGTCCATCGTTTGAATGTAGAGTTAAGTCGCTATCAAACTAAATTCAGGCCACTGACCCGAGAAGAGGTAAGAATGTTAGTTGTAACAGCGGTCTGTATGGAAATGTCCAATTGTGCTTTAATTCACCTTTGAGTTTTCTGGGGTAAATCCAGATAAAATAACTTCAGTCTACACATGGCATAGGCTTCCTTCTGAAATTCAGAATAAGCACTTACCTTTAAATCTAACTTTAAAAAGTTAGTCTACGTTAGTAAGATGCTGAAATTTCAGTTTTGCTGACTGCGTATGCATTACGTGTGCAACACACGTAATTAGAAACATAAGCTTGTTTGGGGGTAATAGTTATGAGTCGTACACTTTTGCAATGACTGATGTTGGTGCTTTAAAAAGCAAGAAATAATTTAAGTTTCTTTTTAAATATCTTTTTTAGCATCTAAAACTAAATAGTTTACCCACTAAAGGACCACCACCCCCATGGCTGGTAAGTAGTATATTTTTGCTTATCTGCTCATTCCTTTTCAAGTAAAGCAGTAGAATTTCTTTACTAGAATCAAAATACTCAAACTGTCAGGATATTACTTAGTGATGCTGTTGAACTAGTGGTAGAACAGTGGTAGAATTTGATGAACATTTGTTTCACAAAGACAGATGCAATGCAAAAAATTTGCAGCGAATGTGTGGATCTCTGGGTGAACTGATGACAAGCTACAAGTTGCATACAAATTACCAAATTTGCACTCATGAAAGCAGCTACTGTGAGAACTGTAAATACCAGCTTCACTGAGTAGTGTCTGACATATACTTTGCTTCAAGGTCTATTGCTTAGTTATTAATCTGAATTGTTACTCTCTCCAGAGATCATTTTAAGTAATACTAGAAATACCGCATTTTAGAGATTCTGATGCTAGAAATTATCACAGGTCCTCTAGTAGAAAGTAGTAGGCAAATAATCCATGAAATGCTTTATGTCATTGATACCCATAAAATTAAACCATACCTTCTCAGTCAGAATGACAAAGAACTGGTGTTGCGCAGTGCTCTAGGTGGCAGCCTGAGCAAGGAAGTTGCTCAAGGTGACCTCCAGAGGTTCCTTCCAGCTTCACCAACTCTTTCTGTGATATGCAGCACGTGAAGATGAATGTTCCAAGTTGAAATGACTAGGTTATAAATAGCTGACTAATTCCTCTTTATGGACAGATTTTTTTTTTTAGTATGCATTTAGAAAAAAAACTTGGTTTTTAGATTGAATTGCAGTGCACTACGAATAAAGCACTTTCAGGTCCCTTTGAAAGTAATAGTATTTTGGTATTTTGGTAAACTTTGTGCAAGTTTACTTAAGTTATCTTTTCTGTAATTTAAGGAACTCAAACTATTTACTCCACCTTCAATTATAGTTAGAACTAATGGCACCTGAAAGCCCTTAATAGTTTTCAAAACTAGCAATGAAAAAGCTAGTAGGATGAGAAATTAAAACTACTGATGAGATTATGGTTTCTATCTGATGAGATTTTTTTTAACTTTCTTTTCTTAAGCTGGATATGAAGTATTTGTCTCCTCTTCTGTTGGCATATGAAGACAGAATAAAAGAAAAGGAAGATTTAAATTTTGCACATGAGGCAAGTTGTAATTCAAAGAAAAAATACTTCTAAAATAAAGCAGAAAGATCTACTTACATATTTTTTAGGGATTTGTCAAAGCTGTTTTCTGCCTAAAATTAAAAGTGACCTTTTCTATGGCAGACACAGTTATTTTTCTGTCTTAAAATGCTCGGTTTGTTAGTTTTTGTCAGGTTGTTCAGATACAGAATGAGGCACAATATTGCCATGTATAGAAATTGTAGTTTCTGAGTAAGCCATAAGAAGTCAGCCAGTAAAAGAATTTATTGCTGCCATTCATAACGGGGATGCCAGTGCCCTGTATTAGCTGGGCTTTGGATTTAGTGGAAGTGGTATATTTATTTCAAGTTATTTAAGAATCGGGTACTGCCTGTTTTTGCTCTTTATAAATGTATTTTATCACCAAGCCTTTAAATTAAAAAATTGTATCTTGAGACTCTTTCTTCAAACAGTGATCAAAAGGCACAGAAAGATTACCAAGGCACTCATCTTTTCTCATTTAAATCATATATAACCAAATCCAAGGAACTACATGAGCTTCAGAGCAGAACTGTTACTCAGAATAATTTATTTCCTTCAAAAACTGAAGCCAGAGAATGAGCCATATTTCATACTGAAGTGTATAGTATTATCTAGCAGATTCCAGTATTCATGTTCTTGAATCTATGTTTTAATTTTAATATGCTTAATTCAAATGACATTTGACAAAAAAAATCTCAATTCAGATATGCACGTGAATTCAAGATGAGTGACTAGTCAGATAACATGGGAATTATTACTCAGTTAACATGGGAATTACGAAGGCACTCAGACATGCATTTTTTGTTAATGTAAAAATTAAACCAAAATATTTACCTCTAAACATTTTAATTTGAAATCCTTTATCTTCCAGGAGGATATGAAGAATTTTAAAGTACAAGTCGAAGAGCTGGTGAAGGAAAATGAAGACCTGCATGAGCAATTAAATAAAAATAACTTAATTACCACTACAGAATGGCAAGTTATACTATGAGAAATAAATGAAAAATTACTAATCGTTTTGCTTGATCCATGCAAATGCACAAGATTACAGATCTTAAGACTGGCAGGGGACTGGATCAGATGACTGGATCAGATGACATACAGAGGTCTCTTCCAGCCTAAACCACTCTGATTCTGTGACTCTAATTTACACATACCTATCTTTCCTTCCATCTACAGTGATTTTTTTATTTAGTTTGTAAAAAAACTACTTCAAATAATTTACATTTTCAAAGATATTTTATGTCTCTAGCAAGCTTACCTTAGGTTTTAAGATTGCTTTTGATGGAGGTTTTTCATTTGTTACTGAAAGGCATTCAAATATAATTTTAAAGTTTACACTTTTGGAAGCCGGTTGTTTTCTCCTCTGGACATAAACTTCAGTCATTTTATAAACTGCTTGTTATTGCAGGCAACAGCTACAAACTCAGGCCAGGCTGGTCTTGGAAGAAAACAGGTTGTTGATGGAGCAACTTGAAATTCAACAAGCTAAAGCAAAAGATAGTCACAGACAACATGTTCAAGAAGGTATGTGCTTGCGCTTCTACTCATAGCAACTGCATGTTCTCTCCATAGACAGTACTGCAGTTTTTGTGATTTTTTTTTTCCTCAGCTTCATAAGATGCTTATAAAACACTACTCTGAAGACAGACTCTGGCTGTCAGCTGATAGGAAATAGGAATGTCACTATCACTTACTGATTACTATACAAGACAGTCAGTCTGTTTTGACTTCCTTCTTCTGAAAAAGTGACCAGAACTGAAAAAAAAATGAAATCAGTGAAGTGTATTTCAAGAACACTTAAAACTTTACAGGCTTTCATGTTCAATTTAGAATCTGTGGGCTTTATCTGTTCATTTTTCTGCTTTCTAAACCTACGTTTATTACTGATAAAATATAGTTGATTATATCACAGGTAGCAGCATGTGATTTTACTTTCATAGTTTGATATTGCTTAGATTTATATGTACATGTCAAATAATCATCAGTTTGGTTACTTATTATTATTTTATCAGAGGCTTGTATTTAGTTGAGTAATTATGCTCTATCTCAACCAATTCCCCTAGATAATTTTTGATAATAGACTTCCGAATGAGTATTAAGAAAAAAAGTCTGGCATGTTACAGTTTAAAATCCTAGTACTGAAAGAAAGATTTCTTAGTGATGATTAATAAAAGCAAGACTGAAGGTATGAATTCTGTGAATCTTAATTTACAGATTAGGATGTCCTGAAAAACATCTAATTCAGTTTCATTAGTATAAAGCTTATGATGAAAATCATTTTATTAAATGAATCTATACAGCCAATTTTCAATTCTGAAATTCTCTGTTTATCTGACACACAGTTCCAGAAATAGTTTCCTTTCTGCTTTTAAAGTTTGACTTTCCTCCTATTTATAGTTACCTACCTCACTGTGGAAAAATTTGGCACATCTCCTAGACAAATTAGGACAGAAAAAAACCAAACTGTTAAAACATAAAATAAACAGACAAATCCATTGTTAGATAATGCTACAAAGAACAATGAATTAATGTATTATTGGTTTGAGTTCTAAGTGATTAATTCTGCTGTACCCAGTTGTGCTTTTTTTCTTTCCAAAAGCTTCAAAATTGACCAAACAGATAATAGTTTTAGAAGAGAAGAAACAGAGTCAAGAGGAACAGATCAGAGACTACCAGAAGCAGCTGAAAGCTCTACATGCTACTTGTGAAGAGCTCAAAGCCAAACTGGATAGCAGAATAGCAGCAGAGGAGTACTTAGCTTTGGTGAATGACTTAAAAAGGTATGAGTTTGCATTTGGTGCAAAATAAACAATTCTACAGAACATTCACATGAGCAAATCCTCATATGCATGCATTGTTTTGTAGGTAGAAATATGCTGGTAATTGTATTTTGATAGTTACCTTCACACATAAAGAAATGTCAGTATTTTCAAAATACTGTCTTGCTTTTTATAGACAATTAAAATTGTAAAAGTAAATCTCAACCCTGACGGTATGAAAATAACAAAACAAAAGGTCTGTCACACATATTTTGAGAAATAATGCTTTTCTAAAGACATTCTGTAAATTTGTTTTCTTTTACCTGAGGATAGTAATTTCACTGTTTCTTGGTACAATCCCTTTTCTAGAAATTCTGCCTAACAGTTTCTGCGAAAAAAATAGGCAGGAAATGCATTTTGGACTATATGTTTTATAAATTATGAAGTTATTTCAAATGCAGCCAGGATGAATTATTTTTATTAATTTTGCTTGTGTTATGCTTCATTCACAAACTGGTACGTCATCAGATTTCTTTGGCACCATTGAACACCAAACATTACTAATGTAACTTTTTCATACCTTCAGCACAATAATCTTACCATAATTTGACTTTATACTGAAGTAGGCGTACACAAGAATCCTGTTCCACATGGTTGTTTTTGCAGCCATTTACAGCAGGAGCAGGAGAAAAAGCGCTCTGAGGTGGAAGATCTCATGGGAAAGATTGCATCACTGCAAGCTCAAAACAAGAAACTACTTTTACAAAAAAATAACTTCCTGGCTGACAAGACAACCCTGGAAGCTGAGATGGAAATGACACAGAAAACAAACAGGTTTCTCTTTTTTTCATTTTGTATTACGTTCTCATTTTCTCAATACTTAAATTTCTAAAAATACCATAGCACTAATACCTGTGAAAATACTGTCTCACACCCTAGTGTCTCATTTCTGATTATAAAGCAACTGTATCTCCAAAAAAAACCCAAACAAAACCAACATCTTTACCACACTTATTTGGTTTGGTTGTTAAATAACTTTTCTAAACTTTTTACATTTTCACATACGCTTGTCTTTACATGCAAATCAAGAATGAATCTTCAGTGATGGTAGATTGCTGTAGTGATTAATCACATATGCATATCCTGAGAAGCAGGATATTCCAGTAACTGTAGACTTTCACATGTACCTGAGTGGTTCAGAGGGAGAACAGACTTTGAAAAAGTAACAATAATACTATTGTTATATTTTTTATGAGCTTGTAGCCATTGCAGAAATTGTTCTTGTGAATAATTGTTACAGTTGCTATTCACAAAGCACATTATAAAAACAAAGTTATGGGCAGTAATACTTTCAGCACTCAAAACATTTCAAGATAGCACTTCTTTAGTAGCGCATCTGATTGGTTTTAAGACTTGTGCAAGTTGACCTGCACTTAATGTGCAAGTTCTCTTAATGCCATCATTAATTCCTAATCTTTAGATCCTCCTGTTAATTTTATAGGCGATTAAAGAAGAAAATAGGTCTTTTGAAACAGCAGCTGGAGGAAGCAATCGAAAAAGAAGTTGCAGCCCATCACTATCTGACAAACCTCATCGGTTTGGTGGAAAAGATAGCACAGGAACGCGATCATCTTATTTTTCTGGTAATTACCTTTCATTAATTTGACTTAAATGATGTGTCAATTACCATCTTACTAGCACAATTCTTAATATTGAGTTACTGAAAATAGATAATTTCAGTTGATTGATTTAGCTACATAAATGGATATAGGAAATATGATAGAAACAACAAAAAATTATTTTATAGAAGGGCGGTTAGAACTAGAACCCCAGTTTCTGGGGGTAAAGTAATTAAGTGTTAATTCACAGCAGCATTAGGTCTGTAATAGTGCCCATTATTTAATCTGATTTTACATACTGGCTTCAAATGCTGAAACAGCATATATTAAAGAATAACATGAAACCATAAATACTTTGTATGAATTTCTAATTCAGATGGTCCTTAGTGATATGTATGGACCTTCTACTTTGGATGTAAATACACATTAATGCTTCTTTTTAGTCAGCAGTTATTTTGACAAACTTGTGGAGAGTTTTGGAACAACTTCTATTTAGTCTATTTTCTTGGCTTGTCTATTAGCTAGCATTTTATTACAGATGCATTGTTTCATTTACAAGATCTCAGGAATGGTCCACACTGAGTGAAAAAAAATCTGCCTAACATCTAACCTAAATCTTCTTTTAGTTTAAAGCCATTCCTCCTTGTCCTATAACTATCAGATTGTGTAAGAAGTTGGTCACCCTCTTGTTGTTAAGCTCCTTTCATGTACTGGTTCTTAGTTCTTAACACTCAAAACAGAATAGCTTTGTCTTCCTCACCCTATATATTTTGTTTGCCTTAAGTAATGATTATATTTCGTTATATCTACACTATTTTTGCAAGGCCAAGTGCTTGGAAAACGAGAACCATGGAGTTCTAAACAAAATAGTAGAAGGCAGTCTACGCTTAGGAAGGTTGGAAGAAAAAGTGAAGGTAAAGAATTTCTAACCTGAACATTCTGTAGCAACTCTGTGTCAGTGCTGTTATGAAAGATGCTGATTTTGAGTTTTAAAAAAAATGCAATGACAGTCATCATTCATCACAAGTAAATTCTTACATTGTACTTGAGTACTGCATGTGTCAGCTAGGTCACTGAATGAACACCATTAACTGACTACCATTAGTCTGACTACGGAGCAGAGCATTTAATGTTAACCCTTTATAATCAGAAAAGATGCAGCTCAGTTGTACAGGTTTTGCATTTCTTTTTCTAAATTATCATATACAACATGAACTATCGTGCAATGACACTTTTGTTTTTTTTTAAGTAGGTTATTTTTTTTTTAACAATATGTAATTGATAAAAATGGTTTTATTCAACAGTTGTTTTAAACAAACTCCAAATATCTATTCTATTCACAGTTACTAAGATGATGGTCTAAAACTGTTTGTTACTTCAGGAAGAGAAGTAACAGAAGATGTGTACTATAATATAAATGGCTCTCACATGACTCAGTATACAAAGCATAACAGAATTAGACTGCCAAGAATGTACCTTCTCAGAACTTCTTTACTGGAGTGTAGGTTATATCCCCTTCAGTACCAGCTGCTACATCCAACATTAGTGCTCATCTTCACTGCTTGCTATATACCTGTGATGCTGTGATCTCAGGCAGCCTACCCTTTAAACACTAGAGAAAATATCACCACTTCCAGCTGCGTTATCCCCCTCTTCCTGCAAATCTCCACACACTACTGCCTGCTTTACTTGAGAGAAGATTAACGAGATGATAGTTCTGAACAATGCAGGAGCTTGCTCTGAAGGTTCTGTGAGTGCCTGCAGTTGCAGATGTCAGCATACCCAGCACCACACCAACTTGGTCTGGCTCCCTCAAAATGAGCATGGGTCCAGGTTGGGCCTCTTTAGTCATCCTGCTGAAGTACTACTGAGGCAACTTATGCATTTCAAATCAACTTAGTTATAAGCAATTCTAGAACAATGTATCCTTCACACCTAGCATCATGTTTTAATCACGGCCAAAAAGTAGTGCATTTTTGCCTTTTGCACATATGGCACAAATTCAACTGGCAAATAAAAAACAAGTAAAGCTGACAAATGCAGCCTGTGGGTTACCTATCAGACACAGCTTTGAACCATCTCAAGCAAAATAAATCTGAAAGAACAGATTTACCTTTATCCTCACATTCTATTTAATGTACAATCATATCATTCTGTATTTTGTAGATTTCTCTTGGGAATCTTGTAAGTTAAATATTTTTCTCCACATAAGGTATACTCAGCCTTTTTTTTGCTCTGATTCAGATGAAAACTTAGTGGCTAAAGCCTATGATAAAACTTCATATTAGGAAGACAAAAATAGGAATGTTTTCAAGGCTTCACAAAATATTTTGCAGTTTTACTGAAGGAGGTGCTTCCACCCCAAAAATCTGGTTCTTAGAGACAATGTCAAACTTTACATTCTGTAGATATACTACCACTTTAAAGCACTGTGGTTGCAACCACAAGAAAAAAAGCTGATATTAGAAAACATTTCTTTTTATCAAGAGAAAAGTAACATAGAAATATGTGACAATACACAGCATGCCATATTTTTCAGTTCCTCGTACAGGTATGCAACTGATTGGAGAAGTTATTTCTAAAAGCAAAATCACTTTACAGAAAAAGTATTTGTCTTTATTTTGAGATTAGACCCATATATTTGGTTATTACTGCTAATGTGCATAAAATGACTTGTGCCCTCAGTAAACCGAACAAACTAGTTTGCGAAACAGCAATATTGTTTTAAATCATTAAGGCACTCTGTCCTACCTCCTGGTATTACGATTAGAGAACAAAACACACACTTTTTCATAGAATACACTGATAAATATAATTGTTGGACAAGTGGTAAGAACCACATAGCTTCCAGCAGACTGATCTAGTGGCAGGGGGGTATAATTAAATGATCTTTAAGGTTCCTTCCAACCCAAACCATTCTATAATTTTGAGTTCTGTGAAGTATAGCTCTGCACAAACATGGTTTTTTGTGTCTGATTCTTTTCACTCAGAATCATAGAATCACAAGATCATCTAGTCTAACTGTCCTCCCCCTACCACTACTACCACAAGCCACTAAACCATATCTTGTAGCTCCTCATCCAAATATCTCTTGAACACTGCCAGGGACAGCAACTCCCTGGGCAGCCATTCCAGTGCCTGACCACTCTCTGAGAAAGCTTTTCCATACTGTATGGTATTCAGAGGACACACACTGGTTTTATATGCATAACAAAGTGCAAGCGTAATGCCATAACAAATAGGTTAAAAAAAAAACAACAAAAAAATGTAATGCAACATACCTGATGGATTTACGAAAAGCATCACTGATGAAAAGATTCAACTGCAAATTGATCTCTCACAATTTCCTTCTATTGGTAATAAATTGCTCTTATTTCTCCTATCATAACATTTTTCCTGTTAACTATACAGCTCTATAAAAAGAGAGCAGCTGGGAAACTTGGAGATATCAGTCTCAAATTGACTGAGCAGGAGAAAGATTTTGCTGGGAAGACTGCTCAGTACCAGCAAGAAATGAAGCATCTCCAGCGTCTGCTGCAAGACAAACAAGAAACCCTTGATGAAGTACTGCAGCAAAAAAAGTAAGTCAGAAGCAGAAACAATCCAAATAGATCTGACAGGGAAACGAGGTGGGACCAGTCAACTGCACACAGCAGCAAGCTTGTTTTCCATCAGATCCCCATATGGTGTATTAATTTTGTCAGTCTTATTTAACCATATTGAAAATGCTGAAATGCTCTTCATTCCATCCTTCCCAGCTGCAACACTTTTTAAAGGAGGAATTTATTTTTTTTAAATATTAAGAAAGAATCTGTACATATGAAAAATAGTAATCTGAGCCTAGTTTTTGATGAGTTAGGGGTCTGCAAATCATCAAGATGCGTTAATTATGTAACAGCATCTTCTACTAAAGGCTGAACACTTACCCATCCCCCCTCCACAGCAGCTTTCACGCTGGCAGAAAAATCTATCTAATGAGTACACACATCGGGTTTCTTTTTGAATCTACCTCACTGTTTTGTTAACAAGTGACAGATTTGCAGAATGAAAAGAAAAATAACTAACTGTGAACAGCAGTCAGGCTTCACTATAAAATACTTTACTTTTTTCTTAAAGCAAAAAATGCAGAAACAAAAACCTACCGTTGCGCAACTACAGTTATGTTATAACTGCTGCTTCTTAGATGCTTACCTGAAAAAACAGCTTAACTGTCAAAGCTGTGTATTATGCCCCACTGAAATCTTATGACTGTAGTACACTGTGTGCAAAGTCAGGAGCATCCACAATATGCTTCTTTGACAATGACATGCTTTGACAGCTTGTTCCAAAGTGAAATCAGCAAGTATTTCAGATTCTACATCTGTCAGATTTGTTCAGAAGTTAATTTTCCAAGAAAAGTTCAGACACACCACTCCCTCTCTGAATGCATCTTTCCATACACCACCACTACACAAACCCAGAGTTGACACCATTTCTGTTTGGCCTCCACAAAGAGAGGCATTAGCTGAGCACAGAACCTGAACTGACCTGTTGCTTGATCGAACTTGTTTAGCTTATAGACAAGACACAAAAATCGTATCTGGCAGAAAAGGGTGTGCATGTGTTACAGAAACATACCTGCTAGAGGAAGCACAACTGCAGTCACAACAGCCTGATTCAAAGGCGGTCAGTCTCACAAATGTTCTTTGTGTTGAATTAACCTCAGTCCTCTCTGACATTACATTTACTAGGATTTTAAAAACAAAATAGGACTTAATTTCAAATCAAAACATTTCAAACATCTAAATTTATGCATTGTATAATTTGCTTATGTGCATACCAAACTTGCATACTGCTGAAAAGTGGTTTTAAGATTAAGATTTATGTTCATTTTTCTTCTAGAAAAGTAGAAGGTGAACTTGAAGTCATTTGGGAATCCACATCCAAAGAAAACAGGAGAATGAGAGAACTCTTACATAAATCTTTGGGAAATAACTGTATGTGGAATACTGTTACAGGTAATGAGTCATACATGGATGAAATCTCTCAGAAGGATCTTCTTTATGGACATGATTTTAGCTATTGTGATGTGAAACAATCATCTACTAAAAATGAAACTCAACAACAATCTTAGCAATAAGAATAAAGATAGCTGATGCATTTTTATCACCAAAGATAGGACTATTACGGAAAGAACTCTGTGCTTGAATTTGACAACACCTGAACAACAGAACAGTTACTATCTTCAAAATTAATTTATTTTTTAGAATCATTAATATGACAACAGCACATTCTCTAGCTATAGTAATTATGAATATATGTCTACACATTTATTTTTTTATTTTTTGAAGAAAAAGCTGTTCCTTACTCAGTACAATTGTGTACAATTCCTAATTAAAATAAAACAAGTATCCAGTTAAAGAGAAAAAAACAAAGCTGCTGATGAGCTTGGAGTTGTAACACAGGCAAAGCACGTTCCTGGCTTTAGATTAACTGAACAGCAAAAAAGAAAGCCTCTGTGTGGTAAATAACTTCTCTTATTATACATCTTAAAAGGTCTAATTTCAGGCAATTCCTTCAATGTCACCAAATAAACCATAGATTAAATACAACCAAAACTGAAGGAGAAAACCAAACAATTTTGGTGTCTGTTCTCTGATCTTAACATCCTGATTTGCAAGGATGTTCTTATACTGGATTGCCTGCCAAAGATCTTGTTCTTTCAAGGACAGAAATATTTAACTGCAGAGCAGATAGGGACACAAACAGCTTTATGGTGTGTGAAAGCACAGCTGTCCACAAAGCAGAATTATAGGAATCCAGCCATCAACACATTTCCTCCCAGTTTCATCAAGGTTGATGAGATGCTGACAGAGGATGCAGTCCTCCTCCTGACTGAGCGGTCTGAATCCCACTTCGGATTCAGCTGCTTCACAGGAAGTCACACTGACTTCTTCCAAAGCATTTTCTGTAGCAGTGCCAGTCCTTCAATTAGAATGATGTGTATTCATCTTCATTTTCCTAAGAATTGCTTTTTCACATATCGCATATCAATATGAAAGTATTTCAGTATTAAGTCTCATTATATATTACTTCAATTTAGGAATTCATACTTATTTTTTGGGATCAGCTTTTTGTTTGTTGCTTCATATCCAGAATAAAAACCCAAATGGAACATTTTAACACTGTACTGAAATCTGTAACTATAGAAGCTGTATAAAACTAGAAATGTTTAATCATCACATTGACTTTGATAAAGGTAACAAAAAAACATAAAAAAGTTAAATACTAAAAAGAATGTACACTGTTACTGTAAGGAACCAGAAAATTTCCTGCTTTCTTGAGACATTTTCTTTCATAATAAAAGTAAAACCAGAGGAATTGGTACTGGAAATTTATCACTATTTAAAAAAAGTCTTTAAAAGTTAGAAGAATTTTTAATTTGTAAAACACGCTCCCTATACAAACACAACATCGAGGTCAACTGCTTGTAAACATCACCCAAGGTGGATGAACTCTGAATGTGAACACCAAACATCGTTAAGAAGCTTTAAGCAGTTTTACAACTTCTCATTACGAATCAAATAAAATGCAGTTACACGGTATTTGAAAATTGGTGTCATAAAAGTGAAAGGTTATTTAGTGATAAAAGTTCACGCACATTGGATTTTCATAGCTTTCCAAATACAGTCCCTCTCATCACTGCTTAATCCATTTATCATGCAATACAGTAGTGTCACTAGGGCGTTATCTGCTATCAGCTGAGGTAGCACCCAGACAGGTTTATACCCAGCTGATCTGGCAAAAGTTTTGGTAATACTTAAGAACGGTGATTGAAGTCGTCCAAAATAAACTTCATTTTTTTAGTTACCAAGACTCTGTACAGTTTTTGTTAATATATTTGCATGTGTTCAATAAAATTGCTTTTTTCCCCTACCTCTGGAAAATAGAGGTCCTTCAGTCTGTCTTTAGGTTAACGTATCTATAAACACAGTTGCTAAGTTACATTTTATTGCAACTTGGATTAGGTACATAAACCCATCTCGAACAAGAAAAAAATGCAATATAAAAAACAGACACTGAATAATAAGTAGGACAGACTGAACTTTACTGTTCCAGTACAAGGTCTTTTTATTTCACACATTTTCAGTATGTGGAACATACTTTTTTTCATACACTGCCACAGAACACAGGCATTTATCCAGCAGAAGTCTTGATTCAACCCCGGTAACTAAAAGAAGTAACAGAATACTTTGGTTCTATTTGAAATCAGAAAGATGGGTTAGGTAAGAATTAAGTTACCACATGGAGAACTGAAAGCTTTTGTTTCTTTATCAAATACATGCTATCATAGAAACACAAGATCCATCCTTTTGAAGTTATTAGAAAAGATTCCTCTTCATTTTTCATTGATTCCCATAACAATGCACTATAACAACATTTCTACACCACGATAAAATAACCATGGAGTTAGGCACTACTGCTGAGAAGCATACACTGTAACATACTTGACATGACATTCTAGTCAAGTGAATGATGAAATACAATGCTTCTGAAACTTATTTTAATTTAGGAAAGGAGCATGAAAACCAACTGATTATAGATAAAGCACTGGCAGGCAGATGAGTAAAGAGACAAATGCATCTCACAGTGGTGTGAAATAACAGTAAGAATGCAGGATCAGCAGTTCTGAGAAGTGGCAACCAGGAACTTCATGTAATGACTGTACAACATCATATTACACTCTATTTCAACTGTTAGATGTGACTAGCTTCCTTACTGTTTTACTTTTACAGCCATATTAAAAAACACTGTATAGCAGAACCCAGTATTAGTATTTGAAAGATATGACAAAGACGTTTATCTTAGCAAAAGGAATATTCCTCTTGGCCAAAGTCTAGTAGTCTAGTTGTTTCTATCTCTCACTTCTGAAGCAATGCTGCAATTGTCATTGCTGTGGCATCACCATAGCATCAGTTGTGGCAGTTAAAAAAGATACTTATGCAGTCCATCACTGCCAGGAATGGGTACTTGGCCTTATTAACTTGTAAATGCCCCTCACTGCAAGAAAGACATTGAGGCCCTGGAGCGTGTTCAAAGAAGGGCAACAAAACTGGTGAGGGGTCTGGAGCACAGGCCTTATGAGGAGCGGCTGAGGGAGCTGGGATTGTTCAGTCTGGAGAAGAGAAGGCTCAGGGGAGACCTTATTACTCTCTATAACTACCTGAGGGGAGGTTGTAGCGAGCTGGGGGTCGGCCTCTTCTCTCGTGTAACTGGTGATAGGACTAGGGGGAATGGTTTCAAGCTGCACCAGGGAAGATTCAGGCTGGATATTAGGAAATACTACTTCTCTGAAAGAGTGGTCAAGCACTGGAATGGGCTGCCCAGGGAGGTGGTGGAGTCACCGACCCTGGAGGTGTTCAAAGAACGATTGGATTTTGTGTTGAGGGATATAGTTTAGCAAGAACCATGGGTGATAGGTGGATGGTTGGACTGGATGATCTTATAGGTCTTTTCCAACCTTAGTGATTCTGTGATTCTGTGATTCTGTGATATGGAGTTCACTCTTCCTAAAGCATGCACATATTCTTAAACACTGTTTTCCTTACCTCATTATTTGAAACTGTATGGAAATCAGGTCTCTGCAACCTCTGGGAACTGGGAAGAGGTACTGCCAGAATGTTCTCTTGCAAAGATGACAGTTAAAGCTGTGTCAGACTTGGAATCCTGATAACTGCTACCTTGTGCTTGAAGTGACTGTGACTCTTATCTTCTTTTTCTGTTGTAGTAGTCAACAGGAAGATAGGAAAGAGAGATGCTATGTAAGTGAGAAGCAAACAGGACAAGTTAGGATAAGACTTGAACAAGGACCAATAAAAAGTAACTGCCTGCTATTCTTCTCTTCACAGTAGTATCAACATTATATTAAGAGGAGATATTTGTGGTCTAAACATTGAAGGTGAAAAGAAGGGTACCACTTTTAAAATAAGCACAAGTCTGTTCATCTTCTATGTTAAGTTGTATCAACAGAACAGGAGGTCCACATTCACCTTGCTTCAGCAGAGTATGTGGTTAAACAAAAAACCAACACTTTAATGAAAATAAATTATGTAAAAGAATAAAACCTGAACAGTTTAGCAACTTGTAATTCTCTACACATTACACATTTAAAGAGATTACCTCTCACTGTATTAGATGTGATTGCAGAGCCCTCCCAATTAACTACTAGAATCTGCTTATCTCACCTTTTCTCCTCTGAGTGATAGTTCTTCCCCACTATAATTTTCTTTAACTTCCTAATATTATCCAGTAGTATAGATTGATCGCTTTAATTGTTTCTCCCTCTGCTACTATGAACAAAGAAGCAACTGTGTTAAATCACAAAGAAGCTTGCTTATCATCTGACAACAGTTACTGTCCATTCCTCTTTGGAAGGAGCTTTAGGGAAATACAAAGTTTCAGATCTTTAACTAGCATACAAAAACTAAGGAAGAAACAAAACTTGTAATCATTCTTCACTTTTCTGTTAACATCAAGGATAGAAATAATTACTTCAGTAACCTTTGAACCACGCTAAACTAAGCAATGGGATGAAGTTCATGAAAGAAAGCAGCATTGGGAAGAAGTGTGGAAGGCAAAATCTTCTGAACTGTGGAACAACTTCTTACCCTCAATATCTTGACACTAGTGAAAACTGAACTTCTCCAGCTTGTCTGATTTGCATGGAAATCACTTACATAACAAAGCACGTGCTGTGAATCCTGCTCAGTGTTTAGATATGTGCTCTTTAAGAAGACAGAACATAACAGGAAAGAAACAAGAAAACATCCACTTTGAGATTTTTAATAACCAAGCAACCATGAACACTGCTCATGATTCAAACAGTTATGAAGCTTTTTTTGGAATGGCACATTTGGTTCAGATTCTTGCCCATGCTGGGAGTAGTTTTAATATCACAAAACAAGTCTAGAAACATGGGAAAATATCCTTGGAAAGAAAACATGTATTAATGTTTCCTCCTTCAGTTTTAAGTGCAAGAAATCTATTTCTATACATCATGAAACTAAGAAAGGATTATTACTTTCCTTTCTGAATGAAATTTTATTAACCATCCATTCAATGTGCTCTTTAACCTAATGAGCATCTATTTAAGACTTTGATGACAAGCATTCCAGAACAAGCATCATTCCTGCTGACAGAGTCAGGACAAACTCTGACCAAAAAACCCTTTTCCCGGCCTGACAGTGAGTCACTGCTTCTTTCTTCCTACTTTTTTCACCAATTAGTTTTCATCTACTCTGTTACAGTTTTAAATATATTTTCTAGACTTCGCCACTCCGACATGTAGGTGAGAAAATCATGAGATCAATAGAAGCCTTATAAAATTGATATTCTTCCTCATCCATTTGGCTAGTTATTTTTAGAAATAAAGCCAAATTTAGCTTGACTGATAAATGCATACTTACTGCAGCTCATTCCTTCAAAAGTGCAGGGCCGTGGTTGCTAATGCTAGGCACTACAGTAATACAAAATACTCTTTCCTATTTGCATAAGAACACAATTTTCATGCATCTTTGAAGTGCTGAAGAATCAACTATCCTGTTCTGAGAAAATAACCTTTTAATTAGAATCAGACAACCAAGTGCGAATGCACTGAAATTTTGTATCGAGTACATCAGTTTATCCGTACTCGAGCATAAGTCTTTTTAGTTAGTGATTTGTCTTTGCACTGTCTAGTAGTTACAATACACATATATTGCTATAAAGAAATGATACAGAATTGTTGTATTGCACTACAAAAGCTTTACCCATGATAATTTATTTTTGTATGCACTGACATTAGCTACTATTTTACCCCACTAGTGCTTTACAGAGCATACTGACTTTAAATGCTCTCCTTTTTACAGCCTGCTGACTGTAAAATGAACTAATTAAGCACTGCTACAACTTCCTTTCACAAAATAAAATAAAAACAGGGAAAGTACTTCAATTCTTACCAAGAAACAGAGAAAACAACTCAGAATTTGTACTCCTGTGGTCATATTTCATCACTTCATTTACAGATCATATTCTGTTCATAACAACTAAGCATACTTGATTTTAACTTTAAATGTAAACACAACCACCACCTTTCTAAGAACAAAAAACTCTGACAAGTCTAGAGTAAACATAGTAACACAGATACATCTTCAAAATACTAATAAAATAAGGTTTTCAGAGGTGAGCTGCACAGATACTGGAAAGATTCTACTACTCAGATTGGCTAAGAAAAGTATGCCTGATAATGTCCTATGCTTTGCTGGTGATTCATTCTCTACTTTATAGCCTATGACAATAACGTTATCTATATAAGCTGATTTCAGATTCCCTTATGCTTATCATTAAATTGAGGTGAAGCAGCAGACACAGGTTTTTCAATCTTTCTTTTGTAATGATTATCAGAAAGCATGCAATAAATTAGGTACAGATCAAATTATTTCCGAAAATAACTGCACAGTCAGAAGACAATTAGACCCAGCTGCTGACCTTCTTCCTTCATCCACTTTTTAGTATAGGAGCTGCACCTTTCTAGCTTGAACACTGGCCTTCAACAACTCAGAAGAGAGAACCTTCTAACATTCTAAAGCCATGAAAAATTCACACAATTATACAGGCAAACAGAATCAGTTGTCCAAATTTGGTTTCTCCACTGGGATTACAAATCCCTGTCTACAAAAATCACAGTTCTGACATTTATAGTAGCTCTCCGCACTCATCCTGCTCTGCAAATATAATGGAAATAAATAATAAATTTACACTGACAATCAGCTAGAATACAGAAGAGAAGGTGCATTTTGAGGACTTCTGTCTTTAAAAATGTAGTTTCTCAGTGACACCTCTAGAGGTTTTTTCTTGTACTGAATTTCAACACATCTGTACTCACTCTCTAAAGACATACTGTAGTACTTTCAAGTTGTTTTACATAGCAAATATTTGGTTTTGATAAATTTAAACTCAGATTCAAGTACTGTAAAAAAAAAAAAGAACAAAACTTGGTTCCTAGACAGAACATACAGCATTTCTGACTTATTTGTAGGAATTACGATACAGCCTAAAATTTCAGCACAGAAAGGAAATTATTTGAGAGAACTTCAAATTCTGATTTTGAAACTAATGAAGAATCCTCATATCAATAAAAAACATCTACATACTGAGATGATTAAAACCCTTCTAAATTATTTAAATAATTATTGAATCAGCAGACTTCTTGTGGCTTATCTTCAGTTATCCCTGCTCTGAAAGATGTTGTTTACCTCCCTGTGTGAGGGGAAAAAAGAAAAAGGAAGAAAAGTACAACAGATCTGGAAGACGTTTTTATCCACTCCACTGTAGTGATTTGTCTGAATAACTACTGAGGTAGATCTACCACCATTAGCAAACCTGAAGACTTTTCCAACAGCCTTATTCCTTTCCCTACTTTGTCATAGGGGCCCAAATATACTGTAAGCAAAAACAAACAAGGGGGAAAATATTATTTAAAATATACATATATACTATGAGCAATAAAAACAACACACTCATCTAATCTTTCCTATTTACATAATGGTATGACAATCAATGGGCAGCTAAGGTCCAACAAGCCACTCTCACTCCTCCAGCTCAACAAAGCAGGGCAAGAAAATATATAAAAAACAACACTGACAGGTTGAAATAAGGTGGAGTTTTATGAAAAGGGAAAAAATGCAAAGGCCGCATATAGAAGCAAACAGAAGCAAAAGTTACTCTCTGCTTCCCATTAGCAAGCAATGTTTCACCGATGTTTAGGAAGCAGGGCCTCAAAAAAAGCACAGCAGCTTCTCAGGAAGACAAATATCTGGCTAACAAGAGGACTCCCCAGTTGTTATTGCTGAGTAGAATGCCAAACAAGTATTGGATCTCTCTCTCTGTTTTGGTTGGTTGTCCTGGCTGTGTCCTCACTGCATCTCCTGCCCACCCCAACCTCCATGTTGCACTGCTCAGCACTAGTCAAACACTGCTGTGACATCAAAACTGTTCTAGCTATAAGTCAAAGCACAGCAATGTATGGCCAGCCAGTACAACTGACTGCCACGAGACACAAAGAACTTGTAACCATGAGCATGACCTGCTTGACACAACTATTCAGAAAGACTGTTTTCTTACATTCCACTCAAAACATACCTGGAATTTCTCAGAAGAAAAACGAAATGCACTTAAGATCAACAGAAGTGAGATAACTTCTTAGAGCACATCTGTTAACAGCAGGAGTCGAAGAAGAGCAAGTGCAAGTAAACACACTATTCCTCTGATAAAAATAAAGTAACCTGTTAGGCAGCAAGGTTAGAATGGAAAGTATCTATTCTGAGATAGCACTAAGCTATAAGTAAAACCTCCAAGTTAGAACAGTCATTACCATTTGTTTAAGAACTGCCAGTCCGAAGAAGAATACGTGCATTACTGCAAGCAATAAATACCAATCCAACAAACATTAACCTTTATTATTAGTGATAATGGTAATAAAAGCTAAATGTATATGCTGTTTTCTTGCTGTTTCCTGAATTAAAGTTGAAAATTACTTTTTATGATATAATTAGTCAACAGTATTTGAAAAGGTTCAAACTACACTGACAGCACTAGCCCACAGAGCGCTACATTCTGAAGTCCCTTGAAATCTGAACGCCTTGATCTCTTCATACATATACAGTTAAGAGGGAAGGAGTCTTCTCCCATGGCTGTAGAATGTAATTCCTCCTGTCCATGAAGGGAAAAAAAACAACAGTATGATTTTTGAACTCAGTGTTGTGTTTTGTTGTTTTTTTTTAATTTTAAATGGTTCAGAAGAAGATTGCTGATAAAAGTCCAACTCCTTTAACAGCTCTATACCATCTGAACATTAACCCTTAAAATAAAAATAAATAGCAAATGAATATACTTCTCTATTTTTATAAGGAAACAGGCTAACTGAAATCAAGCCACTCAGATTTAATATGTCCATTCAACAAATGAGAACTTTCCAAATGCATATTCAATACTGACTCAATAAATTGATTGCTCAGTGAAAAATTAACAGATATTCAATGTTGCCTATACTGTATCTGAACAAAGGATGAGGGATACAGAACATCTATCTGCATTTAAAATTCAAAGGTTACTCACTAAATACCCTGCAGAACACAGAAATACATTATATAATATTCAATACAAAGCTAGGTAAATACAATTGATAGATGTAGAAACATCAGTATATGACAATTATTAAGACAAATTGTTAAGTCTTTATAATAGATGCAGAAAAAGGAGTAAATTGTTGATGCCTGACTTTTCATCTGCTTAAAGTACAATTCTGACATCAATAGTCTTTATTCTCTGTTGGTAAAACAATCAAAAACAGCACACAACTCTGCTGTTCAGATGGTACCTTTTAAACAAGTTGGTTACAATGAAAAAGCTTTTCTTGAAGTTTAACCCTGCTTTTAATTCTTTCCAAAATAAAGAGGAGAAAGTAAAATAGATAGCTGCAAAAATGCAGCTACAGCTTTGATTTCAGTACTGATATTCTTTTGCAATCTCATCCTCATCAGTGAACTAGATGAAGGGACAGAGTACACCCTCAGCAAGTTTGCTGATAACATGAAGCCATGAGGAGTGGCTGACATACCAGAAGGCTCCGATGGCATTCAGTGACCTGGATAGGCTGGACAACTGGGCAGAAGAACCTGCTGAGGTTCATCAACAGCAAGTACAGCACCCTACACCTAGGGAGGAATAACTACGTGCAATAGTATAGTTTAGGATCTGAGCTGTTGGAGAGGAGCTCTGCATAGAATGGCCTGGATGCCCTGGTGCATAACAGGTCAGCCAGGAGCCAGCAGTGTGCCCTTGGGGCCAAGAAGGCTAGTGGTATCCTGGGGTGCGTTCAAAAGAGCATGGCTAGCGAGGTGACAGAGGTGATCCTCCCCTTCTGCTCTGTCCTGGTGAGGCCACATCCAGAGTACGGAGTCCAGTTCTGGACTCCTCTGTTTAAGAAAGGCACGGAATTTCTACAGAAGCAAAAGGCCACAAAGATGACTGGGGTCTGAAGCAACTCCTTTATAAGGGAAAGCTGAAAGACCTGAGTCCGTTCAGTGTGGAGAAGATCAAGAGGTGATCTTCTTAATGCTTACAAGTATTTAAAAGACAGTAGTCAAGTGGATGGGGCCCAGGTTCTTTTCAGCTGTGCCGAGCAGCAAGACAAGGGGCAATGGGAACAAACTGGAACACAGTTCTATACAAACGTGAGGGAAAAATCTCTTCACTTTGAGGGTTACACAGTACTGGAACAGGCTGCTCAGAGAGACTGTAGAATCTCCTTCTCTGGAGATATTAAAAAATGCACTGGGACTCCTTCCTGTGCAACCTCCTCTAAGGAACTTGCTTTAGCAGATGGGTTGGACTCAATGATCTCCAGAGCTTCCTTCCAACCCCTATGATCCTGTGATTCAGTCTCAGAGAAAAATAGATGTGGCACAGTCTGGCTCTATCATAACATAACATGGTAGACAAACCAATATAAGGTCTCACATTTTCTTCAGAGTCTATTTTTTAATATTTATATTTATTAATATTTATATTAACATTACAAAAGCCAGGAATTCCTGTTGATCAAGACTGCATGCTTAAACAGAATAGTAAAAGTTTAAAAAAAGGCCGTCAACGTGCCAGTATACAGTTGGGACAGAATGGTAAAGTTTGCTTCTCTCATTCCATGTCATGAATAGTCTTTGTGTTAGCAACATACAGACTACCTCAACTCTTCACTAGTTTTGATATTTAGGTCCAACAACATGAACTTATTTCCAATCCTGTACTACTATTGTTCTTGAAGTATTATCATAACAATAAGTCTTAAAATGTATTAATCACATTGAAGTCCATTAGTTTTAGAAATAAAAAAAGTTGGTTGACATTTGACTTAATTAGACTTACAGCTTGCATTACCAAAAATGATGTGAAACATACCTTTTTGCTAATACTTTCGGGATGACTACCACGAACGAAGCTACCTTGTTTCAGCACACAGTACTAGCAATGTTTTCCTGGATATATAGTTGTACAGAAATTGAGACAGGTTTTCTTCCCCTAAAACAAGATTTTTGAATATCTACAAAAATGAAAAACTGAAACTGCAGATGAAAGGAACACAAGCTGCCCGCTCAGCTGTCTTCAGGTTAATGAAAAACAAATGAGAGATTTCTGCTCACACTTCTCCATCTCCTCAAGATAAAACAAGCTGTTTTTATGGGATGCACTTAACATCTGGACTGATGCTTTTCAACACATCCACATTACAACAATTACTTCAAGTTTACCTTCCCACAGTTTCTAAAGCAGAAATATCATGACATGAAATTAAAATGCACCCAAATTATGATTTCCTCTTACTACACAATAAAATACTTAGGTAATGGACAAACATTCTTAACAAATGGAAAAAAAACCTTTTTGTTTTAAAGATAAACTAATTGGACTATTGGTTTACCTGTGGTTCCCATCTCAAAGCTTCTTGGCTGAGAACAGGTTTAATGATTACCTTTTATAACCTCTGTACTTAAGCTGCTGCTGCTTCTGCGTATTCTGGTTTCGGACATGGACCTGTGTTGCTCTCTAACTGGCTGGTAAATCTAACGGGAGGAAAGAAACACTATACAGAGATCCCTGGATCCCTGAATTACACCAAAGAAATACAAATAAGGTAAGTGACAGTATGAATTACTAGAACATATTCTAGACAAAAAACTTTAAAGAGAAGTTGAGCACAAAGCTGTAAGAGTTCAGTGACCCAAGCCCTGCATTCCTTACATGGGCAGTTTTCCATTATAACTTGAATCTTAAGTTGGATTACGTTGATTTTTAAAATCTTTAAATCATAAACCAGGTTTCTCTATAGCAGAAACATATCTGAAGACAAGCAGTACCAAGACGGATATTCCATCAATTTAAAAGGCTACAAAAAAGTCAAGAATTGGTGGATACTAGCTGAATTGCCTGAACACTAAGCATACCTGAATTATTGTCTGTTTAGCTGCAAAACGATCTTCCATGTTTAGATGCTAACAACTACTGGTGGAGAGTCTAAGGAGAGAGAAGACTGACTGACTCAACAGTGGGAACCAGGAGTAATCTATTTTAACCTCCATTTCCATCACTACTTCAGGTTAGATTTTATTCCGATACCGTGTGAAACAAGCAGAATTCCCAAGAAAATACTACATTCACAACTCTAAAATTAACTTTTTTGAAGTCAAATTGTTTACAGTCTAATTCTAAACAGAATATATTGTTAAGACGACATTCACCCTACAACAGAGAAGAACAGCAACACTTTCTGAAGCAAAGAGCTGCTAATTAGACGGTCACAGGAAATGACACCTGGTCTAATATACTTGCATCTCCAAGAAATCAGGAAAAGACCTAATTTAACAAAGATCAGAAATAATGTCTCTTCAATAAGAAAAGAAGCTGGCTACTAGGTGAAAGATTAAATCAGCCTGGTCTCCTAGAGGCATTCAAAGGAGAGAGACTACACTGATTTTTTTTCCTTTAATTTATTTAGATATTTCAGCAAGTAAATCAAATGGGTGAAGGAAGCTTGAGGAAAAGAAAAGAACAGGACAACAGAACGGAGGATGGACAATCCATTCAGAGTCAGGAACCCCAAGCTATGAACCTAAAAAAAGAGGTAAATGCCAACATCCACTCCTTAATATGCACACGTGAAGGGCTGGCACAGGGAGGCAGTAAGAATGTGTTTGTGACAATGTATCATCATACTAAAGCTGAAACTGCTCTTATTTGCAATAGCTTACTGGTATCTTCATGGTGTGGTTGAATTACAGTTTATGAACTCATTAACTATGTACATAGCTCTGATATAAGCACAATTAAAAGAATATATTTCAAGTCTTTAAATTATTTTAAAAAAATGCTCAGCTCAGCATAATGTTATGAACTTCACTAATTCTTCTCAGAGGCTGAATAGGATTTGCTTCTGCAAATTTGTTAGTGCGTATGTCCATAAAAAAGCTAATTGCACAGAAAGACAAATGGTAATTTTTCTTCTCCAGAAAGTGACAGATGCTTTTATAGAAAAGATATACTACTTTTACCTCTGACAGTCCCAAAGGGAAGTGTAATTTATCTTTCAGTTTAAGCAACCTGGAAAATGATGTTCTACTTCATTTAGGTGTTAAGAACCTGGACTGGCAAAATACTGATGCTACTAGACTAGCTATAACCTAAGGAAAATTTAAGATGCCTATGCCATTGACTTTTGAGCCTGAAGTTTTATTAGATTCATCTAATATGCAGATCGCTACGAAGTCTGGAGAACGTAATCTTTTCATCATGTATCAATATTAAGATATTTTTTGTGCAGAAAATACCCGAAGCAAGGAGAGCAGAGCAACCGCTTAAAGAAAAAGGACAGAAACCTTCCAAGAAGGCACATCTTATAAGTTACAAAAATTCAGAATTCAAGTGTTCATCAAAATGTGACAGTTAAGTTAAATAAAGATAATTGCTCACTTGTACAAAGTTATTTTTGAGACCCACATAATTCAAAGGATGGTTTATGAAAACAAATACACAAGCTGGCATACCACAGGCCATGTATGTATTTGGAAGAAATTCCAGTTTACCAGTTAGTTGAAACTTCATGTTGAAAGCTACAACAAATCACTGATGTCAATTACTATTGTTACATTAAACTGAAAAGTAGCTATTAGAAATTACTTCACCAAAATGTCTCCTTCTATTTCAAGGTGGGCCTGATTAGTGGAATCTGTATGATCGTTGGTACGATTATTGGCTCAGGTATCTTTGTTTCTCCAAAATCAGTACTTGCCAATGTTGGAGCTGTGGGTCCTTGTTTAACCATCTGGGCAGCCTGTGGAGTTCTTGCAACACTAGGTAACTGGAGTCAACACAGAAGTTTGAATTTTTGCTTAAATCATTTAATTTACTACTCTGTGTCTGCATACAACTCGTTTCACAAATTAGCTAATAGCACCTAGACCAACATCAGTAATACTCTGATGACTGTAATAAATGTGTTGTTTATAAACAACAGATTAAGCTATTAAAATCATAAACGTTTTTAGCTTATTTTTGAAGCAGGACTTAAGTTTTGCTCACTTTATCCACTAACTGTAATGAACAGAACACCTACTTAAATTACGTGCAAAATAATATGCAAAATTTACTAGCAGCGGCCTGGTATTCCTCCTGTTTTTCTATAGTTGTGTAAGTCTAATTTAGTACTAAGCATCTCAGAATATTTCAATTAGGAAATTAGTTGCTCGTTATGTCAGATACAGAGCATAGAAATAATCATTTGTGAGTAAGATACCAACTACCACAATAAAACTAAAAGTGCCACTGTACTTTAAGGATGAGCTTAGTAGACATTTTACTTCAAAATTGTGCAACAAAATGTTTTTCCCCATAGGTTTCTAAAAGGTACATCAACTTACTGCAGTTGTCATCTGATGTTAAGTGGTGGCTCTTAATGAAATCAGCATCTTCGTACTTCATCTATGAGTCTGAAACACAACTAACAGTAAATTCTAGATTCTAGATTGTCACTGAAGTTTCAATGTTTTTCCCAAACTCACACACATCCTCACAATTCACAATTAAAAATCTAATGTGCAAAAACGTACACAAACACGAAAGAATTAAGGATACGTTACATATATCTCTCCACTTCTGCAATTGCACTATCTATAAATAGCCCACAGTTTAAGATATGTATAAACAAACAAAAAAATAACAACTGTATTTCTTGTTCAGGTGCACTTTGTTTTGCTGAACTTGGTACAACGATCGCAAAATCAGGAGGAGAATATCCTTACCTTATGGAGGCCTTTGGCCCAATACCAGCATTTCTGTTTTCTTGGGCAAGCCTGCTTGTCATAAAACCCAGTTCTTTCGCTATCGTATGTCTCAGCTTCGCAGAATATGCATCAGCTCCCTTTTATCCAGGTTGTGATCCACCTCCAGTAGTCATCAAGTGCCTTGCAGCAGCTGCCATTGGTAAGACTTTATTACTATTATTTTATATTATTTATGACAAATTCTGTAATTGCAAAGCAACTTCTGTTTATCCTCATCCACTTCAACACGGTAAGAATTCAGTACATTAATCCTTATGAGGACAGCAGGAAGCAATGCTACACTGAAAGGAACAGAATTGTGGAAGATTTTATTTTGGACCAGTGTATTAATTTTTACTTATTATTTTTAAAGTACTAATAGCAATTTATTTTAAGTTTGGAACAATATAGTAATTGTGGGAAGGACTCAATGACTCAATACACAAGATAGATGGTTTGCTTCTAGCCTAGGTTTCTTTACCAAGAAATATACAGCCATAAGATGAATACTTATGTGTAGCAGAGAAGAAAATAATGTTAGCTAAGCTATTTCTGTATTTATCATAATGCAGTGAAGTTACTACGTACATAATTTTGTTATTGTTAAAAGGTAGATACCTAATTCAATAACTTTTTCCTCGCTTTAAATACTTTAAATCAACTACTCATGTTAAAAATTGTGTGTTATGTATATATAGCCTATGAGGAAAAAGCATTAAAAGGAGAAAGGGAAAAAATGCTTACCTTTTCTTTCAGCTCTGACAAATTTAACACAAGACATGTATTTATTTCTTTTAGTGGTAATTACAATAGTGAATTCACTAAGTGTGAAGCTGGGAAGTTATCTCCAGAATTTTCTCACAGCTGCTAAAATGATAGTTGTGGCAATCATTGCTATCAGTGGGATTGTTCTCCTGGCACAAGGTAATCAAATATAAATTCACTTCCAACAATTATTTTAGTTTCTGCTCTGATCTTTAAGAATTTCCTACTGACAAAAACGGCACAAAAATAAGGCTATCTTTCTTCAGTGCTGCTGTCCCAAAGTCCCTTCGAAACTACAGCACTTTCTTTAAGAGGAAGTGGGGTAAGAATTTCACTACTACCAATAAGTTGATAAAAATTCTATTAATTGATTTTAAACAAGATGTTTCGAAAGACCCAGGAGATGCTGGAGTTTTTCTTCATCTAGTAGTGATTGGCCAAATTACAACATTGTGTCACTAGTATTCATCTTATTTCCAGGAAAAACCCAAAACTTTCAAGATTCTTTCAAGGACAGTAAAATTTCTGTTAGCTCTATTGGTTTGGCATTCTACAATGGACTCTGGGCATATGATGGATGGTAAGGTATCTTTACCAGTGTTAACAGTTACAGTTTAACAGCCTTTAACTCTCTCCTCCAGTAGGACTATAAAGATGCAAGTTAAACTTCTAAATTTTCATAAACAATCTTTTAATGAACTGTGGACAAAGAAGAGTATCCTCAGTTAAAAAAAATCCACAGGTTACTGTTTATTAGGGAAAATTTTAAAGTAGATCCTTATAGGACTACTGATTCCGTGCTAAAGGTGGTTAGATACTGAAGTAATGAGAGAGATGTAAAAACAGCTAATTCATTAGTTCAGGCAAAAGCTCTACAGGTTACCCCCAAAGTCCAAAGTTTTATGAAACATTCCATTAGTACAAGAGAATGTAAATATTAGAAGTTTTAGTTCACATGGTTTTACATCTTTTCATCTTCAGTTGGAATTATCATAGCAACGATTCCTCCCCTGAGAAGCTTCCACTGTATATCTCATCTGTTTTTTTGTTATCTACTGTGTTAATACAAAGAAAATGTTTGATAATAATCATAAATATGGAAGGTTTTAGGTTTACATTCATGTTCTACATAAAGCATCCATATTCAGTAACTCAGAAGACTACTCTTCCCCTATTATTTTCATTAGAATAAACTTATTTACCTGAGGAATATAGATAATCTCTGCTACACTACAGAAAATATACATTTCACTTTGTGGAACTAACAGGAATGTGAACTGGTTTGAGGCTCTGCTGGTACAAATCTAAGATAAAAAAATCAAAATTAAAAAAAATCAAATTCAGACAAAATATCAGTCCAAATTTCAATTGATTATTCTTTCAGGTTCTTTTTCCAAGCTTGAGGCTCTCAACTCAAGCATGCACATCTGCATTTCAGATACTTACCTAGACTTCATTTTTTGGGGGGGGAGGAGGGGTGTGAAAGGAGGGAAAGTTACTGCCTAAATCCTGAGTAATTACTTCAAAAACCATCAGGGACAGAAATTTCAAAAGCTGCCAGGCAAGCAATAAATATGAATTTCTCCTCATATTTTCAGAAGCAGAAGAGAAAGAAAAGTTTCAATGTTGTCTGTAGTCTACTGAAAATGTGTATCTGGAACTGTAAACTCCAATTTAAGGTGTTTACAATATAACTTAAAGAGATATTGTTAAAGATCAGTAGACTTGAACTTGTGTCCTTGCAATGGGTACACAGTCAAATAATGCTTTTATTTGAAAAGATTTAGATATTACAAAGCTTGAAGCTCAAAGGAAGTTTCTGGTTATTTCAGGACAGCATACCCAGGAGCTAAAACAACCTAATTCAAAATTATAGAGACACTTCTGAAATTGCAGGATGCATCAAAACTCAAAGGAGGAAAAAGTTAGTTACTTAAGGCTCACAGATGGATAAGAAACTCATACTTTTTTTTTGATCAGCAGTTTTATTATTATTTTTTTTTAAACTGGAAAGGCAAACAGTAACAGGAAGTAACATCTGATTGCTAGTAACATCTTATTAATGTCTTTATTTCCAGGAATCAACTCAATTATATCACAGAAGAACTGAAGAATCCTTACAGGTAAAAAAAATACATAAAGTTGTATTTCTAGCAATAAAAATGAAACAATTTTTGTACAAGCAAGCAAATATTTTGGCTTGATTTCAAAAGGAATGCTTACTCAAAGTTTGAGTACTAGCAGACAAAGAGCTATCGTATATTCTGGCTTTCATAAATGTGATTTCTTTTTTTAATCCAGATTTCTGTTGCTCTACAGTAAAGGAATGTAAACATACCTGAAGAGTATCTGGGGAAGAGTCCAGTTTACTGCATAACAATGCCAATGACACAGCAATGCTAATGAAGTCTTACTTTTGCATTCTTTAGAAACCTACCACTATCTATAATTATTGGAATCCCCCTGGTTACAGTTTGTTACATTTTGATAAACGTTTCATATTTCACCATAATGACTTCAACAGAACTCCTGCAGTCCCAGGCAGTTGCTGTGGTAAGTCTCCTTATTTTGTAAAAAAAAAAAAAAAAAAGAAAGAAAAAAAGAAAGAAAAAGCATTTGAAGAAGGCTGTGTACAGAAGTTTCTTCTGCAGTAAAAAAAATGAATAAAAAGCAACATGTAAATTTAAGATAGAATTTAGTTGTGAACTGTCAGCCTCACACCTTGATTCCCCCACTCCCATTATCTTCTTAATAAAAAAAATTGTACAATGACTAATTTAAAATGCTTCATCATATCCCAAGAAAAAAAAATGCAAGCAAAAGTAATGCAGTCTTTGAGGTAACATTCTGTAAAGGCTACAGCTCAGCAGCTGACTGTTTTTTTCCCCCATAAGTACTAAAAAGTATACGGAAAAATAACTGCTACCTTGTCCTTGTCAGCGTTTCCAGTAGTTCAAAGAAACAAGTACATGCAAAACGAGTAGATAAGACCTTATCATTCTGAAGGTAGCAACTGGCTGTAGGTCACTTCCTCATCGGATCTAATTTTAACTTGATTAAGAGAAATCATTTTTTCATTTCTGCAAGACATGTTGTTGACAAAGTTCTTTAAAGATTATTCTGAAGATTTTAGAAGTTTATATAATACGTCTGTCCCTCCAGTTCCACTCATTACGTTTTCCAGGGGGGATCCGTGTCCCAAACCACTGATCAGTGTCTTCCAGCGATTTTTCATTGTTAGTTTTATGTAAAAAACACAAACCTCATATGCATGCAGAAGGCAGTGTAACACAATTAAGAGGTACGTTAACATAAAAATACTCAAATCCCATGGAAATCTTATAAAACATAATTTTTATGCAATTTAGTTATCTTTGTTTTTCCTCCACTAAGAGGTACAGTACCTAATCCAAAGTATAATGCTGATAAAGATCACTTCTCCCACTAAGCTCACCACCTGTGATAAGTAGCACAGAACTAGCTATGAAGTGATGAGATGAAGAGAATCTCAACTGCTACTGGGCAGTACAACAGTAACACAGCAAACAGCAGAATGAATGCTCCGTATGAGCACATCTCTAAAAGTAACTTTGTTGCTTAATGCTGATGAGTACCCTGCTTCTGGATAAAGCAACTATACTTTGATAGTAAGCTTGAGCAGAAGTAAAACTCTTTATGCTTGACTTAAAAGTTAATCAGCTGTTAAATACAAATCCAAAATGCCCCTCTTGTCCAAGTTTTAATTTAAATTCCCTTACAGCAGACCAATGTATCTAACATTAGTCCCAATTTCTCATGTAGAAACTATCAACATAACAAGGCGCAGAAACTCCGCAAACTTTGCAAGTTTGTCCTATACATGCTCACCCATAATAATGCCTAAGAATAATAATGGTAGTGAAGATGTAACGCCTTTCTCTGTAGGTTGTATGTATACAGTGCTCTGCAGCAATCATATCTTTTGTTTTGTTTTGCAGACATCCCCAAACCAAGTGTCTTAAACACAACTGAATTTGTGTATTCTTTCACATCTGTCTTGAATACACTCTTGAATATATAAAATGCACATATTTTATTGTTAAAAACAGTCTATTTTTGAAGTAACACCAATATTTAAGTATTTAATGAAGTAGTTAAAATTTAAAAAATGATTAATTTTAATCCCATATCCCAGACGTTTGGAGACAGAGTCCTTTATCCAGCCTCCTGGATAATTCCTCTCTTTGTGGCCTTTTCTACAATTGGATCTGCCAATGGGGTATGTTTTACTGCAGGCAGGTAAGCTCCCATTCCAAATACCTTAAAATTATTTTTTTTTTGAAGAGTGAAACAAAATGGATTTATATTTCAACCAGAATAAATATATATAGAAAAAAACTGAAGTACTTTCAAATCTCGCTGCAGTATATTTCGCAAAAAGCAGCAATCGCAATACAAATTTGAAAAAACCTCCTCATTTCAAGGTGTGTAGAGTTTTTTTTCTGGATGAATTTAAAGCTAATCATTAAACAAACAAACAAGATTAAGAATTAGAACATGGCTACAGAATTAACAGTCAAAATAAGAACTTGAAAGCTGTTCCTTTAGATCTACTGCTCAACACTGCTATTTACTGTTTTATAAAAAACGTATACTATCTGAACACGATAGGATTGTACACACCTTAAGAGAAGGCTGTCAAGGTAGTTCTTTGATACAGAAAAAAATTAAACTAAATACTCTTTAATAAAAGACAAGCACTATTTTTTTTTCCAAAACAATTCCAGATAAATGAAATGTGAAACTAATGACTTAAAACGAATTCTGTTTTCAGTTCTGTGCATTGATATCAGTTATTTCCACTATTTCAGTTTACTGCAATATTCCCTAAATACCACTGTATATTAAAGGAAATAGCGATGCACATTAGAGGAAACTCAATTCAGATGCAGCTGCACAATAAAAACAAACCTTAAGAACAATTGTACACTGCCCCTCCTCTTTCTGGAGAAGTGAACTCACCTGAACTCCACAAGGCTAACAAGCTTGCCTTGCCTTTGTTTTTTTTTTCCAGACTTGTTTATGTAGCAGGCCGTGAAGGGCACATGCTAAAGGTGCTCTCTTACATTAGTGTTAAGCGCTTAACACCAGCACCTGCTATCATATTTTATGTAAGTATACACACTAAGTAAAGAAAAATTATGACAAAAACATTAGCAAGCATTTCAAAGTTTCCTACCAGCAGTCTTGACACATCTTTGAATCTCTGTGGGATTAGGATCTGTTTATGACTACAGATGACAGGAATATTGCTAAGTATCAGGTGAAAAAAAAACCTGCAGAAGAAAAGAAACTCCTTAATTTGAGAAGTTCCATTCCACAGATGAATTTTCAACTCAAAATGCTACAAATCCATAGTATGAAAGTTAAAATAAAAAAACATTAAAATATTGGCATCAAATTCTTTACTTCACAGGATGCCTGTAGAATATTTCCTGCTGTTTTCCCTCCTCTTGAGGATGCATTTACACCTTTCCATTTAAAAAGACTTCTCTACACTTAGTAAACGTAGTTTAAAATAAAGCTAGACTATTTTTATACTGTACCTGTTTACGTGAAGATTAAGCCAGACTCAATTTTAAACTCAATTTTATTCCTCCATCCACTCCCAGTAAATTCACTACCCCAAAAACCACATTTAAATATTCTCTTCCTTCCACATGGACAGTCAACAACAAAATGAGTGCACATAATTTACGTCTTAACTTAAAACGGAATTTAAGCTTCACACAAGTAGCTGCAATTCACATGTACTCAAATATTTAAGCAAAAGCACACAGAAATCAGGCTCTGAATGCTGTAAACATACACCCATACAGGCACATAAGTGTAGTTCAATCTTTTATAATAGGCTATGCTAACTTTTGTTTTTGTTTTTAGGGGGCTATTACTATTATTTATATTATCCCTGGTGACATTAACACACTCATAAACTATTTTAGTTTTGCGGTCTGGATATTTTACGGTTTAAGTGTATTTGCACTTATTGTTATGAGGTTTACAAGAAAGGAACTCAAGAGACCAATCAGGGTAAGTCCAGCATTTTAAATTATCTAAAAGACTTCCTCTATCCATATTCTTGCTACTTTAATTGCCAGATCTAGTTCCAGAAATGTCGTAAGGCAATGAAAATCTGCCTCGTGTATATGCAACTTCTGTTAGAAGTTTCTGTAAAAACAACTCGCTAAGTATTTTTGTGAATATTATTATTATTTTTAACTTGCAGATACCTATCGTCATTCCAGTTATAGTGACATTAATATCCATTTTATTGGTACTGGCACCAATCATCACCGCACCTGAACTGGCCTATTTGTACTGTGTTTTATTTATGCTAAGTGGACTTATATTTTATGTACTTTTCGTTCATTTCAAGTTCAAGTGGTCCCAAAAAATATCAGGTAAGTATACCTCAATTGACAAATTCAGCAGAACATTCTTAAGCTTTACAGTAACTACTCCAATAGAGCTCATTTTATGGTCCATCCCAACTAAATCATATAATGGAGGGAACAGAAAGGGAGGCAATTTTCCAGACAGATAAGTTAGTAAAGCTCACTGCATGTCACTGAAGAATGTTTTATCCATTTCTGCAAAAGAAAAGGATGTCCAACTTAAAGCAACAAAGAAACTTAGTTTTCAGCTTTATACATCATGGTAGTAACACAAAGAAGCACTTTTTAAATGGAGTAGAACTACTTCAACTGTAATATTAGCTTTTCAGAAAGTTCCTCTGGTCCTTAATTAGACAGCAACAGATATTTTTATGCCACAGAGCACTCCACCATTGGCTCAAGTTATCAGTTTTATTATGCTTACTAAGTACAACATCAGCATTAAGACCAATATTAATCAGTGCCGTTGAGCAAACCGAAAGCTGATAGCAGTCAGTGTTATCATTTATAAGATGATTTTGCTTAATCTCAAAAGGAACTCTTTCATAATCTCTCAGAAAATGTGATATGCAGGAATTTCAGTTTTCCAGTGGAAAACTGGAACCAGATACAGAAAGCAGAATTAACAGTTCTACAGACAAAAAAAAAGTGTTTCTCTCCTCGGCCTGAGTTATCACCCGTTACATAATTATGCAATTAGAAATAGTTCACTCTATAAAAAGCAAGTTTAGAAACCCTAGAGTATTTCAGCTTGTTTTGATTTCCCACCCCTTATTTAAATTTTAGATATGAAAAGACACACAACAACTTCAAAGAATATTTGAACTAAGAAACTAAGAAAAATGGTATTAATCTGAATATAAATACTTCTTTTCCTGATAAGGCTTCTAATAATTAATTTCCTTCTCAGAGCCCATCACTATGCACCTTCAGATGCTTTTGGAAGTTGTTCCACCAGAGGAAGTTGCAGAATAAAATATTTTGTGTGTGATAAAGTATTTGAAGTTGAAGGAGATTCCATTCAGCTTGGGGTACACTTAAACCTTCTGAACTGGTATGTTCATACTAGCGTGCAGCATTTTTGCAATGCTAGTTAGTATGTGAAGTACTTTAAATATAAGAATAAAAAATTTCTAAGCCAAATTAGTATACAGCAAAACCTTTTTCACTGTTTGCCAATATGTTAAAACTGTCTTTCTTTTCTGCACTTAAAATGAGGACCTTTCAATTAAAACGATGTTAAAACTTACCAGTAGAAGGTAGTAGTAGGGATCAGAACCCCTCTTTTCTTCCTACTGAAACAACAGATAAGTACAGATAACAGCTCACCTGCAGCAACACCTACAACAAGCCACACAAAAACAGGAGAGACAAAAGCCAGACTACCTGTAGTTTCTCAGACCAGTGTTTACTGGTCATCAAGAAACTTGAAGACTGAGGAAGTGGGACTGGAGTAAGAACAAACATCACATCAGAGAACAAAAGAATGGCTTTAAAAAAAACCAACACACAAGTCATCAATTAAGGCTTAATTTCTCAGGTACATTCGTTTTCTCCCATGCCATCTAAGGAATAGAACATCAAGTAAACAGAAGCTATCCCTCAGCATGAATGTGACTTGACTTAATAGGTCTAACTTCACCATTCTAGAAAGTCTCCCTTTGGTAGCTGCCAAAAATGAAATTGAAAAAATAGATACTACATCTATATATGTATGTAGCTTTCAGTTCCTCTGGTCAAGAAATAGATGGGTTTTTGATTAATCTCCTTTACTTACTATATTTCCTCACAGTAAACAAAGATTTTCTCAAGTAATTCGTCAATATTTTTAAGTGATTAATTTAAAGAAAGACTGTTCAAAATACTGAAACGTAAGTCCTCAGCAATTTTAAGTATGCTATTTTAAATAAACAGCACAAGAATGCTAAACAAATATACAATATGCAAATACTACAAAAATTCTGTTAGCATATTAAAAAAACAGTCTCAAAGACATTATCAAAGGCATGCTGAAGTTTCTCAAATTTCCAAATAGCAACTAAATTCTTCCTCGTTAAAAACGTAACAAAAGTTAAGATTCTCAAAATAAATCTGTAAAATTTCTATCTTAAACCATCATATATTTCCACTGAAGAAACAAACATGTTTTGAAGACCTACGGATGAAAAGAGATGTACTAGTTTCATATATTATGAATAGCTATTACATTACTACATCACTGTGAGATTATTTTTTAATGTGTACAAATGTAACAGTGAAAAACTATTTACTGAAAGATTACATATAAAAGAAAAGTGCAAAGCCTTTGGGATAGGCAGACAAGATTCCACAGATGAGACGAGTTTCAGGAGTGACTGGACGTGAAATAAGAAAAAATTCAGGAAAGTGGAAACGTGAAATTGAAAATAAACACTGAATATTTTATCATGGCACTAATTCCACTGGCGTACAGTAGATAGCTACTGTAGCTACCAAACAGAATTGTATTTTATAACAAGTCAAAGTATTTGCAGTCAAAGGAAGATTGCCATCTGAATTTATTTATGCAGAACTGACAAACAGGCAGTTACAAAGCTGATGCTGTAAGCACACGGAAGTTTATGGTAGAAACAATCAACTGGCCATCAGAACTTATTAAACTGCAAAAAATTATCTACTGCTACCAGAGCAAACTCAGAAAGGTAAATTAGAAGCTCTTTAAATTAAATATACATACGTATTTGCACAAAATCATTAAAGCCAAAAGTTCTGAAGTGAAGACACTGGAATACACATATATGAAGTTATGTAGAGTATTTCTCCAGATGCTTAGGACCCAAGCAAGGTCTTTGCAGAATTGTCTTTAATTTTAGGAGGAAGATGGTAAGCAATCTATACATTTAATTCCATCAATTTTGGGAGTAATTTTCATGCAACAGATACTACTTTACAGTATTAACCTTAACAGAAACAAAGAATAGACACATCTCCCAGTTACTCATCACTTTCTGCACCACTATCTTCTGAAAAGTCAACCAGTTCTTCTGTCACTGCAGCAGTGCAATGCAGCTTTTTAGTACCTAGAAGTAATTAACAAAGCATAATACTCATAAGCAAGACAAATTAAGAGTTTCAAAACAAATATAAGAAGCCCTTCTGGCTACAGACTAGACCAAAACACTACAAGACACTGGACTAAAATGCTTTCTTTCTATGCTGACAGAAAAAAAAAAACATTGTGGTTTGCTAGTAGAGATTCTCTCATGTTTTTAAAGTTGAACAAGAGTTATGCATATGAAATAACTTAGTATTTTAAATAAAATGCAGGTAACAAATCTGGATGTGAATTATTTCATGCACGATAAGCACTTATTTGTTTGTTCCTTACCAACTGGAAAAGGGCTTTTGCCTTCATAATCTTCCCAGTATTCAAAGTCAAAAGACACATGAGGATTCTGTTAACAAAAAACAGTCTGAAATATCTGAACTTAAAACAGATAGTATGTTGGGAACATTCAGTGATTCTCAAGTTAATTTCCACTTCACCTTGTTCTTTAGTAACTTGCACCACGCTCCTTTTTTCTCTTTTCTGAGGACAATAATAGCCTCTTTATCCTTAATCACACATGCACACTTTTCTGTAAGTATACACTGATACAGTTCCATATCAGCTGAGTAAAGTTTGCCTTCTGAGCAGGCACTGTATCATGAAAAAAAGAAATTAAAAAAATTAAATGCAAGCTAATAGCTGAACTTTGTGCTTATTAAACTTAAATTTCTTAAACCTACCTGAAAATTACCTTTTCCTTAGAGAATTCACATGTATAGTCATCTATCCTCACTATTTGAACCTTCACTGTAACAGCCTCTTCATTTTCAAACCATTTTATTTTTGGATAGAAACTATAATAAAGTTTAATTGGAGTTAGTGCAAAAATAGAAAATTAAGCTGTCTTAACTACAGCCAAGATTCTCACACCAGGATGCCAACAAACAGCACCTGTATGCATACTCAAACCCTAACAGACTGACGGAATAACAATGACAGAAAAGCACGTCAGGATGCCAGCCCAGTCTGCTACAAAACCACTGCCATCTCAGTCCTTGGAGCAGAACATCCGTTATAGTTCAAGTCAGGAGACATGCCATTAGCTGCATTCCAAAGGAATAAACCATACTGCCCCATGTACGGAGAGTACGATACTCTCATCTTGAAATTGCAAATTAACATACACTGTTCTATCTACAGCGGACTAGGGATAAGGGATTCATTGAAAAAATTAAAATGGGCCATAATTTCCTGTTGTAGACATTCACGTTATTCTATTTATGTGTTTTTTTTCAAAGAATATTAATACAAAGAGAAAGACAAAACCAATTCATCTTATTAAATACCAACATGCAGAGACAAGAGTAGGAGCTACAGCTTAAAGCTCAGATAGGATAGTATTTGGTGTAAACATAATCCAACCAATTTCAACCTGTGGTACCACCTATTTACTGCTAAAATAATCTCAGTAAGGATAACTGTCCTGTTTGGCCATTCACAATAAAAGGAAGCATGATGAATTTTTGTACCATTTCTGCTGATGCAGTGAAGAGTCTTCTGCTTCCTTAGTTTGAGCAACACCATCTAAAAATAAGAAATGCAGGAAGATATTCTATATTTACCTATACAAACCAGGTACTTCCAGAATATCCCAGTAACACTGTAAAATTAATTTGCTAGCAATCAGGTTACAACTGTAAGCATAACTCTGGCATTTATGTCAGGTGATTCCAACTTAGAAAGATTTCATCAATTTAATAATTCAAATGAAATTTCAACTACAAAATATTACAGGTGATATTAAAAAAATAAATCACATTTTTCAGGTAACAAAGGTCTTCTCAGTCTTCCAAACATATGTTTAACAGATCCCTGAAACAACTAGTAGTAATATTACTACCAATCACAGCTCAAAACATGGCATTACTGTCACTTATCAGGTGGTAAATAAAAAAATAACCTACAATAACATTCCAGGACCTTGGGATTTTTTCCCCCCTCCACCACTCAACCCTCATCTCTCCAAACTGAGATTTCAACTAAAGTCATATCATTTTCTGTCCTCTTCTATGGCTAACATCAAGCCATGTGCTTTCTCTTGACTGAATACCAAGTCCTCTACTGACTGAATACCAAGTCCCTGAACACTAGATTAAAAGGAAAAACTGCCTTCTACCATCCTAAATCTATATAATAAAAGTTAGACTTCTCAGTGAACAACGCTGTAATTCACTTTGAATATTCCAGCAGATTTTAATTTCTTCCAATGCTATGGCCTTTGACAGCAAAACATTCATCCTTTTCTCAGAAGTTTAAATTTCCTGCTCCCACACTGAAGAGCTAAACAATTTTTAGTATTTCAAGGACAATGAATTCCCAGAGTAGTAGAACAGCTATATTAACATGGCTTATTCACACAGCATCTTCAGACTGCTAACCAGGACTTACTCTAAAGATCAGCTATGCTTTATTGTCCTGGGCACTCAGAGAAGTCTGCACTGTTAACTGAAAAGTCCATCTAGGCGCTTAACTTGAGAACAAGTCTGAAAAGTTTTTGGAAAATTATGAGAACGCTTACCACGCAGATGATTCCCCATAATCACTCTAGAAGAATTACAGTTTTCTGAAGAATTTTCCTTTAAGGATACATTCTGCAGTTCAGACACATTTTCAGGACTAGCTGCATCCTCCTTTATGCTTCTGAATACAGGAGGACATACTTTTAAAATGAAATGTTTAAAAATGTTAACTATTCGAAGGATTCCTAATGAGAGTTGGAAACTCTAATTAAGTTTTTAATTTTAACATATACGGAAAATAGTGCAGAACTTTTAAAATGCAATTCTACACAAAAACCAACCAAATTACTGTCTTAATTTTAGCTGGGATTTAATTTCTTTCTTCAGCATCTGATACAATGCTGTTTTGGTTCTAGGACAAAAACAATAATGCACCAATGTTTAAAACACCAATTGTACAGAGCCAAGCCCATCTGCAGCAAAGGGCCCAAGGAGCTGAAAGGGAACAGAATTTTGACAGCTGACTTAAAGCAGCCATAAGGATATTCCATACTATACGACATAATGCAGAAGGAGTCATGAAGGGGGTCAAGAGGTGGAAGGAAAGTTCATCTCTCACTCTTCTGTTGCTTGGGGAGCTAGCATGGCATCTGTCAGGGGCTGGCGAGCTGGCGAGCAACTGCTTGTGCATCACTAATCATTTATAAACACAGGCGTGCACACACATACACACACAGTATAATTAACCTTTTCTTGATCTTAGTAAATAGCTTCATTTCCATCCATGAGTTCTATTTTTTTTTTTTTTTTTTAAATTCTTTCCCATCCCACTGGGAAGGGCGGAAAAAAATAAGCAAATGACTGTAGTGCTTAGCCACCTGCCAGATTAAACAACAACTATGAATGCCTTCATCGTATGCATTTTAAATGAAGAATCTTGGAATCCTTGACAGATCACAGAAAGACGTGCCCTTCCACACCATATATTTACTCAGTTAAGAATTTTTTTTTTTTAAACAGCAACGTGCACAGAGTTGTTGCTATAAAAAGCATTATGTAACCCCACTCATTAAAGAGTAGTGCCCTAATTAGTTAGATGAGAGCAGATATCACAAACACTATCATCTGTTCAAATAAAAAATCATACTCTCCAATGAATAATGTGAATATCCAGTTATTTTCCTCATAAAACATTAGCTGAAAATAATTTGGAAACACTCACAAAAGCTCCAAATTCTTTGTGTGACTTAACTTCACATGCTCACACAACTTCTGAAGTTGCAATATATGTTCTGGATTATCAGTTCCCAGACCCGTAGACAAAATCTCAGATCGCACGCTGTATTCATTGACATACATCTTCAAATCTGAAAGCCTGGTAACCCGGACCTTGAATTACAAAACGTACTACATAAAAACCACAGCTCAGATTGCATCTCTCCAACTCTAAGCTATTGTTTAGCTAAAAACTTTAGACATTTGCCCATTTGTTTCTGATTTTTCAAATGGTGAATAACTTACTAATATTTTCAAAATATCAGCTTTTTTTTAATTGTAGTAATTTCTCAAAAAACCCCAATAACTAGTCCACCTAAAAGAATCAACCTAGTAAGTAGAAAAATTCTAGAAATTATTCCAAAAATTACAACCAAAATATACACCATACAGTTATAACTACTTCTCTAGGTCCCTCAGTTTATGGAGGGAAAAAAACAAAAGCTAAAAATCAAAAGGAAAAGTTGAGATACCATACTAGAAAGGAAGTATATGGAAGAAAATCATTTGCAAATAATTTTCTCTTTCCATTCAATTTTTCAGTTCATTGAATGGACAGGAAAACAAAGCACAGCATGTTTTAATGTGCAGAAACAGCCTAGTGTATTCCTGAGCAGAACCAAAACAGAAAAAAAATGCATCACGATCCTGACATACGAGGATACCTCATCAACGTCTCCTGACCTTAAGAAGATTCTGCAACATCTGAGCTATGTTTGATAGCAATTCTTCATAGAACTCCCAGCTCTTAAAATTATTTTTGACAGACAACACGTCTTTTATGCCTTTCCTAATGGCATGAACAAACATCTGATTTTTCTAATTTTCTTTGCTCACTATTACGTTCCAGTCAGTACTATCAGCACAGATACTTGCTCCAGTCCAATACAGCAATTCTTACGGGCCAGGGAATTGATAGAAAAATATGAACATGGCACTGACCTCAACATGCTACTTTCAAGAAAATTAAAAAGTCAGTTTTGACAGAAAATATAATTTCATCACATCTGACTACCGCAGTGACACGGCACAACAAAAACAAAAACTTTAACATCTTATACATGCAGTCTTTATAGCTGATTGATCACTATGGAGATGATTCTGGATGTTAACAAAAAAATCCCATTTATGAAAAATGCATACATCATTGCCCATTAGTTTTCCACAAGACCAAGAAATCATCCAGATTTTAGTAGAAGTGTAAAAAATAAAAAACTACAGAGCTCTCATTCTTCCTATCCTGATGAAAAAAGCTAATGGAAAAAAACACTTAAAGGCTTCTTTTAAACTGCAGAAAAAAACAAAACTGGCTACAGGTTTGAAAGAAAAGAAAAAAGTAATTCAAAAAGATCAACAAATCTGAAAGTGATCAGCAACTTTATGACTGAATAAAAAAATCGTAATACAACTAGTTACACAACAATCAACCATTCTCAGTGTGAACAAGTGGCACATTCCCTCTTGTCCCACTCCCAGCTGGTGCAAGAACCAGAAGACAGTAAAGACTTAGAAATATAATCAGAATAAACTAAGCCTAGTATTAAAGGTCTTAGATACTTGGAAACAATCTCAGAGCATATCCACCTGGACAAGATATTCAGATGGCTTCTTAGTACATCCAGGAACAGAGAGTATACAAGCTTCCAGTCTATTTTTGTTCTCAGTCACACCCAAATAACACTAATTAAAAACAAAATAGGAACCAACAAAAGAACAGATATGAATGAATGTTCTTAGTGTAAAGGAGTATTGTTAGAAACATGCAACTAGACATACCATTGGGTCAATCCAAACTGTATTTCCTACAGTAAGTACTACCTTTGCTTCATGTGGTTTCCTTTCAATTTTCTGATGAATGTAACGAGTCACCTAGGGAAAACAAAACCATCTTTGAAATGTATAGCAACATAAATTGCCAGTAATTTCAGTTGTAATGAAAATCTTCTGAGCTTAACAATAAAGTATTCACTAAATAAAAGCATGATTTTGAGTAATGAAATACTAAAACCTCACCACGGATTATGTGTGCATATCATTCTGTAAGCGGAAGGATACGCAAAACAGGTCAATTTAAAGGTTGCCCCTCTCCCCACAGATTTGAAAGTAGCAATAACTTGTTCTGGAAGAAGTCATTTAAATCATATGTAATAAAATTCCACAATTTTACTACTTTTCTTAGCCTACAAAACAGCAAAGTTAACTTCTCAGAATCAAGCCCACCATCAGTTATTCATTCATAACACTAATAAGCAACGAAATTGGTAGCTAAATTCACAGTTCATAACTGTTTTCTTACAGAAAATAAACACACAAATTAAAGAACTTCAGGAAAAATACTATGAAAGAAACCTTATTACCCTTGGGTTCCACTCAGTGTCATTATCAATAGGTTTAACTCTACAAACTATAAATTCCACAGCCTGAGGTGGCAGATGCTGAAATCTTGCAGGTAAGTGAAGAAGCTGAGAGGACTGAACTTGACTAGTTCTGCCTTCATCTACATAATTAATTTTGATGTTAAAATTTTCTTCTTCTTTTGAAGAAGTCTCTACCACCTGGACCCTTCATAGTGGAAGAAGAAAACACAATTAATATTCATACAATCCGTTAAGAAGTTGTTAAGAAGTATTCACAAGAAGTAGAAAACTCATAGTCAAACATCAAACTGTTTGGTTATGGGGATACGTATTTGGATTTTCCACTGGGCAAATCACTTTTTTTTTTTTTTTTTTTTTAAGTTTCTTTGTTTTAAAGACTGATTTGTATTGCAGTCATTTCTTGCTGTTTTTAGAACACAGTGTGGAGGCAGGGTTTGTTTGGTTTTTTTTTTAATCAAACATTGAACATTTTTAATATATTAAAAAAACATACATGAACAAATAAAAAACAAATACCTTTACCTGTGAAAGACTGTTTCCTCACAGAATCCATACAAAGCTAGCTTCTCTACCTTTTGAGCAGCAACTCTATTACTAGTCTCCTTAAAATACTCATTGATTTCTTCAGCAAGAATCGTATATTGGTCCTTTTGTTTATCTACTATACGACCAAAGAAATTTGTTGCATTTACAATGTGGAGAGGCAGTACCTGGAAGTAGAACATAAATTGGGGGGATAGGGAAAGAAGAGTGATTATTTCTGAAAAATGAGATGTGTGATGTAGATATATAGGAATAAACATAACATAAACCCTCTTCACATTGAAAGCTAGGATAAGGACCTCATCATTATCAACACAGAAGTAAATCAGAAGCCAAGTCTGCAAAACAATTTCAGTTCAAACTAGTGATAAAGAAAAAATCTGGCACATTTGATGCTGCAACCCTTTCAACAGACAGACCAAAAAAAGCTAAACAAGAAAAAATATTCCAGAAATACAATATACATACTACAATAGTATTAATATAATTTGAAAAAAATAAGTACTATGCTGAAGCAGCTGCTTAAGACCTGCTTTCTTAGTACCCAAGACAAAAAAATTAAGACAACTTACTGTCACATATCCAGATGTTTGTATAGTTTTAGATGCCATATTCTGGAGCATGTCTATTTGTAAATTAATTTGATGACGATCTGGACACACCGTTCTATTCCTACTTAAAAAAAATCATGAGAAAAATCTGATCTGACGTACTCAACAGGATAATTCACGAAGGAAGTAGATTAAGTCATTATTCAGGGCATACACTTGCGCAACAAGGAATAATAAGCTTTAGGATAATATATTATGTCCTTACTTGCAAGTTCCAAACATTTTAAGACAGGTGCACAATGGCCTTGCAAACTTCTTCTTTTCTTCAGCTTCTAGCACCCCAGCCAATCCTGGTGGAATGTCGGCTTCAGCACGCTCCAAATAGCGCAGGATACCAACAGTATGGCACTCACTGTTTTCTGTTAGCATTATGACTGACCTTGCCTGTCGATGGTCCTGATCAGATGAATCCTAAAAATATGTATTTCTTCAGCTTTTATTTATCCACTAGTAAATCACACATTAATATTAATTTGCTGAAGATTCGCTCAAACCTTTATCGTATTATGGAAGTTGTCAGACATGCTGTATAGACGCTGACCGAAGATTGTTGGAGAAGAAGGAAAACTGAAATGTATCACACAAGATGCATCTGTAATCTCCAAGAACTGCATGCAGTCATCTGTTAGAACTGAACACATGGTTTACACATAAGGCAACTGACATATTTGTGATGTAATGCTTCACATGCCTCATTTTCAATGGCTGCTTCCTCCTCCTCATCCACTGACTTAAAGGTAAGGTCTTTTCTCTATATAGATTAATACGATACTACTTTTTTTCAGTAAACATTTCTGAAGTATACAGAACATAGTATTACATCACCTCTAGTTCAGTTTGGTATCTTCTAAGAATATAAATAAAGAAATACCATAGGCCACAGACATATCTTACTAGAATAAAATTGAAAACATTTCCAGTAACATAGAAATGCTAACATCTTTGTATAAACCTATGAATCAGATACAATTAAGTCAATCTTCTTGTTCTGACATATAAAAGGGAGAAAATTATGTTTAAGACCAGGTAAGAGTCTTTGCAATTGCAAGCAACTCAAGAAGTAAAAGATCCACCAGAGCATAAAGGAAATAATTATGCTATGACTTCAGAGGTTCCAAATTTCAAACTGAAAATATCCTCCGCACTAGCAGCACATCATGAAACCAGGGAAGTTCTGATAAGAAGAAAAAAATATTAGAATAGATATAGCACTAACAAATAAAGAGACAAATGAAAGTAATTCGGACAGAATTGACCTTGCAAAGTGAAGAGAACCTAATATAATTATTTAAGTCACCATGAAGAAATAAACAGACAACCAGAAAACAATAGAATACGCACCTAACACAACACGACTGCCATTGCTGCAGCTTTTGGTCCAATGCTCTAAGAAATCCTTGAAATTAAACTCTATTTCCTTATGTATTTTGAAGGCAAATATTGAGTTGCTCTTCAGCGCCTGATGACAAAATAAAAACCACGTGTTCTTCCAATACAGTAACAACTGCTCTAAGAAATTTAGTAATTTATCTTATTATCAAGCATACCCTTGCTAATATAAAGAACTGAAGGCAAGGGGGAAAAATAGTGAAGTTCTTAGGTTGTTTATATGAAAAATACTAAAGATGAAGGTTAATCATCTCCTGCACAAAGCAAAAACTATTAAAGTTGGCCACTGCATGGAACTTAATACTTGCGTTCTTTTGTATGTCACTTGAGATGTGCAAAGTTGGAATACATGATTACTAAAAACTCCCTCTAAAAGCATAAACATCATCTGTAGCACTGACAAATATATCTTTTTTTCCTTTTTTTTTTTTCCCTTTGAAGTGGTGTTATCTGTGAAGAGTGAAAGTTAACCCTCAGACATTAAAATAACATATACATAAATTTAGGTACTTTGTTGTTACCTTATGTACTATTTCTACTTCATCTACGGAATTAGTGAAAACCAGCACCTTCTGAAGATTACTAGGGGTAAAATCCATTATTCTGAGTAACACAGCAGTTCTCTCACTGCTCACACAATGCTGCACAACCTAGAAATTGATATAAAATAGATGGCTGCTAATTAATATAATCTATACACATCTCACTACATAATCTGAGTGAGTATGGTGCATTTGTACATAAATCATGATAGAAAAGGTAAATGGTTGCTCTTCAGTTTACAAAAAATACAATTCTCACAGAGATAAACTTACAGACAGCTTCCAGAAGAATATATTCACATCAAAATTAAAATCCTATATTTAAACATTTGATAATAATGTTCCATTAAAATTACAGCTACGATTTCTCAATCATGCAGTGTTAAATGACTTTTTTTTTTCAGTTGAACTTCAACATTTTCAAGGACAACTAAAAAAATTGCTTAAGTGCGCTGCACTTCCTGGAATACTTTTATTACATAATACTTTTATTACATAAAGCATGAAAATGCTCACATTTTCATTTCTGCTCAACCATTTATTAGACTTCTCACTGGAAGGGATGTCTCTTCTCCTTTTGGACTTCAGTATCTCATGTTGCAAGTTTCTTAAAATTTCCAATTCTAAATCATTTTTAGATACAGCAAAATTTAGGCTGCACTTAAAATCTTTTATATTATTCTTCTTAAGGGCTCCACTGGATTTCCCAGCAATTAACAAACATCTAAGAGTTCTTAATATCTTCTTGACTTAAGATTTAGAAAAGGAAGTTCTTCACTGTTGGTCTGCCATGCAGTGAAATTGTTTTTTAGTAGTTGTATTTTTAGGAAGACTTGCCTTGTAGTTCTGCCACTCACAATGAACAGGTGCAAGAACTTTCTAATTTTGTTTGTCACAAAATATGATTTGCAAATGCTTACATAAAATTCAGACTCATTTGCACTACAGTGGATAGTTGAGGGAACATCTTCACCTCAGCCCTAGGAAAAAAGTTAAATCACATTCAGCTAATGCAGAGATGATTTTGTATGTTTTCTAAGAATCACCTCAGTCCATATGTGGGAGGTACACCTGAGCAACTCGAACTGCAATTCCAGCACTATCCAGTCAAAACAAACAAAAAACCCTTGATCATTATAAACAATTGACTGAGCTTGGTCACTATAAGCAATAGAACAGCTTAGTTAACAAATAATGACATCAGCTCCAAGCTTTTACCTGTTGCACGTTTCCATAAATGGAAGCTTCTTCCAAAGCTGTTATCACAATGTAAGGATCATTCATGAACTCCTTTATTAAGCTTCCTATATGCTTATTCCACTGAGTTCCAACAGCAATAATTTGATGTGGTGAGTATTTCCATTCCTCATTAACAAGGTTTTTCTTGTAGTAACCTAGTATAACAAAAACCTGTAAAACAAGAAAGTTTTGCAGTCTTATCTCATTCCAATGACTTTGTAAAAGCAGCAGACTTACTCTACTCTTCCTGTCACAAACTAAATTAAATCCACCAAAAAGCTCCACACCACCCCCAAGACTCAAGTTTCCACAAAACAAAAGTTCATGGTTTCTGTGCTTTCACTCTATTATTTTAATACCCTCTGAAGCCAAAAGTGAGAACGTGAAGCAATTGTGCTCACATGCATACAAACAAACCTACACCTTCTCTCAAATTGATGGTATTTATTGATCATTGCTAAGAACCAAACAAGCTAAACCCTTCTATTAGAAAAAAAATGAATACTCCAGTGTTGACCTTGATAAAAAAAGACACCTTAAGATAAAAAGGTTATTTGAAGGCTGGTAAGATGCATATGCAACCTAATTAGCTGGGAACTTAATGCTATTCCACTTCTAAGATCGATAGTGTTGCGACCAGCTTCTCCTTGCCAACAGTGACAACAAAGCCCAAGAAAAAACTTTTCTATTACTTCTGATAGTATGTAGTCATTCACTTCTGCCTTTCGTTCTACAAGAACTAAGGAGCTTACCAACAGAGAATGTTCTTGAATGATAGCTGTTCGTAACATCTGATAAAAATGTTATAATAACTGATAAGAGGGAAAAGAAAGCTCCTTAGAGGCAGAGGATGCACATCTTAAAAGGAGATTAAGGACTCCTACACAGAAGGTACTGCTAACAAACTGAAAACAATCCAAATGTTTGGGAGACCATTCACAGCAAATGAAGAGAACATGATGGTGCAGTGGCATTAAACAAGACAACTTTCCAAATAATAATGATAAAAACCCAACCAGACAAAAAATACGAAAATCAAGAGAAGTTACATTAATAGATGTAATGCTAAATGCAATGCAAAGCACAGCAATGATAGCAGGGTAGCAAAGTCCTAAGCTGCAGCAAGTGAGGATAAGCCCAAATGCAGCAGCCACAAACACAAAAACAAAGGAAGAAGTCTGTTACCCTTAGAAGGCCTCAGGTATGCAGGGATCTCCAGAGAGATACCTTCACCTCCACTACCAACCCTTAAATGAGGGCTGGGAAGGGGTGCACCCCGGCTCCACCTCTTCTGGACACTCAGGTGCATTGCATGCACTGAACTCCCCCGGGCTGGCCCTGCCTTCCCACCAGGTGCTCAATCTCTGCTTCAAGCCATGAATTAGCATTTCTGCTACAACAGACTGTAAGACTATAAAAGTATTTTTCCAGTGTTTCAACCGACCCAAAACATGTACACAATTCTTTTTTGTTGTTATTTTTTTTAATTCCTTCGTCTTTTCTCAACCCTACTACAGGGTTTGAAGAAAGCTGGTTATCTGTATTTATCCACTGTCTTCAAGACTCCTAGGGGCATTAGAACTGAAAGGCATTTTACCATCAGAATGCATAACCCATTTACCTGTTCAGCAGCTTCAGAGAATAGTACCTCAATTTCATCCAAAATAAGATGGCAGAGTCCCGAAAACAAGAAAAAGTGATATTCATACAATCTTAGGAGACTATATGGTGTAGTCACAATTATTTCACCTACAAGTTAGAGAAAAAAGCTATTAGTACTTTTAATTTGTAACCTCAAAGAATACAAGTAAAAACACTGTAGGGCACAAGACCACTAAATGATTTCTTCAGGTACTCTTCTCTAACCTGTATGATTCTATATATACTCAAGGAGAATAAGATAATGAAAAATCTCTGTAACGGAACAGTTAAGATGTCCACTTTTATACGTCAAACCTGAAGTGATATAAAGAAAATATATTTATTTCTGCTCCTTAACACTAAGTACCAGAAAGTTACAGAATTTTAGAAAACATGAGAAGCCTGAACGTAACCAGTTAATGAAGTAGAATACCACTTCATTTTCCAATAAGTTAACAGCCCCCAGGAAAAGAGAACTTCAGAAGCAGATATGCAGAATTTAAATGTTGCTTGCAAAAGCAGCCTCCACATTAGAAAAAAAGTTAAAAAGAAATCAAACACACACTGTAGCTTAAACACTCACACAACCCTGATATGTGTAAACATACAAACAGGTATTATAAGACATCTTAATTCATCTACCAGGCACTTAACCTTGAATAAAGGATATAAAAACAGATGCTCAGATATCAACAAAATACTATTACAAATTTAGTTTCAAATCAAGGAAGTCCGTGATCAATCCTAATATGGCATAACCTTCATGAAATCCTAACCTGGTGGAAAAAATAATTATTATGGAGTTCGTTTAAAAAAAGACATGGAGGTAGTAAAATAGCCTTAATACAGTTTACTGTTAAATAGTACTACTGAACTTCACACATATCACTATGGAGTTACAGCATTAAATAAACAGTATACTATTATAAATGAGTAACTTAATTACTTCTTTCACAATTTCCTGACATTAAGACAGCCCACATTGTTTTCAAGCATCATTAATAAAAAAATATTCTTACATCCTTGGATTTTCACTGTTTCAGCTTCTTCTTTTTTCTTCCCAAGTATAATCAACATTGGACGAATCAGTCTGGAGCATCTGCTGTACTTTTTCAGTAACTCAAAAACAAGCTGTGCCTTCCTCCAACCAGGACATAAAATAAGCACCAGCGGCTACATATGTATACACACAATTTACATTGTATTACTTACAATTCTTAACTTTTATCTAAAACTTGTATCATCTAATAAACGCAGATGTTACAGATCCAAGGAACCATACACCAGGTTACCCTGAGACAAGGATGCATGCAGTAACTAGCATAAGAAGTCTAAAAATTGAATAGCAGTATCATCTGATCTTAGCTTGCACTACATCATCTACACAGAAGACCTTTACAACTTCAATAGTTCTATTCTTTTGAGATCTAAAACAGAACAATTTTCAGTATTTTAAACAGCTAACACAAATACGAATTCAGTGAAAACAGACTAACCCTATAAAAATAAAGATTAAGAATCAAAGTGATGTAACAATGATCACTTGTTAAGTATTACTTGCTGTGTCTGACTGTTGTATTCACAAAGCCCAACTGTGTAAGCTTTTATGCAGAAAAAACTGGCAAACTTCATGAAGATCACATTAGATACATACATTCTGGATATCCACTTTTTTTTTTTGCATTATTATACTACAGCTGCACTTCAGAAAATCTGATAGTACTTTAATATATACATACTCCATTTCTTTTTGGCAAGGCTTTGTAGCAGCTTTCCACTTGCAAGAAAGCAAGAACTGGTGGAATATATAAGAAAGGGTCATTTCCTTGATAGGAGATGGCAACTACATCACATCCTCGAGCTACTGCTGGCCAAGAGTAAGATTCTGTGAAGTCAGGGCCTAAAAACTTATCCTGAGCAAGTTCCTAAAGAATGAGACATGTGAAAACGACATGAGTTCCATGTGAAAACGGTACATTAACTTACAAAACCAGACAAAACATGGAGTGCTTTTAAGAGCTTTCTGATCCATTTCACAATAAATATCCTTAACACAGAATACAAAAAAAAGAATTAAATTACTATATTAAAATGACATGACTAATGATTAATATGCCAGGAGAAACCTATATGAGGCTTACAGGTGTCTGTCAACATCTCTTTAAAGCTTCATTTATTTCATCACATGAAAAACATCTTAAGGCATTCCTCAATCAAAATAAGGCATTATTTTAGTAGCATATTTAGTTTATAAAATGAGAACGCTATATACTTGTTAGGAGAAATTCAGCATGAAATCAGATATTGGTGTTACCTTTTTCAGATTATCGTGAAGTGGTGCTTTTTCCAAAATTGAAGTTGGTTCAATTTTGTTGCTAAGAAAGACAAAGCTTCGTTCTTCTCTAAGGTTTTGAAATCTCTGCAATCATGTGAGTAGAAGACAGTATTGAAAGCAATACATAACAAAACATCAAGTAGCTGTAGAAGATAGTTCAGCTGACCATTCACAGAAGCACAGCAGGATAATCATCTACTGCTAACAATATTTCCATTTTTTTCCCCTCCCCCAAAATTTCTTAATTAGGTATTTCACTTAAAGTTCTGTAGTGGCTGTCACCCTCCAAAACTCAGCAAAACTTAAAAGAAAATCAGTTTCTGTTAAACTCATTTTTCCATCCAAGCTGATGAAAGAACTATTTATATTGCATAAAGTAAATTTCTCTTTAAATCACCTAGCATAACATGACAAAAACCATCATGTTCACTCTTTAAAAAGCAGAGAGAGTATCCATTCACCAGTTATTATTTGCCTAGAATTTACGGATTCATACTCCCTTCCTCCCACTGATATCGTAACTACCTTCAACTGTGCCAGTAACCAACTCAGCACTCGTGGGCTGATCTCTTTAAAATAGTTCAGAAAACAACAGCAAGCAAAAAAAAGTAGACTAGACATTAGACATATTAAAGAATAACTCCAAGGAACGTACACCATAATGACTACTTTGTTTTCAGGACAGCACTAAAGCTCCTCTTCTTTCACTTTCAGAAAACCAGAAGTCCTACTGTAGACAGATATCACCTTCATGAAACCACAGCAAAGGAGAGTAAAAAGAAGGCACAATCTTTTCAAGGACTACAGTTTTTTTGTTGTTGTTTTTTTAGTTTTTTTTTAAATGCTCCTCCATGTAAAGAAAGAACATTCTCCTTCAACTATAAAAAGAATTAGCACGGTCTGACAGACTTAAGTTATGCAGAAGAACTGGACAGATGACTACAGTATTCCTTATCTGTCTGATGTACATTTAATCAAATTCACCTTTGACAATCTGTTACAAAACAATACTTACAGATTCATTATTTTCATTGAAAACCATGTTTGACCTTTTGTATGTCTTTTCAAGAGAGCAACCAGAAACAGCATAGCCTAGGAAGAAGAAATTTTCAAGTTACCTAAACACATGAAAACCAATATTATTATTTACAGCCAAGGTTAACATTGGTTTTGTTTAGTTTCTCGTATCATTTGCTAATAGTAAAAAACCAAAAAGCCTCCATCAGGATGGAAAGTTGCGTATTTTTTAATGGACTTGAATCACTATAAGTGGCACAACTTGTAAATCTTTCAGTTTTACAACTACTTCTGCTTAAAATAAACCCACTCAAACACAAAAACAACAGTAATGCATCAAACAAGTAATTTCAATAACACAATGCTATTAAGCACATTAACAAACACCAATACAACTCACTGTTTTTGTCTTATGCACCACAAAAAAAAGAACAGCTCAAAGTATTCTTGCATCTGATTTGATGACCGTGAACTCACTATGCTGTTTGATTCAATTACTGGATTCAAACTGAGACAGCAGGCTCAGGTTCAGTATGTCCAATTAGAGATACACAACATATTGTATGTTTCTGACATATATTGTCCCCACCTGCTTCGAGATTCATTGGTACCTTCTCTTGCAACCGCACTGGCCTGAAAGCAAGTGCTGGATTAACAATTTCTACTGGAGGAGAATCAACATTTAATGATGTCTGGTTATCTTGTTCTTTTGTTGGACTCTGAATATTCTCTTTAGCTTCCTCAAAATGAGCAAACTTCTTTAAGACAAGATCATCATTAATGCATACCTAAAAAAAAAAAAAAGATCCTTGACCAGTATCAATATCACATACTTAGAGTATATTTCAAACTTTAAACAGTAGTAACACTTAAGCAGTATTAGTGCTTTTTGAATAATGTTAAATTCAGAATAGGAAAGGAAGCCATATCTTCCAGTACCTTCTCGAAAGAAATTTTAAATAGTTGTAAATTTCATAAATTTCATGCTTCTCCAGAAAATTTTATACTCCAATAACCTTTTCTGTCAGCCCTAAAAATTCAAAACTATTAAGAAAAACAGGTTATTATTTTGACTCAGAAGGAATCAAAGTGTGGCAGACAAAAGGTATTACTATACCAAAACTCCAGAACTCCACTGGCTCAGAGATCAGCGACTGTATTAACAATTATGATTCTGTGTGAAGGTCTTAGACTTCACACATACCTGAAAAGTTATTATCTATGGCAAAGACCACAGCTACAGGGCTAAAAGTGTTGGCAGAACACTCCAAACAGATGCAAATGAATTGTTTTATAACTACAGTATGGCTGCATAAGCCTGACAGTGGCCACAGTAAAGTATTAGCAGAAGTTACACATTTTGGCAACTGGAGCTAGTTTTCCCCAAGGTTTGAGGATGAAGTCTTGAGTAAAAGCAAGCATGAACTAGTATTTAAAGATTTTTCAATTACTCAATTGCAAAATACTATTTAAAAATACCAAAAAAGCAAACAAGCGCACTAAATAATTCACTTTGCTGTCCATTTCAATTACTATTTGCATATTTTTATTTTTAAAGTTACATCCCACTTAAAATGAAAGTGCTCTGGTTTTAACACTATTAGCATTCACATATATTTTCTTTAAAGTCTCTTCCTAATACAGATACCCTTATATTTGCTTCTTTTTTAAAAAATAAAAGATTGGAATAATAATTAAGAGAGTAACTTAATCTATTACTTCATTTTTAACAACTGAAATATCTTTAATAAGTAACACAGCACTTACTGTATCTGGCAAATGACAAAACTCATTACTAATGCTTTCCAGCCTTAAAAATTGCAAAATTATGATTTTTTACTGTGAAGTGTACCAACAGATTTGTAGATATAGAAGTATCCTACCTTTTCATCTTCTATTGTCACATAAAGAATAACATGAAATGTATTATCTTCCACAGAACATAACTTCGCTTTGATTTGGGTAGTTGCTAAAAAGTAGCAATAAACAAGAAGTTCCATTAACCTCTTATTAGTAGTATTTTTCAAGCAAACAGAAATAAAAAGAACAATTAGATAAGTGTGATCTATTACTTTCAAGAGAAACTAGTACAAATGTTTTGATTTTTAAAAGGAACAGCAATCTAATAAAGCAAAAAAACCTTAACATTAGAAAAGCATTGTTCTCAGTCTCTGAAGGAAGACAGAGTTGGAATAGACCAGTGACTGGTCCACAAATACCAGTCATAGTCACCGCACCAGAAGTATTTATATTCTACCCTCAGATGAACAATGCAGAGTACAAATGCATACGTTTGCAAAGTTTGGTTAGGATATTAATTAAAAAAACAACCCTAGCAGATAAATTATGTTTATCATAAAATTCTTAAGTATTTCCCTTGCACACACTACTGATGTACCAGCAATAATAATAATAATAATAAAGAGCTCATAATATTGCTTACCACAGTCTGGGAATGATTGTGAAATCGAGTTAATGTTGCTGTTGCTCCCTACTACCCTCTGCACAGCAGTATTTCACACTTAGGTGTGCAAACACACAACTTAAATAATGACAAGTGCCATGTTCCCACTACAGTGTGGAATTATTAGCCTTAACAGTCCTTATTGTTATTATGAACTCATCCACTTCTTCCCAAATCTCAATCTGTATTGAGTATGCTGTACTTGCAAGTAAGCAGGTAGGAAGACTTTCAGTAGAAGCACATAACATCAGACAAACTCAGCAAAGAACTGCTTTGAAAGATCAAAAGCTCTCTCATACCAAAATAGAACACTTGATATGAAGAAGTCTGGATGAGCTACTAAAATACCACACGTGACTAAGGACACAAACAGAGCAGAGAGCAAACCATTCTTAGCTTACTTAGAAACTACTCTGAGCACAATCCATTTGATAATGTAACTATAATCAAGATAATCTCTTCTGAGCTGGTGTTTCACATTCCTGTCACACAACCAGCAAAGACAGCTTTAGAACTGATTCAAGGAATTAAGCTAAATACAAAGAAAGGCACCACTATTAAAAATAGTTGTTATATGAGTGCTACCTTATTCAACCTGCCCCAAAAAAACCCCACAGAAAGACACAACTTAGACACTTGCCACAATTTACACAGAATGGAAGTCGTACTCAAGACGCACGACTACATGCAATTTTGGCTAAGTCAATTCATACGGACAAAAAGAACCGTGCAACTCATTTCTATTAAAAATTTAGTGAAAATTAAAAATACATATTCAAGTACTATGTTTCTCTGACAACTTATTTTTCTCCAAAACAGAATTGCCAATTTTTACAAAAACTTTACCTTCCAGAAGTCTTTGAAAATACCGCGTAGCAGCATTATCCCATCTTTTGGCTGGTCTAGGAAAACAAACACAACCAGTTATCCCACATTCACACCATCACAAATTCAAATGGTAATCTGAATAGTGAGGCACGTATAACAAAAAACTATCAAGTCCTGCTAAGTCTCAAAAACTGCATCTAACTGAAACGTAAGCAGAAACTTAATATTTGAATATAACTCGGGTTTTGGTGTATCAATTCATTCCTAAAACAAACTACTTGAAAATTAATGGATATTGCTTTGCCAATATATGATGAATACATCCAACATAGAACTAGTTAGAAATAAAATAGTGTAATGAGAAACAAAGCAAGAATCCACTTATGGAACACATTAATTACTTGAAATTATATTGAACAATTTTACAGTGAGCACTTTATAAACTCTGAAATTCTAAAAATTTGAAGGACTGCAACAAAAACTTAAATTGTCATTGCCACCTTCTGCAGCTGCAAATACAAGATATACAGATTCAACCAAAAAACAATATACTCAGGTTCTCTCTACTCATCTACTAACCTCTTGATAATTCACAAAAATAGTCCACTCAAGATGCTATTTCTATCCAAACTAAGCTACTATTTTTCCCAACAGAGTATGCAAGTAAAACATTTTTTCTTCCATAGTGTTTTAAAAACCACCTGCTAGACTACATCTAGTTTTGAACATCCTTTAATAACAGAAAACAGTTTTCTTGCTATAAAGTCATACTCCAACCCCACAATATAATTACATCTGACATATCTTTAACTATGACATTCTATAATTTAAAATAAGAACATTCAAGTGTTTCTCTTTACCAGCAGACTCTAAAGAAAACTTTTTCTCCAGTCCTCTAGAGTTGATACAGAGATGACAAATACAACAGGAGACCAAAGCATTTCAAGAAGAGAGAAAAGCCAAATCTATTTAAAAACATTATTAGAATTTCAGTTCAGGCAGAATGGGTAATAACCACAAGCAAGACAGTCAGTAGAAAGATGAGAACCCCAAGAAAGAACACAAAGATGAACTGGCAGAGCTCATGTGCTAGCAACCAAGTAACACAGCTTGAGGATGGTAAGCAAAGGGCAAGAACTGCCAAACGCTCATCAAAATATCAAAAGGTTCAAATAGATGAGAAAACAAACCCCAAATGATTAGGGAAGGAATTTTATTTATGAATTGCTCTTGTAAAGAAAAGTTTCATCCTTGAATGAAATTTTACATCTGAGAAATGCATGACTAGAATACAATTACGGAAACCTACTTACACTATTTTTGCTGTATCTTCACAGAGGTTGACATGCAATGTCACAGGCTTTGTGCAATACAATCCACATTTTTTTGCTCTAAATGGAATTTGCATAAATCCTTCCACTGCAACTCGAACACTTAAAAACAAAAAACAGAAATAATCTCATTTTACAGATTACATTCTTCTGGAGAAGTCACTGGTGTTTCAAATATATCCTTCCATTATCCTATATGTGACAACAGTTCGTCTAGATGTTTGGCTCCCACCGTGAAACTCCACACTTCCTATTCAGCAGAGAAAGTTCAACTTACAGTCTTTTCACGATACTTATTTGCATTTGTACTCCTTACCCTTAAAAACAAGATATTATTTATATATTGGTCAAGACTCTAGTGAAAGCAACACAATTATCCCTTATACATGGCTTGGTGGGAGACCAAATAATAAGTAACCAGTACATAACCAGAGTAATCAGTAAGACATCATCTATAGCAATCTTGTAAGACCCATATGTTATCACTCTTCTTCCAGTTTGTAGTATACTGAAGCAGTATACTATGCATTTAATCCTATGAGAACACATTTTAAACTCATGGCATAGTCAAGTTGCTTTCTGATACAGAAACATTCAATTAAAAAAAAAAAACAACTATCTTTACCTTAAGATTATAAAATATTTATAATCTCTTCAAACAAATAAGTTTTCTTAAAAAACACCTGGTAAATGCTTTTGTTGGTTATTTTGTTAAATCTTGAATATAGCTGAGAAATGGAAGAGATTTTTTAAAGATACGTTTTAAGATTTTAGAAACAGCGGGTTACATGGTGAATTTTTTTTTTTTTAATCAATCCCTTAATAACAGAGGAAAGTACATTTCAGCAATGCTAACTGGTAGTCATATACTTCAATCATAATTGCCATATTTGAATCCCCAATGATAAAGGCTAGCAGTTTCTTGTGGACTCATTTCAATTAAGCCAGAGCCCTGTTAGTATTTAGTTAGAAAAACAGTCACAGTATTTTACACGCATATACATTTAAAAAAAAAAAGGCACTTACTCCTTTGATTTAACAAAAGCATATTTTGCATAATCCACTAGAAAACATTCTATTTGATAATGGTCTGCACAGTACATGATAGACTTAACAACTGCTCTACACCAGCACTTCAGCTCCTCGCTGAAAACCACACAAAGCTGAAAAAGAAACAAGACAATGGATTCTCATGATCAGAACAAATTACACTGTTAGTTCACTTAGTGGCAAAAACATGGTAATTTCTACATAGCTCTAGATTTACTTTGTAAATTGCAAGCATTATGGCTTATGTAGTTATAAAGCTACACATAAAAAACCCCATACTGATATTTTTTAAATTATTGCTATGAAATAAACTATAAAACAAACAAAAAATTAACATATCTTGGGTACTTCACCCCTAAACCAACGCAAATATCACATTATTTCTTTTCACGTGTAGAACACAATAATCTTACCTGGTCTTTTTCTAATGTTATTGGCTTTACTTCATCTTCACAAGCTTTGTCATAGAACTGATTCATTTCTGCGTTCAGCTTTTTATACTCTATTTCATCAACCACATGAGGCCCGCATCCTTTCATAGTAACCCAAAAGCAACCTGGATCTTCAATCTGGTGTAAAAGGCAGACAAAAATAACAAATAGTATTATCTCCACCTGAAGTGATAGGATACTTCTACGAACACCTGGGCAGTAAATGTAAAAATAAGATGCAGTCTTTACTGAGGTACCTTAAAGTTATGAGAACACTGAGCAAACAATATTAATAACAAAACATCTTTCAGGATCAAAGCTTTAGTTCAATGAGTGATTTCTCAATTTGCACTCTTCAGTAGCACAATACCATATCCATTCTGAAAAGTTGTAGCATTATTTAAAAGACTTGTTAACTGAATATACTGAGTTAATCGCAAACACATAAGCTTTTTACTTGAACATTACCTCTGAAGCATGCCAAAAAAACACCAATACATTATCTTCAGGTTCAGAGGGTCTACAAGACAGTTCATTTAAAATAGAGCCACAGCCTCTCAACTTTTTAAAGCATTTACATACCAGTTTTTCAGATAATAAGGGGATTAAAGATTTGAGGAAAATATATTTCTGCATGATGTCCTACAGGATTCAGTAGAACAGTAGATGCTATATTTAAAATTATGCAGGATACCTTTCATTTTAAGTTTTAGCTGCATCCCTATTAACTTCTTCTCAGAGGAAATCAAGACAAAGTGAGAAAGCTTATATAACCCACATATATCCCTACCACACATATAAGAAATGACTACTGAACTGAAATAAAGGCATCATCTTATTTGCAAACCTGACTTCCAGTTTCATTGAAATGAACACTGACCACCTTAACTTTTAAAAATATCAGCATACCCGCAATACGAAGACCTCCATAATGCCCAGCCGTCCAGTCTTCTTCAACACTACTGTAAGAAACCAACATTTAAAGCTTTGTTTTGAAGCACAGCTAAGAAGTACAAAACAAATACACGTTTTTGCTACTTCTGTACAAAGCACTGCCTGAGGCAACTGATTTACATGTATAAAAGACTTCAAATTACGTTGAATCCTAATTGAGATTTGCCATCCACTTGTTCACATACTGAAAACTGATGTGGTTGAGTAATAGAGAACACTTGTTATCCTCAACCCACCTGCAGTCTATAGGCCATTATTTTATTCCCAAACACCAAAAGTCAATATTTTGGTTATTGGTTAAAGGATTGCTACAACCTCACTACCTGACCAACCGGAGACCAACACCAGAGAGAAACTCGAACGTTACTATAAAGAAATAAGCACAGACGCGAGTCCCAGCCTGAATCAGTTTTAAACGCCACATATTTCTATTGGTATTTCACCCCACACTCACGCGGAACAGAATTACAACAGCAGCACACACCACCGCATTTTCTCCGTTATTCCAATCCTCACTTTATACCTTAACGTTACGCCCTCCCTCAGGGAAGTAAAAACCTTAGCCGCACAACGCCGGAGCAGCCGCACGGCCCTCACAGCACCGCAGAAATTTCCACGGCGTTCCAGAAGCCCCGCCGCCTCCCGCGCTCACCCAAAAAGGGCGGGACGCGCCCTCAGGCCGCGCGTGCGTAGCTCCGCCTCTCTGAGGTACGGGGAGAAGGACGAGGTGGGAAGGCGTCGTCGGGGCTGGGAGCGGCTCTGTTTTCGGCTCTTTAAACGCATTGTTGTGGAAATAAACGCAACAGGTGAGCGTCTCGCATTTTTCCTGGTCGTGCGCTTGGGCTCGGAGGGATAATGCTTGTGTGTGCCGCTGCCTGTGCCTCAGGTTGAGATTGGAAGGGCTGCAGAAGGAGAGCTGAGAGCGGCTGGAGGGGGCAGGCTGGCAGGGCTCGTCCTGCGGGGTCCGCCCGTGCTCCGTGTGGGGCTGTAATGGCCGGGACCTCTGCGATACCCCTTCCCCTCAGAGTCTCTCAGTCTGAAGCACAGCATGTATTGAAAGACTCGTGGAGGCAGAAGGAGATTGCACCTGCTGTTTCTCTCCTGGAATTCAGCTGTGCTGAAGAGCATCTCCAACAGAAAATGACTGTTCCGTAACATCACTAAATGATGACCGCCTCATTAAATGAGGAGGTTGGTGGCCCTGCATGTGGCAGGCGGGTTGGAGATTCATGATCCTTGAGGTCCCTTCCACCACTGGCTATTTTGTGATCACAGTCTGTGAGAAAACACCTACATCTCTTTTGATTATTATTATTCATTACTGTATACTCACCTTTCCATCTAGTTTTTTTGTTTGTTTGTTTGTTTTTTGCCATCTGATATGTCTTTGTGCAGGGCTGCCTGGTCAACGTGCCGGCCCAAGGGCAGCAGGTGAAGCACGCAGCTGGAATCCAGTCTGTTCTTACAGTGCCTCAGTATTTCAAATCTGCTCTAACCGCCATTGTTTTTAACTTAATGCTACAAGATACTTACTGTCTGCGTATTGTAAAACATTTATGTTTCTATTTGACAGTTATCTTCATTTTTAAAGCAAAATAGTAACTTTTCTGTAATTTTTGTTGTTGTTTGGTCTTCAAGCTCCCCCTACTGGACCCTTTCACTCTTACCAGCGTAAAAAAACAAGATCCAGGAGACAATCTGGAGAGGCAGACTACGAATTTAAGCAGGTTGAAGTCACTACTTTTTGTCGTGCAGCAACACTTAAATAAACTATAGGAACATATTGGTTCATAAAAATTTTTGAAAAAAGTCTAATTTCGTTGCTGAATCATTTATTTCCTAAAAATACTTTCTCCTAGGAGACATTTTCTACCACAAAAATAAACTGGTACAACCGTCACAAGGCACAGAACAATAAGTAACGATCAAAAAGCCAGCCCATGAAATGTGAAAGACCACACTGCAAAAATGAAAGCAGGTGCAGATTACACATCTTCTTTATTATCGATTATCACAGAGATATGGTATTTTTAAGCCTTCATCTACAGAGCAGTTTCCCATTGCTGCTAGGCATGCTACAAGTGTTTTTCTGTCTCTGTCAATCCGACAGAGAATAACATTCTTTTAGTTACATTTCTGTCTATCTGGTCACGCAACAAAATTTGGAAGAAAAAAAAAATAAAGAGCTCAATGAATAGCATATCTTCTCAGTGTAGTTCATCAAACAGCCCTGAATAGAATAACTTTGAAGCCAAGATACTTGTGTTAGACATAAGAAAAATACTGATAGGCATGCTTTTTTCCTCTTACCTACCTAGTATTACAGTGCTGGTGTTAATCTCCAAGAACTGAAAATCGTGTCAGAGGGTGACACAGGATACGTTCTTTGCTTCTTCCACGCTCCGTTTTTCTAATTTTCCTGTGATCTTCATGTTCTAAAGAATTAGCCAGAATATGGTGAAGAAGAATGCTTCACAGTAGCAAGGGACTTCTAAACCTAGAACCATCTGAGCGTGTTCAATAAGAGAAAAAAACAGGAACAATTTTCCAGTCCAAATGAATGCTACAAACAAATTCAATATAATGAAAATACTGCAGAAAATTTTATTTTAATTGAAATACAGAACAAAAGTTGAAACAAAGCTTTCAGAACAGCTTTACTGTCTAATCGCAAGTCATCCTTCTTCTTCCAGATGAAGAAGATATCTCATCACAGCTCCGTATACTCCGCTTACTGCTCCCTGCCCACAAATAAATGATCAAAGAGTAGCTGACCTTCCTCTGAAGTCTTTAAATCTCAAAGACATGTTAAGAAGCACTGTGAGGGATATTGAAATGTGGAAGTAGTTGTTTCCAAGGCAGTACATTATTTCCTGAAGTTTTTGAAATCTTTTTGGAGCTGAAAATTCATTTTTTTCTTTTAAAATTACTAGTAACTTGAAGGTAAAGGTTAGAATGAATAAAAACAATGCTTGTACTCAATTTGATAGCTGATAGTAATAATAATATATATTTTATGCCTAAATTATTACCTTTGAAAATTGTGATGTTTTGCATAAATTACTATTAATGTAAATTATTTCATTTTATCAAATATAAATATTGTTTGGAATAAATATTTCATAGAATCATAGAAAGGCTTGGGTTGGAAGGGACCTCAAAGCCCATCCAGTTCCAGCCCCTTGTCGTGGGCAGGGCTGCCCCCACCAGCTCAGGCTTGAGTACCTCCAGGGAGGGGGCACCCAGGGTTTCTCTGGGCAGCTGTGCCAGTGCCTTACCACCCTCTCAGTAAAAAATTTAACGTTAGCTAACAAATCTATATATATATGCACATACACAGTTTTTCCAAAATATGAAATACGTCAATAGGAATGGAACAGGAGATTCATTCATTTCTAGACGTATGTTACAGCTGTCTAACACGCAACTTTAGAATAGTAAAATAATTCTTCAACTCAAAACATACTTGTTTTGAACATATGATACACCTTAATTTTCAGTGAGAAAAGGACCTCTGTGACCCAACAGACCAGCTGGAATACCACTACTAATATGTAAGTAGAATATGTTGGTAATTGCTCAGTATAATTGGTATCAAATCACTTTCAGGTTTGTGCAGGTAATTCAATTGGTGATTGTGTTAAATTTTCAGTAGCTTCTGAAGGTCATAACTGGCACAACTATGCAATTTCAAAGACTCAAAGGATTAGATATACAAATCTAAAACCTACAATCACATGAAATGCTTTGGCAAGGAATATTTAAGTCTATTGTCCTGAATACTTGGAAACTGTTAGAAAGGATGAGAAACACAGTGAATATGCACATAGTCACAGTGAATCAAACATATTCTAGCTTTAAACCAAATACATTATAATCTGCTATTGTAGTTTAAACTATCAGTGTTTATCATCAACGGATTCATATGTTTATATTTTGCTTGAATATTAACATAGACAGCAAGACTGTTGGTATTTTTTATTACTATCCTATGAAATATACTGCCCTCTTTCATGAGATCTTCAACCGTCTTATCTGTTGACATAGTTATTTTCTTTTCACCTGTATAATCTGGATCTTCTGGATATAACTCATCACCTAAAGAAAACAAACAAACAACATTTAGTTATACAATGTCTATCTTATTCTTCAGCTGTTTGATTGAGTGATACTTGCAATTTAAAAAAATATTTATCAGGACGTGAGACTCAGTGGGAATAGATTTGATGAGTAAACAGTCGCTAAACATCTTCATATTTAACATTATAGCCATATGTTCCTAAAGTATCTGTCAGTGACACAGTGAACGGTTCAGAGTTCATGCTAATGCTAACATGCTGTAATCACAGCAATTACATCACTACACTATGATTGTGAAGACCTGTGTGCTTGATTTGCTTGCCCTTATAATGGATAACTTAAGTCAATGAGAATTCTCATTGAAAAGAATTAAATCTGGGTTCTAATACATCCTTCATATTAAAAAAAAAAGAAGAAAAAGTTAATTTCTTCATAAATCTCTATATCAGTGGCAACCATATGATACAATGAAATTAGGGGTAACAGTAGAAATCACCATGCTGCCCAAGTGGCCCAGGAGTTCATTTCTGACAGCAGCCATTATCAGCTGTGTCAGAGAGCTGGAAGGTGGCAGAACAAAAACAGTGGGAAATGAGTGTGACATCTAAGAGGTTTTTCCCTCAGATATAAACTGGCTTATGAAAAGTGGCTCGAGTATTTTTCAATTGCCAAAGGTTTTACATACTTCAAAGAACCTTTATCTGTTTTCTTACCTGGTAAAAGCTGGATGAAGCCATCTGCAGCAGTTAATGTCACAGGCAGCCAGCGTTCGCATCCTTCTAGAGCTCGATCAGAGTTAAACTTGTGTAAGTCATTCAGTGAGGAGAAGTTGCAGAGCCTACATAATTCGTAGAACTGAGGTGGAGCAAGCCAGATTTCTTGAGATTTAAAGCGTTCAATAGCTTCTGGGGGGGATGACCACTGTATGAGGAAAACAAACCTTGAAATAATAGTTTTCAAAAGCAGACAAAATTATGAGTAAGAAAAAGCTTTTAACAGTCATAAGTTTTCTGAATGCAATAAAAGTCACATGTAAACTGTATCAATAACAGGAGTAAAAAACTTATTAAAAACATACGGAAAGTAATTTGTAAAAATTACATTTTTCCAATAAAATAATTAATTTTGAACTTTAAATGCAGGCACACAAAATTTGGAAACTAAAATGAAGTCTGGGTTCAAGACTAAAAGTGTGCTCCAACAAAAACTGAATCCGTGCTGTAGCGCACGAATATTCCGCTACTCATGGTAAATAAACATGGTGTTGTTCTGCAAGTATAACCTACTTGTCTTGTTTTGTCTAATATGGTGAATTCGATAACACAAATGTGTACATCAGCATCTGCTGTACAATTCTGCCACTATTAGCAAAACGTTATAGCAATAAATAAAAATAGGATCTCAGGTGCTTTTACATTTCTGTACCATACAGAGGAGACAGATTCGCTCCTTCTCACCCCTTAAGGCAGCACTGGCAGGAAGCTGGCGAGCTCACTCTTCGGCCGCCCGCTCACCTCCCCGGCCGGCAGCGCCCGTACCCCTGGGGGAGAGGCAGGGAGGCCCTTCGGGCAGCTCCTCGTGCCGCCGCCCGCGTGGCCGCGAGGTGAAACGCGGAGCGTAGCGCGGCGCGAGCGCTTCCCGCTGCCCTTACCAGGAAGGCCGTGATCTCCTGGTCGTCCTGCGAGGTGTGCGGCGGCCGCGTCTCCAGACAGCACAGGTAGAAGGCGGTGTCGTAGCGCCGCCCTCCGCGGCCGGCCCTGCCCACCGGGGTGAGCCAGTTGCTCCACTCCCGCAGCGCCCAGATGTCGGGGACGCGGCCGAGGTGCCGGCAGAGCTGCAGGAAGCAGGCGGGGTCCTCCTGCACCCGGCGCCGCCACTCGCCCAGCTCCGCGGCGGAGAGCGATTGCTCGGCGGGCAGCGACGGGGCCGGGCCGTTCCCCTCCCGCGGCCCGCTGCCCGGAGCCAGTAGGAGTATTCCCGCCTCCTCGAAGGTCTCCCGGATAGCACAGATTCGGAAGGCGACCTCCCCCGGCAGCGGCGAGCCCAGCTGCTGCCGGTCGGTGGCGAAGAGCGGTGCGCGGCTGCTGCCCGGAGGCGGCGGCCGGACGGCGCCCAACCCGCAGCGCGGCGAAGCGGGCAGCAGCCGCAGCCACTCGGCCGAGAAGTCCGCCGCCTCCACCAGGCCGCCCGGGAAAACGTGCGCGTTGGGCATGAAGCCGCTGCGGGAACTCCGCTGCAAAAACAGCACCTCGTAGTCACAGGGCCCGAGCGGAGAGAGCGATCGCCGCTCCGGCTTGCCCGCCGCCAGCAGCACCGAAGCCGCTTCCCTCCAGTGCCGCAGCCGCGGGTTCATCTTGGGCAGACGGGAGGCGGCGGCCGCGATCGCCCTCCGAGGTCGCTCGGGCAGCACCGCCGCCTGTGGTCCCGGAGGAACCACTGCAGGCGTGGGCGGGAGCGCCGTGCGCGCCCCTAATTGCGGAGGTTGAGGGGATGGAATGGCAGCTCGCGTGATAGAGCCTGTCAGCTAGCCGCCAGCGGCCCCAGTCCTGATCGGTCATAATCCCGTGATTAGTGTCCGTGCACTGCAAGGTTTAATGAAACGCAGAGGATTTGCAGGCACATGGCAAACGGCCGAGAGAAGCGAGGAGATCGCTGTCACTTCACTTGAAAAAGTTAAAAAAAAAAAAAAAAGAGGCAATTTGCACTTCCTGAGTTTTCGCAGCACCGAGTGTGTTTGCAACAGGACAAGAAATGTGTCGAGCTGTTGGTTGCCTCGAGGCCGCGATTTCGAGTGGTGCTGAAGGGACAGCGGTTGAAGCCCCGGGAATCAGCGCAGGGTCAGGAACCGAGGGCTCCGATTTGTAATAAGAGCACTGCGAGTGACCGCGGCTGGCCTCGGGGTAATCCCCTTATCTGTGTTTTAGGGCGTGACAAAAATCGTGTTAGTTCTTCAGTTGAACATTCCACACCTCGAGTTGTCTGAATGTTCTTTTCTATTAGCCTTTGAAGAGCAGGGCCTCGTAGGATTTTAGCTAATCTTTTATTAGAGAGCTTTTTTGTTTGTTTGTTTTGGAGGCTCTGGAGTATCCTGACAACTGAAACATGTATACACATATATATGTGTGCTCAGGCAAGACAGCAAATCTTTGAAAGTCCTTTGAAGAATAATTTCATTTTAGGAAAAATTTCATTTTGATCACTTAACATTTGTGTTAAATTCCTCAATCATAGACTGAATGTGTAAGAAGGTTGAGCGGAACGAAACTGATGAAACAGATTGAGAAATTTTGTCAGAATGATACATGTGTAACGTGCACAAATGTCAAGCTGTTCATCATCATTCTGCTGCTGATTTGTTTTTGGCAAATACTCCTATACCCTCCCGTGCCTCTGGCAACCACTGCATTTTATTTTCTATTTGAGCATGTACTTAATCCTCATGAGATGGAACCATCACTGAAATGTTTAGAGGCAGTTGAACCAGTGGGATCCCAGAATATACCAACTGACAAAAAAATAATTCAGCACAGACACAGCTGGATCCTAAGTTCATCCTGATGCTAGGCTGCAGACAGCAGAGAATAGGTCAGCCACTGAGCTGATTATACAGAACTGGGGCAGAGCAGCAGCTGCAATACAGCCAGACAGTGCTCACGTTTGCCCTCGGTCTCCCCCTTCTTCATGACCAAATACATATGTAAAATCAGGACTTCTTGTGGCCTCTTTTTTTCATACTAGCTTAACTACTATTGCCCATCAGTGATTACCATCTTAGGCAATGGAAATGTAAAGTACATGGCTGTTCCCATTTCCTAAGCGAAGACATTTTGAACCTCAAATCATGGAGTTTTTGTTATGTTTGTTTGTCTTTGCATTTATTTTATTTATACATCTTGTTAGGAATGTGCTTTGTCTAAAAGCTGCTTTAGTGGTAAAATATTAATAAACTATGTAGGTCTTCCAAGATTTAATGTCCAACAAGCATGATTGCTGATCTAAAAGATTTAAGGTCCATTATGTCAGATAATAATAGCATGAAGGCATTTTAAGTAGAAAGTAGTCATGTTCCCTGGAACATTATTTTGCAACATCTTCTAGGAAAATCTGCTAGAGAATAGTGCAGACTGTATTGCTAAGCTTCTAAACAAGATCTTATCTTTTTTTTTTTTTTTTTTTTTTTTAAACTCAGAGTGGTCTGAAGAGTTGCCAGTAGTAGGGTGCCAACAAGTCAGAATATCCTGGATAATTTCTTCAGCTGTACTGCTATGCAGCAATACTAAATTTGGCAGATCTAGTTTCATAGATATTCTTTCATGGGTGGAAATGTAGTGTGTTTAGGCTGGCATATACACTGGTTCCTCAAGCACATATAAAATAGAGGGATTGTGGCAGAGAAATAGTTGTAGTTACAGCACTGATTAAGGCAGTCCTTTGGGACCGAAGACAGCCAAATGCAAATGCGAATTAAGACAGATTGATTATTCTCCACTCCTTTTGCTGCATTTTACCAGACAGTCCTGGGGTATGGAAGGCACCTCCCCCTGCAAGGAACTTCCTCTCAGTGGTGTCTTTGAAAAAGTAGTTCAATATTATTTCATGACAGAGATGAACCACCTCATGCAAAGACTCCAGAAGCAGATGAATATGAGGTTCTGAGGACTGACTGACTGACACTCAGAAACTCCTTGCACAAAGATCTAGGATGCAAAGCATTGTTTTACTTCCTCCCAGTTTCCTACTAAGAAAGGCAAAACCTAAGCACTGCAGATGTGCATGCATTTCCTCTTTCAAGGCAATATTTAGGTTGCTAAAGATAGCTCAAATACGAAAAATGTCCTAAAGCCAAACTAGATTTAGGTTAAGTATAAAGCACGCTTCTTTTATTCATCTCCAAATTACATGATTTCTTTTTTCAATATATTCTGCTGAAATGCAGAGTTCCTCTCATTGGTACTTAAAATTTTGTTAAGAGCAAGTTCAGAAAGAATGCAAAATCTGAGATACTCTTTTATTCAGGAAAGCCAGCCCTAAAATGAGGATAAATTATATTGCATGTCTGCTAAATGGCGAATCAGTGTGAATCACACCACTTTAAAAGTTAATTATGGATGAAAAGTAAGGTCCATCATTATTTCACAATCTAATTTGATTTACATACTGTCCTGTGACTTGGATATGATTATTGGAAGTCACTTTAACTTGCATCTGATAGATGTTTTGTCCCCATGCAGGTTTGGTGCCTAATATATCTAACCAAATGTAACAACTTCAAGTATCAAAAAATGAAGAGTTTAATGAGGATGTTTTAAACTGTCTTCTTTCAAACAGACAAATTCTAAAGCTTTTAGATTGTTTAAGCTCATGAATTACAATGAAGAGGCACACTTACTGACTAAAATAAAAAATAAATTATAAACTGTACACTTTTCCAAGTACTGTGTCCAAAATGTGAATAAATGTCAAATCTTGACAGTGCAGGTTTGTAATGATAGCATCATTAAAATTTATAGTAATCTTCATGCCAAATAATTTCCAACAGATCAAAGCAAATCAGAAAACTAGGTTACAGATAGCATTAACAACTGGAAATGTTCTACTTCCAACAGACGCATGGTGGATTATATCTTTCACGCAAACTGAAATTATGGTTCTAATTCTGCAGCCTTTAATTACATGAGCAGTCTTTACACGTGTAATTTCTCACGAACAGTGATGGTGTGCATGAGTAATGATCCAGACAACTCCATCTGGGACTCAGACCTCAAATGTGTATTTACATATAAAGTTACACACACAGCATATTAGATTCAGTTAAAGAGTACATTTTTGGTGTGTGAAGTAATCCTCAGTAGATTTATATTAATAGTTAAGTATATTGTCTTCTTTTCTCATTTCCATCTTTCACACTCTTTCCACTCCCAAAGATTATGCAATTTATACATCATTACTTCATGATCATTCAGAGGAATTGCATTTGAATTTTTAAATAATTATTTTTTCTTAAGATAGTTATACATAACTGTATGATGTCTCGCGTAAAACACTTTAAATACTTACGTATTTATGAAAAAAAAAAACCACCATGATTTCCAAAGTCATGTTTTAGGCCGTGTAATTCCTAAACGCTGATACATCAATAAGTTCAACTGTACGGAGCATTTGTGTGCAAGTGACAGACTTGACTGATGGTATACTTCATTGACTTTTTTTAAACACATAGTGAAAAACTGACTAAAATAAGTTCCAAGAAGATGAAAGACACGTGCTGTACATTTATTCCATGATTACTGTGCACTGAATTAGAACTAGCTTTTAGAGGATTTGTTTCTATAATTTGGTGAAGATGTTATCAGTAAGCATATGATAAATAATGTCATGTAATAACAGTGTAAATAAAACATACAATTCAATCAAAAAACAGACAAAACCAAAATAAAATAAAAACAAAAACAAAACAATAACAAGGGAAAACACACAAATGACACTGTAGAGGCTCGGGAAGCGGGTTTCTGCCTCTTGGGAAAACCACTGTCAATTTTCTGACAGAATGACTAAAACAGAACAACATAATTGCTTTTTCTAGCTGGCCTCCACATTTCACAGAATTTCAGAGAGGCTGTAATTTTATTTGTTTTTGCCTACATGGCTTCTAGGTGCACAGCTTCCAGCATGTAGCATTTGTGCTTGGCTGTGTAGGAGGATTCGGAGGAGCATTGTTGTTGGTTATATGCCATGTGACTTTTCACCTTCTTAAAGGTTTATTCAGTGGTAGCTGATTAAGCTGCATTTCCAACTGCATTACAACACTGCAGCAGCTAGCTGATGACAGATTCCATCCTTCTGGGATCACTTCATCTCAGTAGCGTGAAGCATAGAGAAAAAGAGTTTTCTTTCAAGTAAAATTGATTCCAACATGCAACTAATTAAAATGTTGTTGATAATTTTACTCTTATTTTGTATTCAGTTAATCAGAGAATGGGTAATCAGCTCCAGTCAGATATGCTGTATTTTCCTGGTCACTCTGGATGGATGTAAGACATTACATTCTTACAGAGAAGTCACAGCCTAATACCCTGATGCTGTTTTTTGCTGTTTAACAAAAAACATACTTTGTGTGTGTAAAATGAAGACAGTATGTGCACACATCTGTCTCCTTTCAGTACCTTGTCCTTCCCTCAGCACATGCAGATAGTTTTATGAGAAAGACAGTCTTCTCTAATCCTACTTTTACTGTATGCTTACCATAGCAAATGCTGCTCACGTGTAGATTACTATTTTGTCCAGATCTCTTCCCGCATTAGAAGACTTACATAATCGTATTGAGAGAGAGCACTTAGAGATCTATAATCCACTGGTCTTCCTGAATGACTTTTTACATAATGAAAATCTGTGAAGGGTAAATATGTTGAGTAGGAGTTCCATTAGCACTTAAATATAATAGATTTCTGGAAAATGTACATAAATAACACAAACCTTGTATTATAAGATGGAAAAGAAAGCACATAACCAATCCTTTCAGACTGTAAACAGTAAGGATGTGTTTAATTTTTAGTCCAGAAGCTAATGGTATCAGCCAGTTTACTTGGTTGTTAAATAAGAGCACTCCCATAAAAGCTTCCATGTTTACTTGAAGAATTTTGAAACCGATTTTAATTCCTGTTCATAATGCTGTTAAGTTTAAAGTGACGTTTGGGCTGCAAAACGAGGAGAGTCACTTAATTGTGGTTCTGCATTCATTTTGTTAGCAAATTAAAAAACTAGCATTTTCTTACATTTATGGACTAGGAGTCCTGGAACAAAATTACATATTGCTGCATTTAGCAGACCTCAATTCAAATAGTTTAATACAACTGCTGATCATTGTTGCTATCAATACCACAGGACTAAATTTTATACTCCTTCAAATGTGAATATCTTTTGTTAAAGTAAATGCTAGAAAAATGAGGACAGCATTTGGATCCTAACACAAGAGGATCTGTTAGTCTAACCTAAAATGTTCTCTAGATTTCAACTTTCAAGCCAGTGGTTGAGTATTTACTCAACACTCCTGAGCAAGCAGTGCTGAAAGCAACATCATGCCTGCTATCCTTAAGGCAGAGATTTTTTGACTTTTCAAATGCCTGATTTTCCTGCTTTATAAATTTAGATACATCACTGTATCTAAACATCTATCACTATCTATCATTCACCATTGGGTACATGAGAAGGCTGTGTTTATTTAAAGAAAACTTAATGTGAAGGCTTAGCATGTTAGCTTAATTTCTGTAGTTGAAATAGGAACTTTTTCTTTAGAAGAATTCAAAAAGGTGCGTCGAAATTCCAGTTTTTGTTTGTTTGCTTTAAATCACTGCTATAAGCCAACCATTAAGTTTTAAGAACATACTTTATTTTAAGTTAAATAAACAGTGACAATAACAAGTTTCATTCAAGTGTAGAAAATACCACTCATGCACAGGCAAAAACAATGTAATTCAAGTCAGCAATAAGATTTCAGTATACAGCAAATTTAATGTATGTCCTATGAATAAGGACAAAAAAACTGAAGTAGAACAAGATTCAAATTAAGCAGTGAGCATCTTCATTTGTAGTGAAAACACAGTGACATTCTCATTCACTGGTCAGCAGCAGAGTATTTGTATTCTCATCACACTAAATTCTGAGTATTTGAAATTTGACTTTTTTTATTTACAAAAATAGCATTTCCATTTTCCTTTCACTCGCACTCCAGTGGGAAAAAATCTGTGAATCTAGCACATTTATTTATTTCTTAATTTAAAAGAAACATCAATACTTTTGGACAGTGGTGTTTCATATTGTTTTGATTTGCGTACTCATGCTCCTGAACTCTGTCACATTGTGCATATCAAGTGTGCTTTTCTTAACAGGAGATTAATAACAGGAACACTATCCATTTGGAAGAGACTGTAACAATCCTCTTAGAATTCTACTTCATCTTTTGATTTCATATATAAGAAAATACAGACTTTAATGAACACATTAATAGTGGATAAATCTGCAGCCACCTTTGTCTTAAGATTTGAAAAGACATTATTTTTTCAAGATTCAATCCTTTACTAACTGTGTGCACACTCAAATGGAGTGAGACTTACATAATTACCAAGTCTTCAGGTCCTGTGTTATTGAAAATCAAAGAAAAAAAGTAATGGACTGAAAATTTCCAGCTCATGAATTCACTGTGGCTTGCTTTTGAAGATTAAAAATCCGTCTATACAAATAACTGTTGCTAAACATTACATCCATTTAGGATAACAAAATACAAAATAATGAATGCAGTAGATGTTATATTACCATGTTTTTTATCCACCGGAAACCTGGCTTGCATTACTGGGGTTTTCAGAACATGAGTTCAAATTATCTGATATATATGACTTTTTCAAGAAGCGAAGAAGAATGTCCAACTTCTGACGCACCTTCATGTGAACTAAGCATCAGGAGACTGCAGTGAGTGAAAACACTCACAAACCCTTAGTGACTAGTGGTGGCCATCCTGAACAGTACATTCTCCTGCAGCTTTAGCTGCATTTTCCATAAATGTGTTTACTCAGTATTATTGTGAAAGAGTTCTTCACAATTAAATCAAAACACAGCTATTACACCTCATATATGTCTAGACAGACTGAAGCAGTAGCACCAATTAAAACAGGCTTGACTGTTTAAGAGTGCTGCTGGGAATCTATACAAACCTAAGTTTGTACAAAACACATCCTATGGAATGAGTGAAACGCCGAAGAAAGGAACGTAGAGTCTTATACATTAATTCCTATGTGAATCAAGTCTAGACTGATCAATGTGCATAACTCACAGATCCAGCCTTCACTTAGTGTTCCTCTTCCTCACTAGATTCAATTTGCTACACACTTTTTTTTACCCAAACCCGGTTTTATTACATATTAAAAAGTCACCTGCTGCTGTTCTTAAAAGTTTCGTCCTTAACTCAAAAAGTTATCACCTGTTCATATATGTTGGTAAGATACTTTTGTTAACAAACAAAGATTATTTTCTAGTAATTTCACCAGACATATCTGATTATTACCTTTTGATAATGTGTCCATAGTAAACAGTGTGGCAGACTAATTATGTATTAAAACCCCCATGTGATCGGGTCTCTATCACTCCCTGTGGAGTGTCTCATATGCACTACGATGTCTGTACTGAGCATTCTTGAATGAATGGCGTGTATTTACATGAACAGAGCAAATCTCCATAACTTACAAAATAAAGAACATTAACACATGGGTCCTTTTACAAGACATAACAGTGCTTCTCTGCAAAGTTAATGTCCCCTCAGTTCTACATTTAAACAGGCAATTTTTAGGTAAACACTGGGAAAGTTTTCTGCTGCTCTTGCTTTTATCTTCCCAAACTGTGGGGCATCCAATTGGACCAGTTATGCGTCCAGTACCACAGACTTCCTCTTTCCCAAATGATTTCTCAGAAATGAATGATAGATGAAACAGATTTTTTTTAAACTTTATCTGGATTTCTGCAAAGACCTCAGGAGTTTGCAGAAATGTGACTGACTGTATGTCAAGAGGCCAAAGTCTCTGCCTTCACAATGAGAGAGGATCTCTTTCAGGATGACTAGAAAGGTCTGCTTTCACACTACATCACTGCTGTTTGCCAAACTATTGTCAAAAATTATTGCATCTGTTGTAGATGGATTCACTGCTCCTCATCTCATAGTTAACTGTGAAGTTCAGACAGATTGCATCTACAGAAAGAATCTGAACCAGTGGCAAGAATCAGCCTTTCTGCAGGGGGAGACAAGATCATGGTTAATGTGGAAGAAAACCACAGGGCTTGCTAGCATTTTTCTGATTATGCAGCTCTCCCTTTTCTCTCTCAGGATGTGGAAAGCCATCAATATGTGATGTGCCAACCCTGGTAGCTGGCTTCTATGCAACTCAGTCTAAAGCTACAAACTGTACTTGCTGAATATTGCTAGTTTTCTCTGTTCTCCACACTCCCCTTTTCCTGATCATTAACCTTTATTGAAATAGACATTTACATTCTCTTATTGGTGTGTCCATTCTTCCCTTTTTCCTCCACTGAAATAATATCTTGTGTATTGCTGAAAAAATTCTCAATCTATTCTATTCACTGTCAGGCAAAACACCTGTGTTGGCCTCCAATTTATGTCAGTCAGAAACATTGTAAACAGTGAGCAGCAGCAAACTGCAGAGCCTATTCAAGAACAAAAAATACAGGCTTCTGAGAGTGATGACCTATTAATAGCAGACAAATCGCTGTTACAGCCAGTAGTGATAATACCCTCAAATACTTCACAGTTAACCTTTACAAGTCCAGCTATTGAACACATCCTAGTTTGCAGGTTGATTTGCATCTTTTTCTTCAAAAAGCATGAAAGGAACTGTGCATTTCAGGATTTAGAGAGGCAAAAGTTTTTCATTACATTTCCAAGTGCTAGGTTTAGATTCTCAGTGCACCCAAATGACAAGAGACGTGTGGCACGAAGCACTTTTGGGCGGCCCTGTGAGAGCTCTCCAGTGCCAGCACAGTCTATGAGAGTTTTACCACACACACTGCCAGCACGATAGCAATAATGAGAACAGCAGAGAAAATAATCCCAGCCAGAACTTTGCTGATATCGCAGAAGGATTTATTTTCCTCCACAGAGATCATGCCAATGGAAGAAGCGCCCACGCTGATGGTGGATTTGAGTTCAGCCCCAGGGTCTTGCTTAGCCTCTACTGTCCACTGGGGGACATTGACCTTCATTTCCATCTCGTACATCATTTCTCCTACCTGGTTGATTTCGTTCTCTAGGTCCTTCAGATCCACCACATCTATGTTGTGCTCAGCCTCGTACTTCATGTTCTGGACGCTCATGGCCCGGGCGGCCACGCCGGAGGTGCCCCCGCTCATGCCCGTCTGGATCAGGTGCTTTTTGGGGACGTTCAGCGGGAATTCGTGCCCCAGCTCCAGGGCTCTCCTCATGTCGATCTCCAGGATCTCTAGGCACGTGGAGAAAATCACCCATAGTCTCTCGAACTCGGCTTTGTCCTCCTTACTCACGGTTTTGTCCCTCAGCACCGTGGTCAGCTTGTTCCTGTTGGCCACCGCCAGCTCCTGGGCTTTCTGCCGGGTCTTCTTCAACTCCTCGCGCAGGTTCTGCGAGTCCGAGGTGCCGCCGATGGTCAGCACCATGTGCCGGTAGCAGGCGGTCACCCTGCTGAGCGCGTCCAGCAGCGCCTTGCACTCCTCCTTCACCATGGTCCCGCCGTCCGGGCGCCTCCGCCGCGGTTACCCGGTCCCGGGAGCGAGGAGCTGCCCAGCGCAGCCGCTACCAGCACGCATGGCGGGAGGCAGCCCCGGGTCGCGCCCGCACCGCGGCCCCTCAGGCGGCGCCGGCCGCTCCGGGCGCGCGGGGCGCGGGCAGCATCGCTTCCCCCGCTACCGCCGGCGGGCGGCACGACCGAGGCGAGCCATCCCGCAGAGCGCCGGGCGTCCGCCGATCGGGCGCCGTACTTTGACGAGTGCCAAACGCGGGACGAAAACAAACGCAAAAGCTAAAGCTTCGGCTCTGGAGAACAGCAGCTCTCCCCGCCCGCACGGACCCGATCCGGCGCAGCCGGGCGCCGCGCGGTCACATGGCGCCGAGCGGGGAGCGCCCGCGGCCTCCGGGCGCGGCCCGGGCCGGCCCTATAAGCCCTCGCAGGCTCCGCCCCTGCAGGCTCCGACCCCCGGCGGCCGCCCGCTTCCTCGTTCGCTTCCCGCCGCTGCCCGGCCATTGGCTTCGTGCGGCGCCGCACCGGCCCGCCCTGGTTCCCGGTAGGGCTCGGCCGAGGCGCGGGGCGGTTGGGGGGGGGCGGCGTTGGCGGGGCGAGGGCGCTCTCTCACTCCTCCTCTCCCTCTCTTCCTCCCGCAGCCCGCTGGTCGCTTTCCGCGGGGCCGGTCCCGCCGGTGCGTTCCCGTCCCCTCCTCAGCCAGAACGGCTGTGTCGCGGCCTGCGAGCCGCGCCGCGAGAGGGGAGGTGCCGGCCTCGGCCGCGGCCTATTCCCGGGCTGGGGCTGGCGCGGAGCCGGCGGGGCCTTGGGGCGGCCCTGCTGGGGTTGCGGCGCTGTGCTCCCCGCCGCGACGGCGGCCCCGGCTCTGGCGGCGTCCGGCCCGTGGCGCGGGGCTGCTGGTGCCCGTGGTCCCGCTGCCACCTGCGGTAGACCCGCTGCCCGCGCTGCACGGCGTCGGGAGCGCTTAATGCACTGCTGAACTTTTTCTCACCCCGGTGCGTGCATTATTTATACCAGAGGAGTGCACTCCGGTTCCTACCTGGCTCTGTGATGCATGCTTTCTGTATATCGGTGTCACAGATGCTTCAGTTTGTTTCTCGGGGGCAAGAATTTGCATCTTTTTACTTCTTTTCTGTGGATTATTTAAGAAGGTCCCTAGGAAGTGTGGGTATGGGGCCCAGAATGTCTAAGGGTTGAAATCAAGTAATCACGCGTCAGAAGGTACAACAAACACAAGCTTTTTACTATAAAAAATGAATCTCTAGTGGCTGCCCTTGTGTATGTTCTGAAGTATGGTGTGGTCAGTCATGAGCTGTAGGCTTTGTTTGTACACACGCCTGTGTCTTCCAGAAGAGCAGATAACACTGACGCTGAGCGCTGCATGGCAGGCTGGGCTGTGTTGTGCTGTCTGTTAACACAGGTTTCACCATGGCAGGCTTCTGGAGAACTTGCTTGTCGTGACACACACCGCTATATATGCCCTAATGCTCCTGGACAGCCGTATGGTTTGATGTTGCTACAGTAATTTATGAGAAGTGAAAACATTCTCCAAGAGGCAGATCGCGACCCTGTCCCTTACTGTGGCAGCAGTGTGTGTCGCAGGCAAGATAAGGCTCTGGGCAGGGCAGGCTCTGGGGGTATGTTGAGGCTGTGTTCCTTTTCTATGATTTGGTTGCATGGGGAGTTTGGTCCTCTGCTCCCCGACTGCTTTTTGTTCTGCCTTTCTGTTGGACCAGGCCCCAAGTCGTGTGTGGCTACTGCTGCACCCATGTGCACCTGTGGAAGAAACCAGCTGCCAAGTCCTGCAGCAGGCTGTGGGGTCACTGTGGAGCTACTGGGTAGCTCTCTGCCAGTGGTAGGCAAGGTGCAGTGAATCAGTGTCTGTTCCCTGCTGGAATGAAGAAGCACAAGATGCTTTTGACCTTCTATATGAAGTTTTGTAACTGCTTAATTATTGTCATGTGGTAGAAGGATTAGCTCTAGGTTTCAATCTGGAGTCCTGTGTGACTTAAGCTTAATCCTAAGTTACACATCCATGTGTATGTGGGCAGGAGCTGCACTGCTGCATCTTACTGAGGCTGCTATTCCATGTGGCATGCCAGAATCCTGGAACTCAGTTTCTTTGAAATCCAGATGTAGCTGAGGAGGGGAAGAGATGTTGGTTTAGGAGCATGTGACTGCATAAGTCTGAAGGCAGCAGTAGTTACAGTCTGTGTCAGGTAATGCCTAAAAACTTCTCTAGATATGTCATGTGTAAAAAAAGATTGTTCTACAGAATAGCTCTAATTAAGTTCAGTTGTGTGCAACTATCCTATTCAGGTAGATTCTGAAAACTCTTAACATTTAGTTGTAGCTTATCAGACATGATGCTGTTAAATCCAAGTCATAATAACACTTTCAAAGAAGATGCTGACTAGCTGAAACTTTATCCAAAAATTTTGACAAAAAAAGCTAAATTACAAGGAAGTTAGGAAGCAGCATAATGAGTGCAAGCAGAAATGTATTTGCTAGTTCTGTAGGAAGGCTTACTTCCAACAGGTGTTTATGATAGTGTTCTTCATGTTGCAGTACTCTTACAAAACTGCAAGATACTCTGCTGCTTCTTGAGCATTAGTGCTTGTTAAGTCCTGTATCATTTTAATAGACTTAAGTGGTATTTTAGGTAAATACAAATCTGTTTTGTTTGAATGATTGGTAAATCTTGCCTCGTGGCTTCGCCTCTGGGATGAGCTCATACACTGAGTTCAGGCATCTGAATGCTGTGACCTGAGATGGTTGAAATCCACTGAGATGAGGACAGAACATAAGCATTGGATGCAGCGTGAACAAAACTGGTTGAGTGTCTGATAACACAGTGCAGCTTTGTTCAGATAACTCCTGGCTTGCTTTTTATGAAGTATTTTGTTGTAAAGTGTCTTGAAATGTTGATCCAAAGTGAGAATTTTCATTTCCACATCATTGCCACAAAGATGATCAGGGGACTGGAGCACCTCCCCTACACAGACAGGCTGAAGGAGCTGGGCTTGTTCAGCCTGGAGAAAAGAAGGCTGGGGGGTGACCTCATTGCAGCCTTTCAGTACCTAAAGGGAGCCTATAAACAAGAGGGGAATCAACTCTTTGAAAGGGTAGATAACAGCAGGACAAGGAGAAATGGTTTTAAGTTGAGGGAGGGAAGATTTAGGTTGGATGTCAAGGGGAAGTTCTTTACAGAGAGAGTGGTGAGGTGCTGGAACAGCTGCCCAGAGAGGTTGTGGATGCCTTGTCTCTGGAGCTGTTCAAAGCCAGATTGGATGGGGCCCTAGGCAGCCTGGTCTAATATTAAATGGGGAGGTTGGTGGCCCTGCATGTGGCAGGGGGGTTGGAGATTCACTGATCCTTGAGGTCCCTTCCAACCCTGGCCATTCTGTGATTTCTATCATGGAGGAATATCAGTCTGATAAGTTTATTGTGGACTTGCTGTTGCGTGGCTTTCAGTTACCTTGGGCCAGTGTATGGTGCCCAATGTGGTATTAAAGGCCAGTAGTGCTTATAATTGCTTGCTGTGCTAGTTGGAAGAACTTCACCTGTGCAACTGCTCCCGCCTTCCTTCCTCTCTGCTCCTCAAAAGGGTAATTCACCAGTGTTTCCCATAACTAGATAATCTAGTAATGGTAGATGTTAAAGCTCTTAGTATCAATGAGATAAAGCTAGCATTGGCCTGCAGCAACCTGGTTTTCCTACTGAGATATGCAGAAAGTGGATGTGGTCTGCCATGAACATGAGTGGTCTCTGACTCTGTAGTTGGGACACAGTGTTTATGCCTCCATTTTAGTGTTTGGGCCCGATGCATAACCTGAGTTCTACAACTGCTTTGTCTCTGTGAGTGAAGGATCACCATAATTGGCTTAAGAAAACTCTGTTTATCCTTGTACTTCAGCACCTTAGTTTTGGTGTGTTTTTGTGTGGTCAGTCCCCTGTGAATTCATGCTAATACCTCTGCAAGCCTACAGAGATGACCTTGTGTAAATGCATTGAGCAGATGGTGAGGACTTTGTCTATTCTGTTAATGTTTGTTCTCTAAATATGTTCTTTTTAATCTTTGTAGTTCTGCTGATCAGCCTTTTCTGCACTCTTCCTTCACAGTTTGCTTGTGACTTGTTCAGGATTCCCAATTTGAGACTTGAGTGCAATCTTAGTAATGGTAAGCTAGAGAACAAACACAGGTGAGGAATTTGCAGCTACTCAGTATATTATTAAACCTTCAAGGATAGGGAATCCATACTCTCTTGGGCTGTTAGGAATGCAGCTTGTTATAAGTACCTGGCTAATGCCAAGAGAACTGATCTCTGAAGTCAGGGGAGGTGACTGGGTGAGAGCAGACAGCATCCTGTGGGAGGGTGATCTGCTCATAGAGTGCTGATCAGAAGGATGAAATAGGTGGCTGGTGGGAGTCAGGCCGCTATGTACTTTGGTCTCAAGTCTGAGAGAAATGCAAATGTTTTGGCATCAAGCTATAATATGAAAGCACTTAAATTAGGAAGGTTGAACGTTCTTTTTAAGAATGAGCTCTGGTTTAAAGTTTTTTGGGGGGCTCATAATGGAAAGCAGTGTGAGGGATGAGCAGAGCACATCTACGTGGCACTGCCTGCTCCTGTCAGGCACTGTGCAATGCTCTAGGGCACAGCATGATGCTGAGAGAAGTGATGAGAGACAGCTGTCTGACCCTAAATAGAGAAGTGGGATCTGCATTGAGAGGGATGTGCAGAGATGCCCCTCCACCCCCCAAAAACCCAAACAAACAAAAAACCAAACACTGCACACAAAAATCTGAGCTCTCTACCCTTCACCTGAAGAAATGTGACTGTAGGGGAGATGCTGTTGAAAAAGGAGCATCTTCCTGGAATGGCATTGACCTCTCTTTCCCAGAACCTGCTGCATCACTGTCAGGCTTTCATTCTGGGATAATATAACTTAGTTTTCCTCTGGTTTCTAGGAAGCCTTGAGCTGACTGATGCAGATTCACTACTCAATGCTCTGATAATTGAGAGGTGATGTTCTGATATACTCACTAAAATCACTGAAATCACTATAAGCTGCAGCTGAATGTAAAAGGTAGAAATAGTTTTCTTTTTATCTGTCCCTTGTAGTGAGCAGGGTACACTGGAACATGTCTTGGAGCCATAGTTCATCAGATGTTCAGTGCTCATTAGGGGTGGGAGGTTTTCTGTGTGCCCAGAAACAGAGAAGGTGTTTTTGCTTCATGATGAAAATGCCGATTTGAGGTCTCAAGTTCAAACTGTGACTTTTAGCCTCAAGTAGTGTCAATATGAGGAGTAATACTGCAAATAAAACTGTAGTTACAGTGGTAACTAGTTTTATTTGGACTGAGTCTAGTTAATTCCCACTGTTAAATTTGTGTTTGCAGAGTGCTTTAAGATATGCTCAGATTCAGCAGTACTGCTAACAAGTGGTGCTCTGCAAGTTTTTTTTGGGGGGAAGAGGGGAGGAAAAGGGGGGTAGTAGTGGTGAAGGGGGATCCCACTATGTTTGAAAAATCATTTGGAACTAGGGAACAATTGTTTCATCCAGGTTTCTTTCTGCATAGCTCTACAGTTCACTAGTGTGATAAATACAAATTTGATCAGGAATGTCTCAGTGTAATGTTTAGCTGTTCTGAGATGAACAACTTGTAGCTGAGTAATAAGTTACTACTTGATATGACTTCTGTCATCCTTTTGAGCTTTTCAGCAAGTGATATTCTAGTTATTGGTTTACTAAGCTGGAGTTGTTAATGTTGTACAAGAGTCTGCAAGCGGAGATGAAATTGATGTCAATGTGTGAACAAGTCAGTCTTGTGCTCTTCACCACGGAATATGAAGTATTTCCATACAAAATCCTTTGTGCTATTATGAAAGGCATTTTCTGTGTAGTATGTCTCATTAGGTCTTCATTGTTAAAATGGGATATTCAGGAGGTGTTCTTCAGAACTGAATAAAAATTTTTAGAATGGGGACATAATGTAGCTGTCAAGTAAAAGCAGTGGCATCTATTTTAATGACTATTTCAAAATGTTCCTTAAAAAGAGCTGGAAATGAATAGGTCTGTGAAAAGCACCGAATTTCACCATCTCTAAAGGAAAACCTAATGCCAAAAACTTTCATAGCTAAGTCCTGCTTAGTGCTTTTGGTACCAAAGGTCACAGGACTTGGTTTCCACTCTTTTGGAAAACAGTGACGTGCTTGGATTCCATTGCATGGCTTTTCACTTCAGCTGTTCCTGGTGCAAGATGTGTCATTAGAACTATCACTCTGTCCTTAATCTACAAAGGACTTGGCTGTTCTAAGGGTGTGATTATGTTGGTGTTTTTTTTTTTTTGTACAGGGTAACAAAATGCTTATTGGATTCTCTGATGAGCTGGCTTCTGTTCTTCCAGCAATCAGAGCTATTTCTATGTTTACAGGCGTGAAGCCACACAGCTAAGTGATTCCATTTAAACATTTTGAAAGTAGTACTTACGTATTGCTTTACAGCTTAGCATGATAGAATTTAATAAACTTAGTGAATATGGCTTATGAAAGTTTTTAATGGGCTTTCAGTTATATGTTACCAGAACTGTTCAAAGCTTATATGACTTTGTGCTTTTTCCTGCTTGTGTCGTGTTAGTAAATCTAAAGCTGTCTGAGGTGCAACTAGAGGAATAATTCCACCACCTGCCCCTTCAGTTCCATTAGATTAAAATTGGATGTTGTGTTCTGCCAGCAAATTCTCAATGGAATATTCTAATGCATTCTTAGAATTACTGCAGTGCATTAGCTGTTGTGTTCAGATGCACTTAACTTTTGAGATGGAAAGAAATCGACTTATCTCAAAAATGCTTGAGACAAAATTTGGGGGATCTTTAATGTATTCTTCAGTTTCCTTAGAGTTGATCTGTAGAAGTGTAGTGTGAAGGACTTGGCTTTGTTGTAGTTACTAATACTACATGGCCAATACATCCCCATTTCTGTCTGGGCAAATGTAGTTGAGTAACTGCTTCAGTTAATTTAATGAACGCTTCATTCTTTCTTTTGCATACCCACACATTAATCAGGTATGGTAGCCATCCACTAATGGAGCAGTGTGCAGATGCAGGGCTAAGAGAAAGGTGTGAGAAAAGAGAAGGAAATTAAGAATCCGTTCTCAAAACAGTACTCATTTGACTACTGGTTGCTACTTCCTGCTGTGCAGGGACTTGGTTGCAGCTTGATGTGCCCAGCTGGGAGATTAAGGTCTTCAGTCTGCTTCTGCTCAAGATGGCTGGCAAACACTTCTGTGAAATAAAAGTTGAAGCTTTCTTATTAGGGTTTTAGCATATTGACAGCATCTTAGTTGTACTACATAGCTAAAATGCTAGAATTAATGCAGATTCTTGTCTTTTCTTTTTTTGAGCTCCTAAGCATGAGTTATTGCTGCAGTCAGTAGTTATGTAGTAAACAAAATACCTGGCTCTATGTGGTAACTCATGAACCAGATCTGAAGATTGTTGTTTCAAACTTAGTGGGTCGATCTGTTAACTGAAACAGTTCTTACAGTACCCTGATTTTTTTTTTTTTTTTACATGCAGGCAATGACTTAAGAGCTGCATCAGTCAAACAGCAAATTTCATAAGCTAAGGTTTTCTAGGGGACTTTTCCCTTCCATTACATCCCTTCTATCTGGTTTGCTAGGGTATTAAATATTGTTGTTAATTTCCTATTAGGCAAAGCTTCTCACTTCTTTGAGATTTAGGTTTCTGGAAAAAGGAGGTCTGTGGAACATGTTCTTCCTTCCCTTTTCTACTATTGGAAAGAGTCCTTTGGACTTAGATTCATTAAACTGAAAAATGGGCAATATAGCAATTATTATTAGTAATTATTTATTTATTAGTAATTATTAATAGCAAGTGCACTGCATTTTTGTCTCTGCAGTCTGATGCATTAATGCATTAGTTGCCTTCTTGTGTCAATGTGCTCTTGGCTCATCTCCCCACTGCCTAGCACCTGGCATCCTAATACTTTCTTATGTACTGTGTAGACAGTCACAACGTTCTCATCTATCAGTTGACTGGATAGTGAACATGAATTCACAAATGAAAAGGCAGGTGAAGATGCTTTGGTGGGCCATCTACTTCAGTAGAAGCTTGTTTTGGAAAGTATCTTGAGAGATCATATGATCTAGAGAGGCTAGAAGGCTGGATCTGTATCACTTCTAGTAGAGGTTTGTCTAACAGGTTCTTAAAGATTTACAATATTGGAGACTTGATAGCTTTGACAAGTGATCTAAAACATGTGTTTATCTTCTTTTTAAAGTTGTTCCTGATCTGTAACCTGACTCTCTTTACCTAAGCTGAGGCCTGTTTCTTCTTCTGCAGATGTGGAACAAAATGCCCTTGCTGAGACTTTAGTACATGTGTGGGATTTTCTTACTTATCTCATGCGGTTTCTTTACCTAAACCAGTATCACTGCACTGTGTTCTACATCTTCCTTTTCTGCCTTTCTCACTTAAGATTCTTCAGTCAATTTCATCTTCCCTGAAGTGTAGCACCCAAAAAGGAATATAGGACTCCAAAATAAGCTTTGCCATGGCTGATGATTTTGCTTGCTGTGTGTGTTCATACAGCCCTCTATGACATTTGCTTTCTATATAATAAGTTGACGTTGAATCATGTTTGAACTGTGAGCTTAAGTCATTTAAGATTTTACTGGAATTATTGCTTAGCTGGTTGTTCATAGGCAGTTAATAGGTAATTAGTCCTGCTTGCTAAGTCCTGTTTTAGTGCTGGCACAGCCAAATTGATGTCCTTTCATAAAAGATATTATTTTTGTCCTTTTGGAAAGTGGATGAACTGTTTCATCTGGAGCTTCATGAGAAAAAACTGCTACAGTTACCTGCCACTGCCTCAGTTGTCTTTAGTGGCTCATGCTGAGGTAATCCAGGCTGCAAGAAACTGCTGTTAACTTTATAGTGGGAATGACTTTCAGGATTAATTGATTGTGTTTGTGTTGAGTTCTCCTTGTGCCTAATTATAAGGAAGGACCAGACAGTACATAGATCAGGTAACAGACAATAGATCACTTAACAGCATAGCTGAAACTAAAGGACTGTTTAAAAATCTGTGCGAATTGGGAATGTATTTTTCCATCCTATTATACTGTAACATAGTGGTTTCATGTCTCTTTCTCAATCTGTGGAGAAGGACGTGCTTGTGGCACCAGTACAGCACTACTGTAGTTCAGTATTTCATGTACTACATAATAAGCATCAGAAGCTCACATTGAGCAAGTAATGTATTAAGTAAAAGTTAGGATACTAACCTCCATATCTTAAACTAGGCCAGGCTGCCCAGGGCCCCATCCAACAATTGTGTAAGGATGGCTTGGTTCAAATTGAACTTCTATTGCTGCTCTTACCTTTTCCTGGTATATATAGCTGAAGTTGCAGGAGGAAATCATGTGACTTACATTTCTTTTTTCCTTGGGGAATCTGGATGTGGGGAAAAGATATAAGACAGTCTGCTTAATTAAGCCCTTGTAAAATTGTTAACCTTTATTCTTCTGAATAAAAAAAATGCTGAAGTTATTCTAGAAGGGTCCTATTAGGGTTTTTCATGTCCTTGTGTCTAGAGAATTAAAAGCACAGAGGCCTTTTAAACTGAGGGTTTAGTGCCTCTGGAAATCCTCTTTTCTCCGTGACGCACCTTGTGATAACTCTCCAGTGACCAATAGTTGGATTTCTGTCTCTGCTAACTTTTCTGCTTGCTGTTTGCCAGATGTTGTCAGTCTGACTTCAGATGATTGACACCTTTTCTATGGAAGTAGAGGTTACCACAAATATTGGATTTCATTGGTGTATTTTTAATTACGACTTGGTTATATATACCTGCTTCTTGTACCTTTCCTAAAACTTTCCCTGGAAAGTTGGGGATTACATTTCACAAGGATTCCTATTACACTGAGTGTCTCACTGATGTGTATGTCAGTAATTGTCACTTACCTAAACTTACTGTGAAAGTATCAATGTCCCAAAGTGTTGTAGAATCTGCTGTGAAGAAGCTTTTAATTCCCATCTTCTGGTTTGTGTTAGACCTCAGCTTGTGTATCAAAATGGTTATAATGTAGATCTTAATATCTATCTGCCTCCATTAAGTTTTTTTCCCAGCAGATCATGCACTTAAAGGGCAAAGGAGACCTTATGAGGATACATGTGTAACAGGAAATGTGTTGTTTTGTTTGGACATAGCTCTTTCTGAGTAACTTTTGAGTGACTACACTTAATTTCTTGTTAATTAAGCATGACATTGACAGCTCACATCAGAGACCTGAAGCTACTTTTTCTTTTTGCCCCTTTGGTATTTTGCAATGTTATACATTCACAGATACCATATACTGTGCTTTAACCATTCTCCATATGTTTTCTAGAAAATCTCCTTTGGGTATCTGAAGTCCATATGGCTATGTATGATGAAGACCTTTTGAAAAATCCCTTTTATTTGGCTATTCAGAAGCGACGTCCTGATCTCTGCAGCAAAGTTGCAGAACTCCATGGTATTGTAAGTATAAATAAGTGTATTCTAAAATAACTTATTAAATACCAGCAAATTTTTATTTAAATTCCAGGCTTCCTAAGAGTCATGAAGGTCAGTACAAGCCTGCAAAACATTTTATCTACAAACATGGATCTCTTGGTAACTGCACAGTAATAACAGATGGAAGTGATAACTTCTAACCTTCACAGGAAACTTACTTTCTTTGATATGAACTAGTTGTATATTCTTGCACTTGTGACTTAAATTAGGATTGACTTCTTGAAATCCCTGATGGACGGACAATCGCTTATTTCTGACAATTTTATATAGCAAATCAAAGACATTAAAATGAGTTGGAATAAAAAAAACTGCAATTCTTTAAAACTTCCAATCTGAGTATCCTGCAGTAAGTGTTGATCTAAAATTAAGTGTGTGGAGATTCCATTACACTCAGCTTATTTCTATCATTATAAAATTAAGCTTTAATTGGACAGGGCTCTTTCCATTACTTATTACTTAAGATAGTAATATGATTAGTGAACAGATTTTAGCATTTTTGCTAGTCCTATCTGTATTTTAACACCTAATATCATTGACATCTTTAGCTTAAACTTATCCTTAATTCTTTGCATTAACTGTACTGCAGGCTTGCATGAACTTGCTGGCTTCTAGTATGTATGATTATCTCAGTGATCTTATGTGGAATTAAAAGCATATCTTTAAAGAAATATCTATATATTCAAGTTTAGTAAATATTTGTATAGCCTCAGAGGATTATTGGAGAATCAATGAGCAGTTGAACACCGCTTGTGGAGACAAAAATTTGTCAAAAAAATTTGCAGAACCAGGTGTGCCATTAACATTTAATTTTCTTTCTGTTCTTAAGTCTGACCTCTTATACTGGTGGTTCTGGAGCTGTTAATGGAATGACTCTACATTTCCAGGATAAGAGTATTCGTATTGAGGTGTACTGCTGCATCTGGAGAAGGAAGGATGTCATTTTAAGAGCAGAAGCAATTTGAAGATGCTATTTCTTGACAATGAAATGTATTTCTTTTCAGTGTGTATAGAGTTTCTGGTATTTAAAGGAATGAGATCTCACACTTTGTTCATAATTTTTCTTCATTGAATAGTAATTTAGTGTAACTTGAAAGTGCTCATTTACTGCTTTACTCCAAATGACTGAAATTACTCTGAGAAAGTACAGTCCGAATGGAGAATAACTTAATTAAAAGAAGAACCTCAAGATTCCTTTTGGATTGACAGTAGGAGTTTGAGCTTCTTGACATCAGAACAAATTGAAAATTAGATTAGCATTGTGTAAACAGATGTTAAAATGAGTCTTGCTTACTAGTCAAGAATTTGTCTTTATCTGCCAATTTATTGTAGTATGAAAGGCAAAAGCAATCAGAATTTAACTGGTAATTTATTGTATTTATCTCCAAATTGTGTTCTAACTCTATTTTAGGTATTAGTTCCATGCAAAGGAAGCCTTTCAAGCAACTGTCTTTCCAACTGCCAGTTTGAATCTTATGTACTGAAGCCACTAGAAGAAAATTTTCAGACCTTAAATGGAAAGGTATTTCCGTTTTGGTATCTTGGGGACACTGGTAAATGACTCACTGCAGTCAGTAACTAACTGAACTAATGGTGGTTACAGGAGCTAGCAAAGAGCGCTAACTGGCAAAATGAATGTTACTCATCTAAGACAGTGTTCTCTGGGATATGTTGCTTTCTAGTGAAAACTGTTTTGGTATGGACTCACATAGTTGTCCTATTTAAATGACTCTGACTCTGATTTTCAGTTTACTACTTCAGTGAAGCAACTGTCAAGCTTATCTGTGTTTTTTAGTTATGGATTTTTTGACTGTTTAAATGGGTTCTCTGCATTTTTGGGTGTTAGGAATCTTGCCTGGAGTAAGGGCCATTTTCACTTAGTTAACTGCATCTTTAGATTTCATGCTGCCTGTATTGTATGCAGATGCAAGTTCACCAAGGTTTAAGACAATTAAGATAATACTGAGTAGTATCTGACGCCTGATTTAGAAACTAATGCAAAGCCATTACAACCAATGCTAACGCTGCATAGGTTTAATACGAATTTTTTTTCTTTTCTGCTTGCCATTTTTACAATACAGTCTGAGATTTTGCACCTGTTTGCAGGCAGTCATTTAGGTATTCCTACTGTAGGTGTTCACACTGGAATTCTTTAGGAGATAAAAGCTGAGCAAGAGAGTCCAAGATGGGTGGTGTCTTACTAAGCTGAACTCTAGACAACGAATACAAGTTGCTTTTTTTTTTTTTCAGTTCCCTTTTGCTAAAAGTGCTTGAAAATCTGCAGATAGTTACTTGGTTTCAGATATTCTCGAAAATTTCTTTAGTGGGGGGCTTGTAAGGAAAGTGAGTACAAGCAAGATTCAGCTAGCTGTTGTAAACTTCAGGAATCCCTGTTTCAGCTTACACAGCATTTGAATATGAAAAATCTGGGGTCTATGACTTTTCCATATTGCAAGATTCTCTTTTTTCCCTGGAGATATAACTCTGCAATGCAGAAGTCAGAGTAATTGTGCTTTTTAGAATTTTTCCACTTTTCTTTTTTTCAGGAGATCTTCATACAAGGAAATCTTGTCATCTTAGGAACCGGTTTTAACTATCATCTCTCGGTACCTGTTCTTTTTGAGGAAACATTTTACAACGAAAAAGAAGAGAGCTTTAGTATTTTGTGCATAGCTCATCCACTGGAAAAAACAGAAAACTCAAGTAGGTATTGCAGTAATAACAGTTGGCCTTGTTTGCACAGCAACCAAATCAGTATCTTTATTTAATGTGCTTTATTCATTCTGAAAAGTGCTGAGTTGACTGAAGCTCTCAGCATTTACTGATATGGTGATGTGGATGTTAGTATGTTTCTGTAAAAGCATTAAGTTGGTGCCAGCCAAACTTTATTTTTATCGGACTTGTGTCCCAGTCTCCATGGTAAAGAATTATGGAGTACTTGATACAGCTTGATTATTTTTTTTTTTTTTAGCAATGCTCAGTTTAGTATTGGCTGTTTAAAGGTAGAATTTAATCTCTTTAATCACACCTGTCTTCAGATGCAAAGTGGATGCACAAAATTGGATTGTGGTAAATTCATAATCACTTCATTAGTGTTTAGAGGCTGTATAGCATAGCTACATAGCAGCTCATTTGGAGGTCATCTATCACATTTAATGTATTCTTTTTTCCTAATATTGGAAAAGCCTCTTGATGAGGCTAGAATGCTTTTTCCAAGACTGCTACTCAAGCTGTGAATGTAACAGGATTTCCTTATGGAATTTTCTACCAAATAAGTAACTGAAGTTACTTGAAATGTATGCTTTTTCTGAATTAAAAGCATCCCATCTTTCTAAATAGGAATGTAAACAAATGACAAAATGGTACTGGGCAAGTGTGAAAATAGTACTGTGAGAGGTGTGGACATTATGCTGGAAATAAAATAGCTGAAATACATAAAGACTCAAACTATGACTGAATATATGCACAAAATCTATTCGTCAGTTTTTAGCTATTGTTAGTGTAGTTACACAGCAGCCTTTCAGAAGTGAGGTGACTTGTAATTTCTAAGTAATTTGAAATGAATAAGGTCTAAGCCTATTATTAGTTGCCCTTTCAGTGCAGATGAAGGGCTTGCTTAGAGAAATTTTCTTGGAAAGGCTATATATAAGTATATGAATTCGAAACAAGGGATCAAACTTATTATTTAGAGGAAAAGTGGATTTGATTCAACATTTACTTGGAGCGACTTTGCCCTCTCATTCAGAAAAAGGGTGCCTATAATAATAGGCTATTAAATAGGCTATGTAAAAATTCAAGATGTGGGTGGTGTTTTATTTTTTACAGCTTGTTTAGAGCACACTGTCTTCCTGCATGGGCAATCAGTCAGTACTGTAATATGCTTTTCTTAAATTTCATGCCTGTCTCACGCTCGTCTTATGAGCAGCAATAAGTTACCCTCAGAGGAAAGGAGCATGCAGAATCAGTTTTTAGCTATTCCAAACAGATACTTGACATAAAAGGCAAGAGAGCTGGCTCTAAGCATGGCTATTTAACTGCAATATCTTCTCATAATTGAAAGCAACACCTTCATTTAAAAGCATAGTAAGCTGAATTAATGTTTCATTATACGCAAGTTGGCTTGATATCTAGAACGAGAAAGAGCTTTACTGTGCATGTGTATTCAATGTGTTAACTCTTGGGTTTCATTTTTAGATGAATCTACAGCTTCATCAAACCTTTATTCTCTTAAAAATATTGAAGACGTTAGAGAATTCTTGGGAAGGCACTGTGAGAGATTTGATAAATACATAGGATCTTTCTACCGAACATTTAAAGAACATGAACGGAAAAGCCTCCGCCACTACATAGTGAGTATCTTGCTGCTTGATGCTTAATTTACTAAATATAATTCACTTTACTGCTTTGGGTATCTTTTCTTTTTAAGATGTTCAATGTCAGAATAGTCTAGGGAGGAAGGTAGGAAGGGAGAAAAGAATTTGTAACTGTGAATTACTGCATCTTGACTGTTATGTAAAAGCAGCTTTTAGCTAAAGATCTTACTTTGCTTTTGTTGATACTGTATGCTTCTAAGTCAGAGAAGCTCTCCTTTCTTTGCTCTTTTATGCTTTGTTGCTTCATATCATTAACCCAAATCTACTTTTTCTTTTCCCTCCTAGGATTCTGTCAGTGCACTTTATACCAAATGTCTCCAGCATCTTCTGAGAGATTCACACTTGGTAAACACATCACTAAATACATAGTATGTAGTATGTAGTGTTACTTAAGCAATAAATCATTTAACTCTCTTGCTATTTGTGGCTTTTCCTTTTTTAGAAATTGCTTGCGAAGCAAGAAGAACAAATGAATCTGATTAAACAAGCAGTTGAAGTAAGCATCTGAAATGAAGGAAAACAATTGGCAAGCAATTTTAGCTGTTCCTTTCATGTCTAAGCTACTTTTGTTTTTTTTTCCAACAGATGTATGTCCACCATGCTATTTATGATCTAGTCTTTAAATATGTGGGGACTATTGAGGCAAGTGAGGTAAGTTTGATTGCTGAAGATCAATTACATTAATCCAGTGCACTTTAAACACTTATTGCCTCTCTTATGATTAGGATGCTGCTTTTAACAAAATCACAAGAAGCCTTCAAGACCTCCAGCAAAAAGACATTGGAGTAAAGCCTGAGTTTAGGTGAGTGTTAGTTTTTGAGCCGTCACTGAGATCCTGTCTCAAATAGGTTTCCAGCAGACCAAAAAGTTATCCTTCAGACAATAGTAAATTTTTGTTATGCTTCATTCCTTTGAGATAGGAAAATTGTGTCATTTTAAGGAAGTTGTTTCATTGAACTTCTTTACTTTGGGGGTTTTATGTCTCCCATTCAATCTACAAGGCGCAGAAACACAAGTGTAGGGTAGAGATAGAAATGTGTTAATACCATTCTTCATTTCGGCTCTGAATAAGTTCAGACTTGGATTTTGGACATCCTGCACAGGAGCTCTGGTGTATGTTGACAATTTCTTTCAAATTATTTTGTAGTTTTAATATACCACGTGCGAAGCGAGAACTGAGTCAGCTGAACAAATGTACTTCCCCTCAACAGAAGCTACTTTGTCTACGAAAAGTGGTACAAATTATTATGCAGTCTCCTAGCCAAAGAGGTCAGTAAATAGTGAATTGAAATAAAGCTCTGAGATTATTTTTTTCTTAACATCTATGCACTGTGGCATATAAACACCTGTTTGAATTAATCTTGTGTGTTAAGCAATTACATTCAGGTCTGCAGAGATCTAAATAAAATGATTGCAACATGAGCACTTCAACGCTTTATAATAAGAGTAAGCTGAAGTACTTGATTAACTGTATGTTTTAACTAGAGCATATGACAAGCTTATATAATCTAGGACTTTCTCAGGTAGGAAAAAAAAATGTCATCCATTTAAAACACTGAAGGTTGCTGCTGGCTTATTCTTGTCTGCTTGTCTGTGCTCCATGATAATCTTGAAATCAGAAGTATAGAGATATATCACTGCAAAATGCAGTGTATTGGGACAGGGTTAGGTGAACCTTTATATATACTACATTAAGTGCCACTGTTGATTCTGTGATACTTCAGGAAAGTACGGGCCTTCTGATCTGATTCTTATTTTATATAGCCTGGAAAGGGAAGATGCTTCCAATAGGCAAACAAAGTGGTGTGCTAAAATACTGCTTACTTCACAGCATCACTTTCTCCTGGATGGCCCTTGCGATATGAAAAAACATGTCAATGGACAGTGTTCACCTTCAAGCTGTTGTTCTGACTTCTCCAGTGAAGAAGGAGGGAATGCTAATTAAATATTGCAGCTGTATTTGTTTTTTTTTTGCTCCTGGCAGTCTGTTTTTAGAGAGAGATTGAGAACATACTTTTGAGAGATTGCGTTGGTTACTAGTCAACTGGGAGAGCTGACCATTAGTCTTAAGAGACAGAGCTGCATTTATGGGCATTAGTTTTGGTTTGAACCGTGAAATTACTAATAACAGATATAAATTCTTTCTTTTAGTTAACATGGAAACCATGTGTGCAGATGATCTTCTCTCTGTCTTGCTGTATTTACTTGTAAAAACAGAAATCCCAAACTGGTATGTAACTTCTTTGGCTGTACAAAGCTCCATCATATTGTATATAATGGTGCAGTGGGGTCAAATGTTTCTGGATTTCTAGTAGTAGCCTACTCAAAGTCTAAGAGGGGTGATGTGATACAGAAAACTAGTCAGATAAATAGCAAAGATGTGACAGAAGTCAGGACTTACTGGGAATTCAAGTGTTGTTTTGATTCCAAGACTGGGAAACTGTTGCAATGGGGGAATCTTCCATTTACTGGATCTGCGTGTCCAGTGTGGGCTTCGTACTGGTTCATCCACATTTGCATTGGAACTGCAAAACTTTATGCAGTTTCTAGATGCTTGAGATACATTATATGGAGAAATGTGATTTGAAAGCTTAATTGCTTGCGGGCATATGCTTTTATGGTTATTTCATCTGTTGGGAAAGGTATGTATAAACCTTTATCTGAACAGTAGTGTTAGTGTATCCCAAATCTCAGATATTAATGATTTACCCTGGTACTTAAAATGCTTGAAACTTGTGAGACATTATTTCTTACTGTTGTCCTTACCTTGTCCTTCATATTTGTTATATCTAGTTTTTAACTTTGTATCACATAATGAAGAACTGAAGTGTTATGATCCTTCTGCAAAGCTCAGAACAGCTATGATAATGCCAGCCTAATCTTTCTAGAAGTTTTTTCTTGACTCACATTTAATATCTGCCTGGATTGTCTGAAATGAGCTGTGAATAAGGTATGACATGCTAGTGTCAACTTTAATGGTTCATGGTTTTAACTTTATTTCAGGATGGCCAACTTGAGTTACATCAAAAACTTCAGGCTTTGCAGTTCGGTGAAGGATGAATTGGGATACTGTCTAACCTCAATTGAGGCTGCAATAGAATACATACGACAAGGCAACCTCTCTGACAGATCAACAGTAAGCTACTCTTAAAGTCTGTCAAATGTGATTTTGATAAGGTTGCACAACTATGTACCACTCCAATCAGAAGAAGCAAACAGCTAACAAGTTCATTTTTCACCCTTTGAAGGTTAGGAGGCAGCTATACCTGAAGCAGAAGCTAAAATGTTAGAATGAAGTGCCAGTCCTGTAGCAACACTTGCTCACTGTACACTTTAAGGAGTAGGTATATCTGAAGTAGATGTCTCTTCATCGTGACTAGAAACAATGACATTCCATTTTTTTTTCCAAGAGCTGAATTTTAAGAAAGTTTTTAATACTTTCTCTGTCTTCATTCTGTTGTGGTTGTGAAAGCAATGCAGTACATCACAGTAGGCATAGCTCGAACTTAAACACGTTTATCTTGAAATTTTAAAAAGCTTAGCTAGCAGAATGAAGATTTACTGGATAACTTTACATTACACTGCAGTTGAAGTTCTTTAAAAATAAAAGTGTTTGAGGTGCACATAACTCCATTACACAAAGTTGATAATTTAGTGGGAGTGCAGGACTGTATCATATTAGTGCTTAAAGGTAAAATCTGTTTCTCAGGATTTCTAATACAGCAGGGACTGAAAGTTTGTGGATCAGTTGCAGCTAGATCTTCTGTCAATAAGGTTTAATCTCTTTGGGGATCCTGAATGATACTGATGTGACTTCAGAAACTTTTGTGCTCTGAAAACTTTCTAGCTTATTGAAGATATTCAATCTTGCATCTTCTGCTTAAAAGAAAATTCTGAGTCTACTATTGCAAAATTTTTTTTTCATGCTCTGTTGTAGAAATCAAAAGTAGCTAACTCAGAACCAGAATGAATTTGATGTGTCTCAGTCTGTCCAACTACAGAGCACTGGAATGTAATTGCAGGAGCCAGACTAGTGGCTCAGTGTGCAGGGCTTGGGATGGGACAACCTGGGGCACAATCTTAAACACTTAATTTTAATCTTTTGGCTATTTGTGGCTTTGTTTTTTTGTTATTCTCTCCATGAATTTGTCATGCATGTGTTGGTTTTGTACACAAAAAAAAGCACTCTTCCTTTTTATGTGTAAAGAAATTATGATACTACTTGTTTGCAGTGTTGTTTCAAATTGTTAAGGAAAAAAATAATAAAAATGTTAGTTTGAAAGGAAAACAACTTGCCAGTCAATTTTGCTTCCTGCAGTCACTTGGCTAACATTAATAATTAATACACAAATAGCAGTCTAATGGTCTAAAAGGAGAACTAGAGCCAAAGTAGAATTATCTTCCCCAAAGTATCAGCAAGTTGAAGAAAATAAAAACTGTTTCTGATGAAGTGCCTGTTTCTATCTCTTCTTACCCAACTAAGGCTAGCTTTTCTTTTTTTTATGAACTGGAATTGCCCTTAGTGATTATAACTTCCTGTTAAGTGTCACTGCCAGTAAGATACTGTACTTATTTGTCTGGGAGATGCTTGTCTTGAAAAATGAACTACATCTCAGTCTGTATGAGGGCAATCCTATGCTACTTACATAATTGTCTGCACCAGTATACAGTGTTCAGAAGAGCAAGCTTTCCTCCATATCTCAGCTGGATCAGCTCCAGACCAGGACTGCAAGTTCCCCACTTTCTACCTTTCCACTTGTGTATATGAGCAAGCAGCAGGAACTCTCCACACCTCCTGTCACAGCAGTCAGCATGACTAGATGAGGGGAGAGAACAGGAGTCTTGAAGACAAGGAAATGAATCACTGCATGGTCTCTGGCACAGTTTAAAAGGAAAGACCATTGTCCCTACTGCAGGTAGAAAGGAAAGGTGATACCCTGGTTTCTGCCTCTTTGTTGTAATAGATAGCCCCATCATGGGAACTGAAAAAAGAAAGTAAAGGCAATGGATGAACTAGCAGAAACTTCTGATGGAATTGCTGTCCCTTCAGAAACCTAGCAGTTTAGGTATTTCCTTTATTCTGTTTTAAAGGAGATCTGCTTTCTGCTTAAAAGCAGCAGTTGTCAGATTGATGTCCCGTTGCTTCTATTTCCAGATTGAGATTGAAGGGTTTCAGGCTCTGAGCAAGAACATTGCTGTGCCCTGGGCCTTCGTTACAGCTCCTCATGTGGCTATGTTTAATTTTATAGTTGGCTTCAGATGGCGTTTCTGATGGCTGACTAATGCTCTTGTCCAATCCCTAATGAAACCAACTACAGAAGGAGAACTCCACAGGGAGCTAATGTACCCTGTGGGATAATGGTATATCATCTTCATGTCAGTAAGAAAATTGCACTTAAGGAAAAACTTACCCGGTTCTTCGCTGAAGATGATACAAGTCTTGGAGAGACACTTTCAGTGTGGGTCAAAAGGAGGAGAGAAGCATGCAACTAATAGCGTGGAGGACTACACTTTTTTTTTCTGGTGCTGGTCAAACTTGTTTAATGGGATTCCAGTCTAATAAATATTGGACCCTTGTTAAGTTCCTGTGTACAGCTAATACACAGACCTAATTTAGAGAGTTGAAAGTGGATACGAAACAGGAACTTTCTTGAAGCCATGCACAAGAAAATAGGTAGCATTTAGATTCTTGCATGGAAAGAGCTGTGGACGGACCTGGGGTTGGAACTGAAGAAGTGCATGTAGGAGAGCAGGAAGGGAAGTCTCTAACATAAGCTGAGGTTAATAAGGTTCAGGGAGTGGGGTGAAGAGGGAGAGAGAGTTTTCACAAGCTGTAAATGGTTATTGGTGGAATTATTCTGGATAGGTTGCTGTATAGAGACTCCTCTTTGAGTGTACATATCTCTTTGTATGAAGAATCGCATCAGATAAGAACATCATTCATGTTTGGTTGTAGATTAAATAAAGCTTAGATACAGCTGTCATACTTGATAAAGTCCCACTCTAAGCAAAGCTTTATTTTAATTCTTGGAGTAGAAGTTAAGTTGTTACAAGCAATTTTGTCTTTGAAGGACTTATTTTGGTATTTCAACCAACTTCTGATTCTTATGCCATTCCTTTTTTTCAAGTTCTTATTTATAAATGATATGTAGCTTCACCTGTAATGGACTTCTTTCTGACTCATGTAATAAAATGACAGTCTTATCTCTTCACATAAAGATTGCTGTCTTAAATGGCTCCTTGTTTTTTTCCGTATTTGAAATGTTTTTCATGTAAAACACACCATGAAAGGGACAGTATTAAAGCTATGCTAAGTTTTGCTGCTTTTTGAGATTTTCTATAAAATACAAAGCATGCAAGCAGCTAATGAAATTCTTCAGTGATTTTGGTATTCAAGCTTTAAAATTTTTCATAGCTAATGAAGATTTTGATCAATTTTTTTTAATGGAAGTTATTCCTGATCACACGTAAGAATCTATCCAAGGAGATCAATGATCACGTACTTCTGTTATTCTGAGAAGATAGACATGGGTATCTTTAGCCTAGATTTGAAAAACTCGTGAATGGTCACCTTCATGTCTCTAAATTCAAAACCACTAGAAATAATTTCACATCAGCCAACTTTTTCTTCTTAATAAGGTGAAATCTGAGCTAACAGTTTTTCTTCTGTTATTATAGAAAAAGCAAAACAAATAGCATAAATAACTGAACACAGCAAGCCTTTCCAAATAGTTCAGGCTTTAAAAGCTGTCAGTTAAATTAGCTACGGTGTTAGGAAGGGTGATCTTATAAACATACAACCAAATGACCATGTAGACGTGTTAAGATTGTACAGACTGATTGACTACTGAGTTTACAAAGATACCATGTTGTCTTACGAGGGAAGTTTTAATATTGTGATAGAGAACAGATCCACATCCAGGTTGCAGCTGCTCGGTTTGTACTGCAGTCTTGGATTATTTATCCATTCTAAAATGTCAACATTTGAAGTATTGAAAGAAGTGCTATTTATAGATAACATACTGTGAAGTACAGATCTGAACCTTCATCTCTGTAGAGCTCTCAAATGTTTCTAACAACCTTGCTGGTTTTATCAATAGAGGATTTTTTTAGGCAGCACTGCAAGAGAGGTGTTGATTTTGGGACTTCCTTGATGAAATTTCAAGAAAATCTGAATTTTTACTGACTGTAACTTTTAATTTTTACTTGTAAATGAGTATTTTGGTAATTTATTTACCTATTTTGTCTTCAGGAATCTGATAGGCTGTATGACAAGTTGCTTTTAAAACAAAGGATGAACTTTTTGTCCCAGATGTCTACTACTCCGATAGATTGCTTATTTAAGGTGAGTAACATTATTGGCAGAACTATATGCATACTTACTTATTTCATATTTATATACTGTCCTTTGTGCGATTGTCTGAAACGTAACACAGCGTTAATTGTATTAGTACTGCAAAATATGTTTTAGTAGTTGTTAAAAGTATGTTTGTGTTTCTGTGCCAAAACATTACCAAGTTAATATGACTTCATGAATTCTGGTGCCTAAGAAGTATGGACTCAGATGATGATGAAATGCTACTGCTATTGGTATTGATCAGTCCATTTAAAGCAAGTATGTAATGCTAGTAATTGCTTGTGTCTCACTACCTGTAGTGCTTAAAATTAAAGAGATTGCTGAAATAACTTGAATATACTCACCTGATAGCTACTTCATGTTATGTGCTTGTCTGACTGTTCTAGAAGAATTTTGCCTGTACAAGGAAACCAAGCAGAGCTTTTAATTTTATGTGTTTGCTGCTTATGGCTAGAGACATAGTAATTTTATAGAAATGTTTTTGCACAGAGGAGCTCAATTAGACTGAGTCTAATTGTTTTAATTTTTTTTTAATAGAAAGTGAGGTAAGCCAAGAACAGATTATTTTTAATGCTGAATGCCCATTAAAGGGTTTTATTCTGTGACATTGTTCATTTCTGCTTTCTAACGGTTGAGTATGTGTCGTTTATGATCAGTTTCTTTATTTTTGTGGTTCAGTAAATTGTTTTTCTTTTTTTCTAAATTTTTGTGAGGATGGCTTTTTATATCTGTTCCTCATTCTCTTTCTTCTCTTGGCTTCTTGTAGCATATTGCTTCAGGTAATCAGGAGGAAGTGGAGCGATTACTAAGTCAAGGTGACAGTGATAAGGACACTGTACAAAAAATGTGTCATCCACTCTGTTACTGTGACAAATGTGAGAAGCTAGTTTCTGGGTAAGCACTTTTTATCTCTGCAAATGCAGAAAAAGCTGTGTAAGAAGTGTTAATCTAAGATTTACTTCAGGATTTTGGTAGCGCTTCAGGATATAATAAAAGAGAGTTTATGTTCATGTAGTTTGAAACAGCAGAAGAAATATTAGGAGGGTACTGAATGCTTTGGATCTGAGCAAATTTTGTGATGGAGGCTGTATATCTTTTTTGGTAAGTGTGATATGGAATGTTTCTTCTCTTGAGCAAAACTTACACATCATGGACAGAAACACTCTCAAAAAACCTAAAACTTTGGATAGAATAATTTATCAGTGTGAAAAGTTGGAGGATAAGGAGTTCCAGCATCAGTTTCTTGTCCGTCTTGGCAGTTTGTCTCTTTTCATCTCCTCATTAACCCTGCTGCATAGGTAATTGAGCTGCTTTTAAACCACTGTGTTTTGTAGGAAACTGAATGATCCTTCAATTGTCACGGCATTTTCCCGAGATGACCGGGGATATACACCACTTCATATAGCTGCTATTTGTGGTGGGTCTCGTTGGTTTTCTTTGCTAATGTTTTCACCTTCTTATGTTCCACTTTTTCCTGTTAAGATCTTTTCCAACTTTCACTATACAGTGAATTTAACATTAAAGTGTTTTTAGCTTATTAACTATGAGAACTGATATCTTGGCCCATGGGCAGGTTATTGTTTGTTTGCCAGCGGTTTACTTTTGCCTCCCATGGTTCTTTCTTCAGTTGTGAAAAAAGTTACAATTTCATCAGAAACCAGTCATGTTTTTAAAGAACTTGCAAATTGAGAAATTAATAATTTCTTTCTCCTGTAGCTGGCTATGCATGGTAGATCTGTACCATATTCTGTCTTGTAATATTCACTGTACCATTGATCTTTAATTTTTTAGAAGATGAATTAATTTTCTCTGTGGCTCCTTTGTTAACCACCTTCATTCTTTTATTATTATCTTGAATCCTAACGTGGGAAAGGTTTGTGTGACGTAACTTTATTTTCTTATTCAAAATACAAAGGTAGCTTGCTTTTAGCTGGTGGTTCTTTTGCAGAGTCTTGACCACGTGTAACTTGCAACAGAAAATATCCAGTGAGAAGTATGTAGAAGGATAGCATGCAGAAATGGAGGTTATCATGTTTGAATATGAAAAGTAGCAATGTTCTTTAGAAAACTTTACTTCTCTCTTCTAATGACTGTGTATTTTCCAAGGGCAAACATCATTAGTGGATTTACTAGTAGCCAAAGGAGCCATTGTCAATGCTACAGATTACCATGGTTCAACTCCACTTCACCTTGCCTGTCAGAAGGGATATCAAAACGTTACAGTAAGCACTAAAAGGCTTAATTAGAAATAAAAGCAAGTACTTAACCTAAATAATAGATATCTGACTCTTACTAAGCTGTTCTACTGTTATTGTCATTTGGGTCTTCTCCGAAGGTTTTGCTAGACATGTACGTCCTGTCAGAATTGAGGATCTTTCAGCATTTTTATTTGCATATTTTATGTTTTACTTTACTGGGAGGTTTTCTGCCATTCATAATAACTAAGTAATTGACAGCTGTGAATGCCTGAGAATTAATCCATTTTATTAATACAAATCTCTGATATGTAGTATCAGTGGAAAACCTGTTAACTTTTTGCTCTTGGCTAGGACAAAAGAGCCATTGCAGTCATTGGAATTAATTAAATTTCTTCAAATTGTGTTTAGGATTGACTGCCTATGTTGCATGCTTGAATTTTGTATATGTGAGATCCTTGAGTTACCATGGCTTAAATAATTCTATGTCTTCACCACTATAGGCTGCTAATATGCAGGGTAAATTATTGTGTGGTATATGTATTGCAGTGTTTGCTGCATTAGATGATTCATTTTTTCAGTGACAAATCTGAATATGTAACCAGCAGCTTTATTTGTTTCTTGGGTTAGGGAAAAAAAGAAGTGCTGTAATGCCAAAAGGGACTGTTAGTATTTGAATAAGGAGGGACAGACAGTTTTTCATGAAGTGTTTCATCATACTAGAAACCTAAAGGAATATACAGAGTAACAGTTGTTTCTGTATTAATCTTTTAGTTATTTAGATGTCTGCTTTTATTTTTCTTCTAAGCTTCTCTTATTGCACTATAAGGCAAGTACTGACGTTCAGGACAATAATGGAAATACTCCACTTCATTTAGCCTGCACCTATGGTCATGAGGATGTAAGTAATTGTTTTGTAACAAACTAAGTGGATATCTAAGTGGAAAGGAATTAAACCATCATACCAGTTTGCACTAGACTTCCATGTTTTAAAAAGAAAATAAATTGGAGGGTAACTGTTTAGTGCTGTAAATTAAGACTTGATGCAATACTTCATAACAATTTTAATTATACATTCACATTAAATATAATATTGTGCTAATTTAGTTATTAAACAAAGAGTTAAAATCAAATAACACTCAACTATAAAAGCCTGTCTTTTAGGCAGTGAATTATATGAGTAGGAATGAAAACAACCCATTTAGCATTGCACATGTTATATGAATGGGAGACTATACAATAATTTATTAATGGCTGTCCTTTTCTTTCCAGTGCGTTAAAGCATTAGTCTACTATGATGTGCATTCCTGTAGACTAGATATTGGAAATGAAAAGGGAGATACTCCTCTCCATATAGCTGCTCGTTGGGGTTATCAAGGGATCATAGAAGTGCTTTTACAAAATGGGGCAAATCCAAATACTCAAAACCGGATGAAAGAGACTTCGCTACAGTGTGCATTAAATTCCAAGGTACTGTTGTTTATCTTCCAGCTTGATTTCTCTTTGATGTAGTTCCACAGAAGTGTGGCTGCTTACCTGTTAAGAAGATTTTGTACTTTAATACTATTTAAGTTAAAATGTATGTTTGCTTTTGAGGTAAAATAGTTGTGTTTTAAATCTAGCAGTATGAATGCAGTCTCCCAGTAGTACAGAACATAAATTTGCAAACTGGTACTTTTAATCTGCTCATTTGTGATCTGTTACTAATATTAGGTTGTCAGCTAATTTATGTTTCAGTTGGTGGAGTTACATTGGTTTTCTTTAATATTTTTATGCAGATTTTGTCACTGATGGAATTAAACTATCTAACCTTTGAGCGGGGACAGAGTGCTTCTGAGGTAACAACCAATGGAAATCACTGAACATTTTTTTTTCTTACATTTAACCTGCTTAATCTGATGATGTAAGTTTTTCTGTGTTTTTGTTTTTTTCTTTTTCCCAACTTGAAGTCACCACTTAGGTCTCCTCAGCACTCAACAGAAACTTTCAGCAGAGGATCATCTGTCTCTAGTTTGTCATCAGCATCAACTGATGTGAGGCAAGATGAAGTGAAGAACAGTTATAAAGAGGTAAGACTGAGGTAAAAGCAAAGTGAGTGAACCTAGAAGAGCGATATTGTATAGGACTGTTTTAAACTGCTTCTTCAAAAATATTATTTTTCTTTTCTTTTTTTTTTACTTCATTTGGGACCTTAAATCCATAGTTCAGATTTATACCCTCCCAAGACTGTCATATCATCACTCCTTCTGATACTGTTTGTATTTCTTTATCTTCTGTTCCATTTTTTCCAATTTGATCTCCACAGTATCTTTGTTTCCCTCCATATCATTTCTGCATTTTAATTTTTTGCATTCCTTCTGCTATAGTTCTCCTCTTTCCAAACTTTCCTGTTTTCTAAAAATCGTCAGGAAACTTTACATCGTTTGCCAGAAGGACAATATTAATTCTCACTTTGGTATCTATTTAGTCTGTGGGAGCCTGGATGTCCGAGTGTACCTCTCTGTGCACGCAGGCTCTGTGAGTGAGGTCTAATGTATGTAAAACTTTACCTGATAGATTGAGGATTTGCTTTTTCTTGAGGGAACAAATTTATCGCTCATGAGAACTAAGACTGTAGTTCAAACCAGGGGAAAAGATTACAAGCAGCTTATACCTTATATTCTTGGGGTTAATGACCTCTTCCTTTAATCCAGCTTTAGGTCAGTTCTGTTTGCCAGGTTTCAAATGGGCTCACTGCTGTTATTCTTACTAAGCAAAGAGACAAGGGCCTAATCCTGAGAGATCCTCATAAAGGGAATGCCACTGGAAATAATGGGAAACTGGTAAGATCAGTTTTCCAGACTTCAAGGCTTAGGTCATGGATTAAAGAAATGCAGTGGGGTCTTTACTACTGTTAGTTATGGCATATAGGCTTGAATGTGTCTCATTTACAACTTAGAAAAGAAAAAGAGCTAGACACGTAAGTTTGGAATGTCATTTGTTGGAACTGATGACTCTTAGTAGAATTTCTGTTCAGCAGCAGAAAAGCTGAGTATGTGAATAAGTTACAGTAGATTTCATCAAGTGGCTTTGTTTCTTTTATTTTTACATTTAAAGGAGAGTACTTACCTTCCACAGAGAAATGAGAAAGCAAGCTGGAAAAATGGAGGAATGCTCGAAGCAGACATTTTAGCCTGAGTACTCTTAATAAATAATCCATAAGCTGCATAATAGATTTATATATTTCACTGTTAAGGCCTGGGGCAGTTTTTAGAACTCTAAGGAAGTTGTTTTTGGAAAGAAATTATCAGCGCTTGTGGGTCACTTGCTATTACTGTTAGGTATCTTCTATGTGATGAGACTGATCCCTGAAAATCATTAACAGCTTCTGTGATGACATTATTCTGATGATTAGGGAACTGTGCTAAAGGAAATTTAAGGGTGGTACAGATCTTCTTAATATATTTAGTCCGTTTTAGATGTGCATGTGCAGGGGATACAGCTTACCTGCCTTCACATGTCTGAAAGACAATCGTCTTAAGTTTAGTCACCTGTTTTTCTCCTTAATTGGTGGAGAGAAGTTAGTACCTCCAGAGCACCATTCTTCTCAGACATCTTAGATGCTTAATTTGAGCTGAGCTGTACTCAGGTGTTGTTTGTCTGCATTCTATTTTGCAGGTACCAGAGAGGGAATTTAGATTTAGACAGATGGCTTTTACACATTGCAAGTTGGGTAAGAAGAATGCTGCCTTGAGGGCCTAGTGCATGACTTCAAGGAACTTCACTTTATACTAGAACTGTAGTAATGTGGAAGAACAGAATTTAGTAGCTTCCCTAAAAGGAAATAAAAAGGGATGGAGAGATTTAATCTAGCCTCTGGTTTTTTGCCTGTACAAGATTTGTTCTGCTCTGATAAAACCCTGAAGGAGGTCAGACCAGTGAAATATGACTTCCTTTTAGTTTCATTCTTCCATGTTTGTTGTACCAAATATTAAAGTCACAGCCTGCTTGTCTTCCATCTGAGATTCCCTTCCTACTTTACATAACTGCAGAGAGTTCTGAAGTATCCTTAAAAGTCACTTGCTGCTCTTGCAGTGTTTCACTGCTCCGCATCCACCATTAGCAGTATCTAGGCTGACATTACCATTCTGTTTATCCAAATGTAACATAAAGATTCTTAACTTTACTTGTATATGTAACCTGGCATAAAACAATAATAAAACTCCTTCCAGAAATGCTATGGAAAGGAGCTGATAGCTTATGCACAAAATGTAGAGTTAATCAGAAACATTTTATGTACATTCATGCCTTTTAAAAATTAAAAACTCTCTATCTTGCTAACAGCTTTCTGATAAATATTTCTGTTTCCCAGAATGTACTAGAGTTGTAATGTGAAAAACAGCTAGTTTGTAGTCAGGTGGGCTATATTCAACTTAAGAATAGATCAGCAATTCCTTTTTTCCCCATCCTTCCAGAAAAATGAAGACTACTTAAAGTACTGTAGTGATGAAACATAAGCTCACTTATGTGTAAATTGCCATCAGTAACATAAGTAAAGCTGTGCACTTTCAAGGAGTGTCCATTTATTTCTGTTATATGAATAATAGTGTCTCCCTTGAGTGATACTGTCATATATGCTTTCTAAAGGAGTTTTCCTGATAGTGTGCTTTCTGGAACTGGAGTGAGAGGTGAAACTATTCTATTGCTATCAGTTCTATCTTTTTGTACAGCATGCTGAGCATTTGTTATAAATGTGTTGAGATGCAGCTGTAATGAGCAATCTTTATCACATTTAGATAAAGATTGAAATGCAACTCTAGCTGTTACTCCATGACATATTCAACTTGAGATTGAACTTGATTGAAACAACTTTGTTCTTACAGCAGTCTCTTTGGTAATGTTGGCACAGTGCTGGAATAATTTGCTAAAGTTGACAAGAGCCCAGACAGCAGTAGTACTCATCAGGGCAGGAGTTTCATTTGTGTAAGGTTTTCTTTAGTTTTAAATTCACAACAGTAATGTATGGTCAACTGCTGCTGAAATAGTGTAATAATGTGTAGCAGTTTATATGGCTTTCCCTATTAGTAGACAACTTGTGTTCTATTTAGGTAAGTACTATTTATCTTTAACTGATGACCGAATGACTGTGAATTCACAGCTTTTGTAGTTATTTGTATTTAAAAGAAAGTGTTTTTTTCTTTAAAACTTTATTAGCAAATATAAAATGGCCAGCACTAATCCAACTACATTAGCTCAAGGATTGGTAAGAGAGACAGGATTTTCCATGCGCAGCTTAATACTAACAAAGTGAATTTTCTTCATATATAGGTGGAGAAACTCCTAAGAGCAGTTGCTGATGGAGATCTGGAAATGGTGAGTCCTAAAATGGCTGTTGAATATTACTGAATTCCAATTTACCTCATTCAAATTGAGGAAGTTATTTGTAAATAATAAGGTAAGAATGCTTCGCTTAATATCTTCCTTCAGAAACAAACATATAGAGCTTGTTTTCTCCCAAGAATTTTCACTTGATGTCCTCAAATCATTTTACCTACAGTGCTTTGAGGGCTCTTATTTTGACATTTTCATGACCATTCAGTAAAGAAATGAATTTGGTTAGTATAAAGTAGTGTCGACTAAACGGGAGATGTTGGTCTAATTTAATATCCTTTTTTTAATTGCAGGTTTATATGACATTAATGATATTTATTGGGGCGCTATTATGATTTTGGAAAAAAGTTGTCACACGTGATAGAGCTATTACTGGGTCATCTTCATCAGAATTTTGTTGGTAGCAGTTTTTGAAAAGAAGAAGAAATTTTCATGAGTTCCAAGAGCTGAGAAGCTGAGATGTACCTTGAAAAATGAATCTGTGTGCACAGGGAGCCACTGTTATCCCTTTAATCCCCTGTACTCAAACTATGGCGTACATAACAGAGCTTTACATTCCAGTTTGCTGGAAGAGGTAGAACAGATAACAAGTAAAATCCAAGGAGTTGGAAGGGAAATTTGCTGCTTGCTTAGTATTAGTGGAATTGTCTTTATTTATCCCAATATTCCTGATATACAAGGTTGCTATTTCTGTTTTATTTTTATGGTTTTTCTTGCTCTTGCTGCTCCCTAGGTTCATAGTGTGATTTTTGCACATACTGACTTTGGTATTCTTCTGGGGGCATTACGTGAATAGCATCTTGTATTTTTGTATATTTTAGAATCCTCTTTTATTTTCTATTTTGGCCACTTTAAATAATTTTGTCCCTTATGAAATACTGCTGTTTAAAAATGCATGCCTAGCCAGATATGGCTACATGCCTACATTTCTGCATTATCTAATGGTTTGAATGTTGTCTACTGTTTGTTTTGCAGTGTAAAGCAGAGTAAATGAAAAGTGGGCCCTTATTTAGTTATTGTGATATACTTTTATTTATAGTTTATGCTTACAGAAACCTTTGGTTATAGCAGTCAATACAGAATAGGAATTACCTTAGGAGCGTACAACTTTTCTGTAGTCTAGATCTCTCTTCAGTAGATGAGTTGATGTTTATAATAGTATCAGATTCAGAACTGGTGTCCTGTAGCTTGGGATACTTGTTGTTTTGATGTTCTTTTGAGTTGCTGTGGCCATTTATGACCAAAAGTTTGAAAAATAAGATGTTTTCAATGACATTCCACTGAAAACTTGAAGGCGTTGCTTAGAGATCTTTATAAGTTTTATATTTTCAAAACATACGTAAGGCTGTATGTTTCTGATTTGTTTGTACTTCACGGGACAAAAGAATGAACCTGTGTGAGAATGCAGGGTTTCTCTTCGGGAGGCATATTCTGAAAAAATCATTTAGGTGATACGTACTTTGGGAGTTTCACATCCTAATCACACAGTCATAATAAAAAGAGGGAAAGTACAATGCAAAGTGCATACAGTGTTAATACTGATTCTGTCATGTATTTTGTCTGAGTTTGCTGATAAAAAAGAATTTATTTATCTGGAGATAGAGGAAAGGATCATGGGAAAGAAGTGTAAATGTCATTGTTCGAGTTTACAGCATAGCTTAATCTTAGCAATTATTTCCAAATCAGCCCTTAAGGTCTTTCAAGAAGCAGCAATATACACAGCAGTGACATTTATTATGGCCTTAGCAAATAGTAAACAAGAGCGTATTACAATTAACTCTTCACAGATTTTGTCAAAATCTAAACTATCATAAAATACTTAAGGAAAATTAAATATATCGTTATAATCTGCTAGAAAATAAATATCCAGCACTGATCAAGAGACATCATCAGCGAGAAGCATTTAGAAATCTAACATGCATTCAGATGACAGTCACCTTATTTTTTCTGGCCTTACTTTCCACATTATTCAAGTTTATGTAAAATTTTTCATTAGAAAGAGAACTGTTGAACTGGATGGCATGCATGCTTGCATATCAGCATATCATCTACAGCTTGCATATCTATTTTAAAAAGGGTCATTTGAAAATTCTCATCTTGTTCTGACGGCCCGAGTTCTGTTTCCATAGGAACAGAAGCATCAGAAGGGTCATTAGTGTTGTTGTAGATTTCTCCTCTGACAGCCAGTTCAGCTTTGCAAGAGGAGGCATTAAACAAAGTGCCATGGAACTGGAAGATGGAACAAAAATAATAATTATGCTCTGATTCTTCAGGAAGCCAAAAAACCACAACTTTTGTCATTATCATAGCACCTGCAAACTTCAAAAGCAATTATACTTTAAATTAGAGATAATTATGTTAATCAGAGAGAGTTATTTTAATTAACTGACCCAATGACAGTTCTGCATTCTGAAAATAACATTCAGCTCACTTTGGTAAATCCTCTGTGTCCTTAGTGAGAAAAAAGAATTTGAGGACAGTATAGAAGATCTGTCTAGAAAGGATTAAGCTTTATTTCCCAAATATGTTTCAGTTATGTAGCAGCTTTTTGCAAAGAGGTTCTCAAACTATACTTTCTACAGGGTCATTTACTGCAGTAATGGAGCCTTCACTTATTCTAAGATATCTTTAGTTTACAGTGGATGAATGGATTCCAGTGTAAAAATATATTTCTTCAATGGCTTTGTTGTGTAGAATTTAGTTTAAAATTAACTTGCAGTAAGTGTCACTGCATGCAAAGTGTTCAGGAATGCTCTGAATCCTAAGACTAGTTTCACTGAAGAGCTCTCTCTTAAAAAGAAGGCATTATACACTGAGGGAAAGTATAACTGTCAAGCTTCTGGGAAGTAAAAGACATAGGAAAAATCAGTGCACCTGCAAAGCTTGGATATTGATTAAATGTTGTTATCCTTGTCACTTCTTGTGTTTGTTAAAGAAAAAGGTGAAACAGAATTCACGTTGACATGAGCTGGCACAAATCTTGGTCTAATCATCATCTGAGCTAAAGGGATTTGGAAGGTTTGAGCAGAGGTGAACACTGAAGTCTTGATTAGGCAGCAGGAAGTCATTTATAATTTACTTCACTGCTATACTTGGTGAATTTTCTAGCTGCTTTGTCAACAATAACATTTGATGTTTTAATTTGCCTTCAGGGAAGTGATGGCAGGAGGTAGCTGTATAGTCTTCCTGTGATGTTCACAAGTATGTGTTTGTGAAATTGTACTTATATAAGATGCAGACATGAAGATTTACTAGGATGTGGATCTGTAAAGGAGGACTTGCTTTTTCTACCAGGTACGTTATCTCTTGGAATGGACAGAAGAAGACTTAGAAGATGAAGATGATGCAGTCAGTACATTGAAACCAGAATTCTGCCATCCATTATGCCAGTGCTCAAAATGTGGGCCAGCACAAAAGGTTGGAATATTCATTCTGTAAATAAAATAATGTGTGTTCATATAATTCAGCTTCTAGCTCAAGGGGAATGGCCTTCGTATAGCCCAACACCTCTGTATCTCTGTCCAAAAAGCAATGGAATATGTACAGACGACAACAGAACTCATGATAGTAAATTGTACAAAGACTTATTTATCATGGAGTACAGAGATTTTAAAATACACTTTTTTTTTTTTTTTTTTTTTTTTTTTTTAAGTAAGGAAATGATTCAGGCTGCTTGGAAATAGAATGCCAATTACTTGCCCTTCAAGAAGAATTGCTACTTTTTAAGACGTACGTCGCCGGATAAGTCATGGGAGAATAAACCAAATTATAAATTTTCACTGCATTGGCTATTTTGAAGTAAAAGTATCATCCATAAAGAGCAAAGATGTGAGATGGCTTAAGTTTTTCTAAATTTCTCACTGCTACCTTACTCTTATTTTGTGTAGGGTCTGTGGCTTGTTCTTTGATAACTTGTTTCCTTGCACTTCTGAATATGGAGACCATATGTTAAAGATGCCACACCTGGAGAATGTGAAGTTCTGCTGGTGTTGGGAAAAGAATAGGCTTTGGAATTCACTTGCCTACTGAATGAAAAGCAGAAGTCATTTGTTAACTGATCTGGTTAAGCATACCTTTTAAAGAACACTGAGGACAGGCAGGATGAAAGATCTACCACTGTGAACATTAGGCACCCATGCAGTCTTTGAAAGGAGTAAAAACAAATACTGCTGTGTAAGCCATGTTCCAGGTAGTTTTCTTGACTCCCCATGGAGTCTGTGCTCTGGAACAATGATACTTGCACATGAAAAAAAATAATTTTAGTTATTATATGTATTACTTAGTAGTATTATCTAGTGCAGTAAAATAAGTACACGGCATCTGCAAGAGCATGAGTGTCTATTTGTGAAATGTAGCTCATAAAGTATTAACACCCAGACTCTGTATGTAACAGCATCCTAACAGCTATATAAAAACTCTGGGCCTTACTTCCATCTCAACCTGCACAGCTTTCGTCCCTTTTTAATAACATGAATACTTTGCCAGGAATTTCTATATAGGGAGCTATCATACTGAAAGAAAAAGAGAAAAAAACTTAAAAAATACTGCCAAGGTGCTCTGATTCACCAGTTGTCTTCCTGAAAGTCTTCAGTGAGGTTCTGTAGTTGAAGTTCTTGTGAAGTCTGTCCATCTGTTTGGTGTTTTACTTAGTAGGTATTTGATTGCTTTTTGGTCAATAGAAAGTAACAGAATTAATTATTAATTATTAATTATCTTGTTTTGTGTACTCCTCAACAGAAATTTGCAAGGGTCCCTGCTAGTGGCCTTGGTGTAAATGTGTCAAATCAAGATGGTTTTACGCCATTGCATATGGCTGCACTGCATGGACACTCTGACCTTGTCTCTCTCTTGTTGAAACATGGAGCCAGTATCAGTGCTAAGAATGCAGAACATGCGGTGCCTCTTCATTTAGCCTGCCAGAAAGGTCACTCCCAGGTAATGGAGCCTCTTCATAGATGCAAGCTATTTAACACAGAGCCACCAGCAAAAAACTCTTCTGTGAAATTAGCAACAAGATAAACCTGTTAACAGTTAAAATAAATTTAATGATGCTTAAGGCTGAGGTGATGGTTGTTTGGTTTGTATGGCCTAAATTATGGAAACTAGTATGATAAGAATTAGTGCTTTTGACTGTCATCTGTTTGGCAAAACTGAGACTTGTTTTCCTCAATCTTCTTTCTTCCATCCCTTTTTCATTCTCTATTTACAGATTTATACATGTAAAGAAATGTGCATTATTAGTAGTATCTTAAATTAAAAAGTTATTTCTTCCAACAGGTGGTAGAATGTCTAATGAATTATAATGCCAAACAAAATAAAAAGGATGCATATGGAAATACTCCTTTAATTTATGCATGCTTGAATGGTCACTATGAGACTACTGCCTTGTTGTTACAGGTAAGATCACTGAAAACAGTGTTCAGAATACTACTTTTATGTGTTACTGGTGCTTGTTTAGGACTCAGATTAATATTACTTTTTAAGCTTTTCTTCGTTAAAATTACTCAGAAAAAAAATGAGTGTTTTTTTCTCTTCCTCCTTTCACAGTTTTTGAGGAGATAAATGTTAATTTGCGATTGTACAGCTAACTGCTTTTATGAAACTTCTCTGTGGCACACGGCAGGTTTTCTTGCTTGTGATTGTATCAAATGGGTTTTTTTTAGCATTTTGTGTGTTGTTGTTTAGTTTAAGTCTCCTTTAGACTTGGCCTATCTAGAAGATACACACAAAAAATGAAATGAGTTTCTTCATGAAATTGTGGCTATGAGAGAGTAGGAAATAATAATATGACCAGGTGGCTTATTGTTGAACTGGTGATTGCTAGCATATGCTTTCTGGTTTTGTATATAACTGCAAGGCTGCTGTTGCTTTGTTCTCGTTGCTACATAGAAAATGAAAGGGGAGAGAATCACAATAATAACGTGCTATCTCAATTTTATGCTGCTTTTTCTTAACTCTGATTTTATTTTGCTGTCCAGCATGGAGCTTCTGTTAACCTTTCTAATGCCAAAGGAAATACAGCACTGCATGAGGCTGTGATAGGGAAAAATGAAGCCCTGGTAGACTTGCTGCTTCAGAATGGTGCAATGACACACATACAGAATGAAAGGAACTGTACCCCTGCAGACTGCGCTGAGCCGGTGAGTGCAGAAAGTTTGCTTCCAGCATTCGATTTTCTAAAGTTCCATAGGTGTAATGTAAAGCAAATGTAACTGCTTGTCACCACAGTATTTTCGGCCCTTCGTTGGCTGAGAAATTTGTATTCAAAAGTTATATGCGATATAAAGACTAAGATGCCTGTTTATTGTACCATGACTTGTGATATGTGAAAACTGTAGTGCTTCCAAAATAAAAATCCTAGACAAAAAGGATGAGCCTAGGAAGAGTGAAAGCACATACACGTATGAAAATGGCCCTAAAGAAAATGCTAGTAGTGGCAGAGAGAGCAGAAGAAATGCAGGCTGTAGAAAAACAAACACCCTGTTCTAATCAGTTACCCTGCTAGCAGTCTTGTTTCACTCACCATGTTTCACCCTTCGTGCTTTTTGATATCTTTTATCTTGTCATCATCAACTTTCATTTTATTAATACTAGGTTATAAGGAATTATTCTCTAAATGATTTAATGCATAGTTCCTATCTTATTATACTTAAATAGCTTCTGACGTTTAGCATAACAGCCACAAAATTCTGTACTGCATCAATTTCGGTATGCGTATTATCAATTTAATAATAAATGAGCTTACCCATCAATGGTATAATTTGAAATAGTAGACAAAGACTGCAAAAGTGTTCTGTTACATCGCACCTTGTGGAACACAGGCTTTGTCCAGAGTCAAGCTGATATGAAGTCTTTGCTTATAAAGAGGTATTCTTGTGTACGTTTGTTTCAGCAGCTAACACACCTGCATGAATTGTAATTCTGAAATTGTACTTTTATTTCCTTATTTTTATTTCAACACTGAAAACGGAAACTTCTAAAATTAAGAACTCAAATATCATTAAGTTGCTGGAAACAGCAGCAAGCTATGTACCTGCATCAGCAGAGGAAGAAAAGGAATGTGAGCAGCATGCTACTATCAAGATAAGAAGAAAAGGTACATATCCTATATCCACTGTTATGAATAAAAAGAGATTTAGGAATTAATCTGAGACAATATGATTTACATATAATTAAAGAATAGCCAACTGTTCTTCATATTTATTACAGGAAACACTTAGAATAATATAACTAAATTCAGCAGACTTTTAATTATATATATGACATCTTTCACAAACTCAGTTTTCACTTCTTTGGTGCATAGCAGGGAATTTTACATACTAAATCATTTCATGTTAAAAAGAAATAGCACGTTTGAGATTATATAATTAACCATGCAATATTTTGTCCATTTCAGTGCAAAGAAGAAGGGATTAAATCACCTCTGGTTGTCATCCACATTGCCCTAAAACAGATTAGGCAATGATACTTCAGTGTGTTACTGTCTCTCAGATTATGGGACAGAAATCAAAGTTACGGAAATAATTTTCTAGGCCATCAAGCAAGATTTGCAAACGAATGCCTTTCTGTAAATGGCAGCATTTAGTACAGTCTAAACAAATACAGTGAGACACATGGTACAGTTTGATGGTACAGCTGAGCTGATGTAGCTTATTGCCGCTTAAAAGAAATGGTGTTACTCCTGGCCTGTCATTACTTCATCTCTCCTTCCCTTTGCTTCTGGTTGTCCTTATCCACTGCTTCCTTATCCTGGCTCAAGTTTTTCAGATGATTTCCCAGCTGATACAGTTCACAAACAGAGGAGAAGGGGTATAACAAGTAACAAGTTTTGTGCTGAGCTGCACAACTCAGATGGCAAAGGACCTGCTGCCACCTCAGTTGTGGAAAGAAGACAGTTGAGGCCAGGACAGAGGGAAAAGGAGAGGCAGAAGTGCCCATTTCAGCATCCATGAGTTTTAGTTAGACTTTTCAAAGTACCTCATCTGCTTCCTCAGGAAAGAATGTAATTATTTTGTTAAAATTTATCACCGTATGCTGTTGCCAGAGACTGATATAATCCTTTCAAATATCATGGGAATAGTTTTTAAAAGACCAGCAAAAGACATAACTAAGAAGTATTAATGAAGAGGTGGAAAAGCATTAGTTATAACATTTGTAAAAATTGAAATGATGAGCCTCAAAGTCCAGAATTAAATGGTCTCTCCAGAATCTTGGCCAGTCATGCTAATCTGATCAACAATGCTTACTCCTGCAACTTAAAATGGTTTAAAATTTCCAAAGAGAAATGGTGACTGATTCAAGTTATTACTGTTACATTTTTACTACAAAACTTTTTCGCCTGTCAGTAGATATCACTTTTCATTCAGAACTTTTTTTTTTTAATTCTTCATTGTGACTAAGTTGAACTTCTAGCTGCCTGTTCTTTTAAACCTCTAGTGAATGAGCCATGTGAGAAAGCTGATGATCCTATAAGCAGACAACATCAACTCGTCCAATCAATTAACAGATTTAACAAGTAAGCATAGAAGCTTTCGTGGAAGTACATTTATTGTTCCCCATAAGCAAACAAAACATGTAACTGTTTAATAACGCCCAAAAGTGGGCCAAGCATTGTTGCACATCAGATATGACTAAGTAGACAGATACAACAGTAGACGTTAATCCACAGAGGCATAAACATTAATATCACCAGACAGATGTTCTAGGTGTACTCAGTGGTGGTGAACAGCAGTGATGTGAAGCAGAACGGGGAAAAGCTGGCCTCTGAAGGTAGTACTGGCAAACATATTTACAATAGGTTTTGCACTGATACTTGCTATGCCATAAATCAGCAATTTCTGAGCCAGACTGTTTTAAAAATATCTTAATGCTTCACTCAGACATTGAGTTTTGGCTATTATCTTCCAAATTTCAGTTTATATTGTGTGATAAAATGATGCCCCATCCCTGGAGACCTTCAAGGGAAGGCTGGATAAGGCCCTGGGCAACCTGATCTAGCTGTGGTGTCTCTCTTCATTGCACGGGAGTTGGACCAGATGGCCTCAGAGGTCCCTTCCAACTCGAAGGATTCTTTGATTCTAAAATATAGGAGATAGTAGTAGGCTGTCCTTTTGTGGAAAAAGTGACAGTCAGATAGTTGCCTTTGTGTGCTGAGATAGTGCCACCTAGTGGGTTTCCCGTCATCAAGACTCATGAAAAGACTAAATGAAAGTATGTCTCTTTATCAAGTTAAATTTAATTTCTTTAAACTGTATTTTAGAGCAAAACATGTACGGAGAACAATAACAAGAGATAAAAGTGTCCCCAATTTTGACTATCAGTTCTTGCACCAGGTAAGAGCAAACACATTACTTGTATAATATATATCTGCTATTAACGTAGATACATGTAACAGGGAAATCTCTTTACTAGTGGTGGTCAGCGAATTCCCAAGGTTCTGATGTGCTTGCTAAATTGCTAATGTTCCATCCTCATCCAGACTTAATTGTACTACTCTTCTATCCATCTCTTAAATGTCTCATACTTCCTTTTAAATTTCTTAAGCCTTTTCTTGCAGGCTTAATTTTTTTGTCTTTTCTGTTGCTTGTCCAGCAAAATCTAGGATATGCTTGAAAAAGTGCATATTGTAAGAATAGATGTTGCCAAGTAGAGGTGCTATTCACAGGAGAGAAATTTGTCAGTAAATTGATAAATCTGCTTCTAGGTGGAGACTTTTCACAAGGGAGATAGCAAAATGGATGTTGCATTGTCAGCTGTATCACAGCTATATGGTGTGGTCAGTTCATCAGAGGTTGGGCGTACTGTGGCACCCTAAGTCAGTGTAGCTGCTGGATGCTGCCCTATCCACAGAGCATGCATTCCCTCTTCCATCTTTGCTCTGGCTGTGACTCTTACTGGAAATCTTGCTGAGCCTTTCCGCATACTAAGTCAGGAGGAAAACAAACCTATTCAAAAGAAAGCAGTTTTCTACCAGGTTAGTTCAGTAGCTGTCTATTATTAGATTGATGTAGCCTCTGAAATGCGGTCTCTGCCTCTCATCTTCATCTATAAAATGAAATGCTTTTCTGTTTCATGGATCTCTTGTTAGATTTAATATTTGCAAATTGAGAATGCCAAATTAATGCCATAAAACTGTAATATTTTATTAATTCTTTCTAGCATTAATGATAATATTCCATTAATTAAATGCGGGATTTGGATTTTATAGTTGTGGATCACCAAAGAGAGCATGTCATGCAAATACATCAACTGACAAAAAAACTGATATGTGACAATGATATATAGCACATGCACCATGTTTGACTGTCATGGCTCTGTGAGTTTACAGGTCATAGTCTCCTTCCAAAACTTATTCAATTTTTGGCCATTATTTCAGCAAAAGGGTATTATAATTCTCTTCTGCCCTTAATTATTTTCTCAGAAAATCTGTCATTAGTATGCTTGGCCTTTTTTTTTTTTTTTTAATATATATTTCTAATTTTTATATCTAAATCTGCAAAGTGGCCAATGATCAAGGGGAGCCACCTTTTTTGTAAAAGAAAAGTCAGAGGCAGATATAGAAATGGAAGATAGGAGTACTTGGAGTGATTGAACAAGAGTCTTGAAAAAGGAGCACAGGGTCTCTCCCCTGACAGATCTGGTAGCAGTTTGGCTTTTGGACCTAATTCCGTAGTGTCTAGTTGAACCTGTCTCTGTAACTGCTAGCACATTTCTTAGTGGTATGAGAAACAACTGTTACAGTAACTTAAGACCTGCACTACAAAAGATGTTTGTAAGAGATAAGATCATATTGGAAAATAAGTTTTAGAATGCCTTGATTGTCTTTTCAGTTCTGGTACTGCTGTTATGATGTGACAAGTTGGCCTCTTCTTGTTTTCACATATTTAGACTGAAGATGATAAATGTCCTACAGAGTGCACTATTTCCAATTCTTGACTGTGTTCTCAGTGTCAAGAATATCATGACGTTAATGTGATAATTATATTCACAAAACTATTTTAATTGTCCATGTTTGTAGTGAAGAAACTAGACAATGCTTTTAACGTGCCGTTTTTCTTTCCTCACAGTTAGCTATTAAAAGTTTTGATAAAACCAAGTTAAAATCTGTTGAAACGCTGGACCAGAACAAAGCTAAGATTATTGATGCAGAATGCAGTGGCGAATTTATGAAACATGATGACATGATAGAAACTCCTTGTAGGAGTAAATTAATGCACCGGAGACACACCGTTCCGCTTTCAGCAGAGAGTGGCAGTGGTAATAGTTTATCCAGCCCTGGAAGTCCAAGTATTTCACAATCAAAAGACTGCTGTGATGACTTGCTTTCCAAACATTGACAAAGAAGCGCAAACGTGATGTCAAAAGCTGAGGAACTAGCTGGTGTTGATTTCAGTATCCATTTGCTGCATATCAAAGAACTTGGTGACACTTGTAAGCTATGCCTTCAGAAGAGAATACAGGGATGACTCTTCAGCAGAAACAGAATGTTCCTAGAACTCTTGAAGACTGAATCTGTCTTGGAGGTAACTACAGAGCCAGATCGTTACTGATCTCAACAAACAGGGAAGTACTGATGTATGTGGGCAGTAAGGTTACCTTCCTGTTCTACTTAGCACTTACTAAAAAATCATATATAACAGTAAAACAGACCAAACCCTGTATTGTATTTTTTCAGCCATCCACTTTGTTTTTAAAGTCTTTGAATAATTTTCACATTTTCGGTTTTTACCACTATAGTGGATAAACATATATAAATATATATATATTTATATATACATAAAGATATATTGGATAACAAGCTATTTATTGACAGAGGTAATTGAAATGTATATTTTTATTCAAATATTACAAACTGTTATAGTATATATTTCTGTATATTTCAGTAGCTGAGAAAACAGTAGCCCCATAGCATCTGTGACACCATGTTAGACATATATACATGCTAATAATATGAAGGGAACTAATCTTTGCTAATTTCTTTGTAATGCTCCCCTGTATCGGATCTACAACATCAAGTTCTTTTTAGGAGCCAAGACAGTGGGGAGAAGTAGAGAACCCCTGCAAGGCTAAACTGTCAACTCAGTGTTCAGCCTGATTAAAAAATATGCAGAAGCAAGAGTGCATAAGGACACACAAAACTGTTTTAAGGTTTGTTTTTTTTCTTCCTCTAAAGCTAGCCATTCAAAAAATGCACGAATATTCGTGATTCTGAACCTGGGCGACATCTGCAGACAAAACCGCTGCTTACGAGCCTGAACCCAGACTGTTATTTAAAGAAGTGAACTTCCATTTCTGAAAGGTACCTCTCACACCAGTTGGCTTTTGTTGGAATAGATCATTCCCAGAGGTGATCACTGAAGATCAAAAGCTCACAAGTAACTGAGATGGCTGCTTAGATTTGGACTTTGTTTTCTACTGTTTCGGTTACAGCAGTAAAACATGTAACATGTACATAGCACAAGCCAGGTTCCTAAGTGCAGTATTTTTTTATTCTTGGCTCACCACATCCAGCTTTCATTTTATTTGTATGAATAATTTCGTTTCTTTTAATTGCAGTATCAGTAAACTGCCTGGCAAAGTAGAAAGCTGGAGGACATGTTGGTGATTTTTTCAAGTAACTTTTTAATCTAAGAGGTAAAATTTGCAGCAAGTGCACATTTAGACATTTGGAGTTGAGGATCTTGTGTTTATTTTTCTAATAATTTATGAGTTTATCTGATTTTTCTAATGTGCCTTGGATTTGTGCCAAAAGATGGAAAGAAAAAGCTAGTAAAGTAATTCTTGAAAATGCTGTTTTCTTTGAGTGCTTATTTAAAGCATTGCGTCTTTTTGTATATTTACTTCTTTGTTTTTGAAGAGGCATTTGAAGAGTTCACCTTGTATCTATGTGTAAATTGAGAGGATCTGTTGGAATTTACAGTCACATTCAATAGGACTTTCTTCCCTTTTCTGCTCTACATTCATAGATTGCTATTAGTAGGTTGTGTAGGTTTGGGATTTCAGGCATATAAACATTAAATACAGAATTATCTGTGAAACTGAACATTTTCACTTATAAGTTCCTTCTTCATTTAAAAAAAGGTGGGATTGATGTTAACTATCTACAGCAAGCCAGAAGAGCAAGTGGAAGGATGAACAGATGAACTAGTTAGTCTTTTCTTCCTGCGACAGTACACAGTTGTCCTAGAGCTCGTCGCTTATCCCTGCCTGTGATGTTCTTGAAATATCTAAAGATTCATTGTAAAGATAGAAATAAAATTTCATAGATCTGATAATTACAGTATGTGTTTTACCTAAATTATGATAAGATTTCTTGACAGTCTGAATGAGAAAAATCAGCTCCATAGTTTTTTTAGTAGTGGTGATAGTATGCTACAGCGTGTAAGTGCAGAATAGTTCTCAGAGTTGAGTTTGATGGACAAATAGACATCTCCCTGCTGCACAAAGACCCTCTTGCACTACCTCAGCAAGGCTGGAAGTTCTAGTCACCAGGAGTGTTGGACTACATGACCTTTAAAGGTCCCTTCCAACTCAAATGACTCTATGATCTTAAACTGGCTTTTTGTATGGAGCTATATACAGCAGAGAAATAGTCCACAATAAGCAGGTGCAAGAACAGCAATGCTCTGAAGTGCCACATATTTGCATATCTATTTGCTGCTGTTACGTCTGTGGGTAGTGCCAGGTGCTACTGAGACTATGCATAAGTGTAGAACATGAAGCACTACTGCAATTATACCAATCCGAGGAGGTGGCTGATTAGGAAAAGCACTCTTCCTGTATTTTACAGGAATTGGCCAAGTGTTACACTAGTGCTTGCCTTTGGAAAACGTTTTCCTCTTGAATGAATTGTAAAATTTCCCCCCAAAAAAACCCACAAAACCAAAAGTAGCTTCATTAACTTGAGTTTTCTGTTGTTGTTCTATCTGAACAGTTGTCCTGTTGAACCCAAACCTACTTAAGTGATCAAACCATGCTTCACTTTTACTTCAGTGTAAACTGAAATTTGGAAGATAATAGCCAAAACTCAATGTCTGAGTGAAGCATTAAGTCTAGGATAAAGCTTACTTCCAGGCAATTTGGATTGTATCTATCAAAGCACTTAAATCCTGACCAGTTCCAAATAACGTCTAACAAATGATTTAGGTAAGTGAAAGATTCCTCTGACATGCTTAATCAAGCTTATCATTAAAGAAATATACTGATATTCTAAGACATGATGATTGAAGGCTAAACTCAGATAAGATTTGAAGGGAGTACTCCTAGGAATTCTCTCCAACAGTCTGTGAACAGCCATGTTAAAGTGATGCTTTTTGCACAAGAATAACACGCTTACTAGTGCTCACTTTAAACAGTTTTATTCTGTTCCAAAAAACACAGGATCATACATGTTTATGTTAAATGATGTCAGAAAAGGGCTTTGTGGTTGTAGAGTGTTTATCAGCACAATGTTTTTGAATAAATGTACAGCTCAAGTTTTACTTTATGCATGCAGGAGTTGCAGAAATTTAGGAAAAATGATTTTTTTTTTTAAGAAACACTCCAGCCATTTGATAAAAATGGAGGTAGCTTTAAGAATGTACGATACCAAATGTCTGACCAGCTGTATTACAATTACACTGTTAATTTTAACTTGCTTTTTTTTTTTTGAGATAGCCTGATTATTCTGTAGGAGAAACTTCAATTGTATGATGGTAACAATTTCTTTATAATAGATACTGCCCCCAATCCAAACACAAACAATGGCTACTTCGATGCTTTAACTTGAATTTATAAATTTCGAGTAGAGTTGAGAGTCTGTGAGCTGCTGGAGAGGCTTCCCTCAGGGGCTCAGGAAACCTTGCTTCTAACACTTCTGTGACTTAGACTCTGGAGGTAAGTCCTTTAAACTCCTGCAGGGAGTGGCTGTTCCCAGCTTTACACTGAAGTTCTCATGTTACCGTATCTCCAATAGCAGCAAGTTAAGGGTGTACAGGTGCTGAAAGCATAGCTTACACACTGAGTAAGGGGCAACAATTTTCATGCTACTCAAGCAGTGGAGAACTCCACACTGCTCAGGCCACTTATACTACAAAAATTTAAGTTATAAAATCCCCTTCTCAGGTGTATTTTACAAGACAAGTTCATTTGTTGGCCTTTATACATATTTATATATATTAAAAAAAAAAAGAAACGTAAACATTTTCAGATTTTGCATTCTGCCTGATAACTGTTGCCTTTGTCCAAGCCGTTTATTTGGCAGTCTTACAGTAGTATTTAATAATCATCCTCTTCATCTGAATCCAATACTTTCCTTCTGTTGAACTAAAATGAAATACAAGGGTCACAGTAAATCCAACACAGAAAAAGTCTTTCAAACTCCACCCATCTGACAATCTATTACTGGGAAGCAGAAGTTCCACCCCATCACAACCTTCCAGTCCCCACCTGGCATAATGGGAGAGATCAAAAGCACAGGTCTGTCTCACAACACAAACCTGATATCCCAGTGATAACATCTGCAAATCAGACTATTCCTAAGGATATAACCCAATACTTATTTATCAGTGTGGGTAAGAGAAGTGACGGTAAATACAAAGGAAAGTTCTGTGCTGAACTGAAATAGTGCACTACATTGAGTTTTCCTGCTTGAGTTTGTAACTATATTACATTACATATATATTATTTTTATATTTTATTATATAAAATAAACTATATTTAGGAAACGAAACTTACCTTTACTGTTGTTTTCTTTTCTGTTTGCTGACTTACTTTTTCAAGTATTTCTATCAAACCTTGTTCTGATACCTAGGAAAGTAGAAGCTTAGTATCAAACAAATGAAACGCATTTTCCTTTGTAAAAGGTGTCTGATGAATTATACCATGGTAGTCAGAAGTGTTCCTAAGTGCCCTTTTCAGTTATTTAATTCTATGAATATTAAAAACATCAAATAGTTTTGAGGGAATTAAGTTTGAAAATGAATATATGCAAGAAAATAATAGACATAACTCACCTTTCCAGGTAGCTGTCCAAATCTTGCCATCTGTATAAGATAATTCTCTACTGCTTTTGCTTTGTCTGGTTTCACAAGTGCCAAATTGCTCACTGCAACAAAAAAGGCTCTGTTCAGTTTGTTTTAGAACACACTTTGAATATCTTCACTGTCACTTTTCAGATACTAAAGTAGGGAACTGTCCTCTTTGTGCCAGGATGATGAAATAAACTGAAGAAGGGACTTCGACAAAGATAAAAGAAAAAGCTGCATTTCTTACTTCTAAATATTTGTTCTTTATTAGATTAACTAACATTGACTCACTACAGTTCTTACTATTAATTCATGGAAGAATTGGATTAAAATCATTCAGATGTCAGTTGACCACTCCCCTCACTCATACCACCAGTTGAAAAGCTGAACTAGTTTTCCCCTCAACAATTTTTTTTCTATACAGGCATGTATGTTCTCCATTTGAGAGGTGAAAATTCTTTATTTAAAAGCTTCTTGGATACTTACATCTGGCACGTGCTGCTTGATCAAGAACTTGAGCTAAAATTGTATTTCTTATTTCTGCTTCCCTGTAATGGAGATTAGATACATTAAAAGGGAGATTTCAAACACCTGAAACTGCACAAAAACAAGGAAGTTTACAGAAGAGTTTCCATTTGTATAACTGAAAAGAACCCTACATTTATTTATTATTTCTTCTGTCGCATTTCTGCCTTGGGCAGCTGTACACATCAACAACAAAGCTACTACATCAGCTGACAGCATCTGGAGTTCCCCTTACTACATTGATTTATTCATTACATCTTGCCAGAAAGACCAAACCACGCTAGCTGCCATCAAGATTCTGTGATCAGTTCCATTTAGTTCCGAAAGCAGCGTTTGTTTGATCAGGCACCAACAAGTCCATACAGCTGCAGACAACTAAACCTCGTTATGTATTTAGCAGTTTCCAGTAAGTCTTCATACCCTGGGAGTTTTAGTTTCTGAGTTTCATTAATACAAGCCCTAAGCTCTCACCCCAACTTCTTTCAAAAGTCTCTACTTATTTTTTTCCATTTTTCTACTTTGGAAAGTATGAAATTGCTTTGGTTTTTTTTGGGTTTTGTGTGTGTGTGTGTGTGTGTGTGTGTGTTTTTCCCCTTGTGCTTAAATCTTTCACGTTTCAGTTTCTTTGCTGATGGTTTCTTCCAGCAGCCGAAGCTCGGCTGGGAAACTTAGTATTAAAAGAAGGGGGGATCGAGACGATGAGAGGAGACGCGGGCGGCAGCCGGCAGCTCCCATCGGTACCTCTGCTTTGCCTCCTGTTGCGATGGATCAGCAGAACTATCCTAAATGAGACAGAATAAAAAGCTGCAATCACCCAAAAACGTCGCTGGCAGGACAAGGAGGTTAAATCTCTCAGCAGACCCAACGCGACCCAAACCGCCCGCGAGGTTCATCCCGGGCATCGCTGCCGTCGCAGCAGCCAGGCCGAGCCGCCTCCGCACCGCAGCACCGCCAGCCCGGCCCCGCCCGCAGGTCGCCGGCACCGCCAGGCCTCCCCGCTGCACGGAGGCGGCAGCGCTTCCCGAAGCTCACGCGGGGCCCCGCGCCTTACCCCGTGCTTGGCCTGCAGCTCGGCCAGGCGCTGCTGCCGGAGAGCCGCCAGCTCCTCGTCCGCCATGGCCGACGGCCGGTCGCGCAGCCGCCGCACCGCGCATGCGCCGGCGCCGTCCGACCGACGTCAGTGGGGCGGGGCTCGGCGCGTCATCGGGACCCGAGGAGCGGGGCTCCGTAACGCGGGCCGCCTCGCACCCGCTGCTTTACCCCGCGCCGCCGGCAGAGGGCGCCCGAGTCCCACGGAACGGCCGTGCGGGGCGGGGCGGCGCGGGGCGTTGTGCTGAGGGCCGGCCTCGCGGGCGGGGCGTGGATCCGCGCCGTCCGGCTGCGCCGTGGGGAATTTTCACTTCTAAGAAAGACATAAAAATCTGAAGGGCGTGAATTTTGAGAGCAGCTCCTTCCCAAATCCTTTGCGCCTTGGTTTCAGACACCGGAGGGCTCGGGAAAAGTCCGTATTTTTTTCCACGAGGTTTTAATCTCAATAATGTTTCTTCCAGCGATGCTCACGGTAACTTTGTAGCTATCCTTAAAAACGATGTCAGAGCAGTAACAGAGCGGCACGCACGAACAAAGCCGGCAAACAAAACGCTCCCCTTCCTCGAGCGATTCCAACCGCAGACCTGCAGCTACGGCAGCGCTGGTTCTGAGCGGGAGGAGCACCAGAACTCCTCGCTCGACGAAATCCTTGCTTGCTCCTTTCTAAACGGGACTAAAATCGTAGCGAGGATGACCCACGGCGCAGCAGTGTGGATGGGAGCCTCAGCAGTGGGCCCTAAATCAATAAAAACACTCCTGAGAAGCACCGTGCCGCGTCGGGGTGGTGGTTTCACAGAGCTGCGTGCGGAACGCAAACGTGGAGGAGAACAGAGACTGAATGGTGTGGGTGTGAGTCGGAGGTGCGAGGAGACCTCAGGCTGTAGAGGCAGGAACGAGAGAAAAAGAAAAGCAAAGCATTATTCATTACCTTTCTTTCAAGAGACTTTTTTTTTTTTCCCGCTCTTCCTTAAACAATAAGCTGCAAATGTTTGGGAGGAATGTAATCCATGTGGGGCCAAAAATCTGCAGATGGCACGCAAACCCGCAAACCTTTTCTTTTGTTATGTATGGGGTGGTTTGCTCCTGAAGCCTGTAAAGGCAAGGCAGTGCCCCAGGAGCTCCGCGGGAACTGAGCAGGGCTCAGCCCGACATCTGTAAGGCGCCTGAGCTCAGTGCCTGGCTTCCAGCACGGGAAAATCCCGTGTGTGTACATGTCCATATAGTATGTAGGATATTTATTTCATATAGAGAATGTATACATAATTTAGGATTGTCACTCACGAATTTGCTCCACTACAGAAGTGCCGATGGTTCCTTTGACGTGGCTGAAGCCATTCATGCCATTTTATTGCTTATTATGCTCTGATGTTTTCTTTGTTTTACACATCAGCTTTTTTTTTTTTTTTTTTGCTTTTTTTTTTTTTTTTTTTTTTTTTCCCCTTGAATGTAAAGCATGACCACTGTTGGGTTTTTTGGCCAAAGGTCTGTCCCTCATGTTATTCTTCACTTTCTGGATAACGTATTTGTGCCCGCATGAGGCAGCTGAAACTCTGCATTATAGCACATAAGCTTTCTTTACAATCAAAGCTAAGATGTTGGTAGTTTGTGCTACATTTTGGAAATGACACAGATACGTGCACTGAACAAGATTTGTGTTCTTCTTTTTTCACTGGTAGTGGAACTATTCATTGCATTCCAACGATTTATTTTCTTCCCTAGCTTATGGAAGCAAATCTACTTCCATAAAACAATATTGGTTCTGATTATTCATTTAATTGAGAGCCTGTGGAACAGAAGATGGCAGTGGTTTAAGTTAACCCACTGTAACTCACTTTCCGTTATTGCTTCCAGCTGCTGTTTCATACATGGAGATTAAAAGAGAGAAAGAAGAGAAGAAGCAAATGGAAGCCAGACTGAACAAAATGCTATTAGAAAAAGATCAGGAGAGATGGGAAAGGTGAGACTGGGATGCCCCTTTTTTTTTTTGCCTTTTTCTTTTCCGCACAAAATGCAATGCAAAATATCTCAGAGTAATGAAAAATGTGTATTTTATATTCCTAGAGATATCAAGGGATGGATTTCTGTTCCTCTGCAAGGCTCGAGGGTGACTTGTTCGTAAAGCAGCCAAAACCATTAAAATGGAGGCAGCAATCTCCGTGCTGCCTCTCAGATCTCAGTGCTCTCCATAAGCTGCTGTACTGCATCTCGCTCAGTCCACCTTCAGCTGTCAGAGCTGCTGACCTCAGCAGCTGCTGGGGCCCTCAGCCCCCATAGGGCAGCAGTGTGTGATGTGCTTTCCTGAATTGCAGAACCTGGAGCAGCACATACCTGAGCAACCCTTTGGGCAGGGCTGAGAAACTCGCCTATGTCAGTCACATAAAGTTCTGATTAATAGAAAAGCTATCATATGAAAACTTTTTTTTTTTTTTTTTTTTTTTTTTGTGAGCTTTCCTTTAAAGATCTTTGAGCTGTTTACCACGGTTATCAATGTAATTAATTCGGTAATAAGGCACCAGCCAGAGGAAGCAATGTACTGAGTGCACTGTTCAGTGAGAACTTGTTGTTACTGGCTTGTCTGACTGCAGCACACCTCAGGTTTCACATTTTTGTGTGTGTATGGCTCCTCTAACTTGGTTACGGGTTACTCAGGAGGCGCTCCTGGCTCTGTAAGAAGTACACCCATTTCTGCGGATTATTATAACTAAAGCATTCATTCTAACCCTATGACATTCGTGTACAGCACACTGCTTAACAACAGAAACGTTATTCCAGGTGGCTGAAATAAACTGGAAATTAATCATTATAAAATACTGAAAGATACTGAAAATGTCCTCAGTTTTCCAGCGTTAGGGGTTCACTTTGCAAAATTAGATGGGAAAGGGTTATCGGTTACACTCACGTTTGAGAAAAGAGCTACAAATGTTGTTACAAACAGCGACAACGCACTCAGCACCTCCACTCGTATCGGAACAGCCCCGTCCCTTTGTGTCCCGCGGAGCTGGGCCCTCGAGGAGCCCGCGTCGCTCGGTAGCCGCTGGGAGCAGCCGGCACCTGAATACAAACCTTCCTGCAACTCAGAGACAACTGCGACACGCTCCGAAGTTACCGACAGCTCAGCGCGACGCGTTTCCTGCAGACGCGCGGCAAAGGACGGCACCGCGGGTCGTGGAGGGGCTCGGATCGGGCCGCGCTGCCCGGGTGAGGCTGCGGCACGAACGGGATAAGCGGCTCCGGGCAGGGGTCGGGCCGTCCGGCGGCACCTGGGGCTCAGCGCCCGCAGCGCCCTCCCCTCGGCGCCGCCCGCGGGGATTGGCCGGGCGCGCCCCTCTCCCTCGGGCGGCCGTTCCCCGCCCCGCCGCGGCCCCACCCCGCCCGCCCATTCCCCGCGCCGCTCGGCGCAGCGGCGGACCGGCCCAGAGCCGGCATGGGGCCCCGCGGAGCCGGGCGGGCGGCAGGCTGCCTGCTGCTGTGCTGCGCGCTGGCCGCGTCCCGCGTCGCCCCGCGGAGGAGGAGGCCGTCGTTCGGCGGGCAGGTGGCGGAGAACCGGCCGGCGGGCACGCGCGTGCAGGGGCTGAGCATCCCGCTGACCCGGCTGGGGCACGAGCCCTGGTGCGCCGAGGTGCGGGGCCGCCGCTGGCGCCTGCAGCTGCTGGGCGAGGGCCACGCGCACTTCCAGGCGGCGCTGCACGCCCGCTCGGGCCGCGTCTGGCTGCGCACCCGCCGCCCGCTGGACCGCGAGGCGCGGCCGCTCTACGCGCTCCGCCTGGGCTTGTGCTGCCGGCTCTGCGCGCCGCCCGGAGCCGCTCCCGCCGAGCTGGCCGCGCTCACCGTCCGCGTGCTGGACGACAACGACAACGCGCCGCGCTTCGTGGGGGGGCCGCCCGGCGGCGTCACGCGGCTCCGCGTGGAGGAGACGTTGGCGCTGCGCTCCGCCGTGTGGCACGCGCGCGCCGAGGACGCGGACGCGGGGTCCAACGCGGAGCTGCGCTACTTCGCCCGCCCGAGCAGCGCGCACTTCTTCGTGGTGCCGCGCAGCGGGCGCGTGGTGTTGGTGCGCTCCCTGCTGCACCTGCGCGCGCCCATCCCGCTGCGCCTCTACGCCCGGGACCGCGGGCGGCCGCCGCGCCTCAGCGCGCCCCTGGAGCTGGAGGTGCTGCCGCAGCCCCGCCGCCTCCCGCCGCCCCGCGCCCTTCGCCGCCGCCGCCGCCGGGCCCCGCCGCCCTCCGCCGCTCCCCTGGCGCTGGCGGTGCCCGAGGACGCCCGGCCCGGCACCCTCCTGGCCGCGCTGCCGCCCGCGCCCTTCGCCGCCGCGTGGTTCGAGCTCGTGTCCCCGCCCGCCGAGCGATCGCCGCTGCACGTGGAGCGGGACGGCGGCGCGGTGACGGTCGCCGTGCCCCTGGACCGGGAGACGGCGGCCGCGTGGGACGTCCTCGTCCGCGTCCGGCAGCGCGCAGGTGTGTGCCCGGGGCTCGGCCGGGAGCGGGCCGGGCGGGGCGGGTGGGCTCCGCGGTGGGGCTTTGGTCTTTTTGCCTTGCCGGTGGTCGGAACGCCGCGGTAAGGGGCGGTGCGCTGCTCCCCGCGGTAAGGGGCTCGCGCTGCGACTGCTAAAGCTCGGAGTCATTAATGAGCAGTACAGAAAACCGTATGGGACCTTAACTCGGCATCCAGAGAACGACCTACATCGTTTATCTTTGCCTACTTTACAACTGTTCTGTTGGTTTTCGGTTTTTTTTATTTTTCCATTGCCTTGTGTGATATTTTTCACCTCTCCGAGCACAGTTTAGCTCCGCTGTATTTGTAAGTCAGCGGACGGTGATCATTTGTGTTCATTCACACCTTTTGTTACTTTGTGCAGCCTGTGGTTGTGGCGAAGTTGTGAAGATGCGGAGTGGCACGAGAAACTCTCTCACATGTCCCTAACGTGGGTGTTCAGGGAAAAGGATTGCCCTGGCACGGAGTGGTTGGTCAATGAGGTTTCATCGTGGGAAAGTTTAGTGGGTTTTGCATGGTGTGATTTCAGAGAACTTGGATTCTCAGGGGCTTAATGGCTCTGAGCAAGTTCAGGAACTGGTGGCAGTGCATTCTGTCATGCCTGCAGGGCTCTGGTTAGTGCTGACAGCCACAGGGATGAGATTCCTCTCCCTGCGGAGCCAACTCCTTCACTGGGTCCCAGGAAGCAGCAGTCAGAACTGGGCCTTGCCTGATTTGTCAGAGTGCTGCTGCAGCAGCTGGATGCCAACCCCTGGCTCTGGCTGTGCACGGTGCTCAGCTTGAGCTCTGGCTGCCAACCAGGAGCTGATAGATCTCTTTCTGGGGCACAGATGCTTTATGTGCCCTGTCTGTGTGCTCAGCCCCGAGAGAGGCTGTGTGATAGGGCTGTTATTGCTCAGAGGCAGTGACAGTATCTATCGGGTCAATCTAAGGGTGCTTCTGGGATTTTCAGCCGCTCTGTCATGTAGCTCAAGTTTCAGCCCTTTGTCGATGTTGCAGCTGCCTCTATCAGCACTGGGACAATGTTGCAGTGATGGGAGCCATCCTTGCCCCCGGTTACTACAACTCCCACCTTTGTGATGGCTTTCACTCTTATCTAGTCTGAGTGGGAAAGCCTGAGATTGCTTGCAGCTGAGCTTGTCACACTGCCATGTCGCAGATTGCTTTCTTGAAGCAAGCTCTGATAACCCAGTTAAAAAACCACAGCCAGCTTCAAATTATTTTTAGGTTTTCTTTTAATTCTCTGTCACGTAGTTTTAGAAAATAGCTTTGTAGTGTTTTCCACTGGCTTGATATATTACTGCCAGCAGGACCAAGTAGATAATCATCTTTACGTACAGCTTGATTCGTGCTCTCACAGACCAGGTAGAAGGCAATTAACGGTGTGCAGTGTTACGTTCTTTGGATGCTGGTGGTTGTAAGTTTGTTTCAAGGAGCCTACATTTTAAAAGATGACTTTGTTAGTATTGTTGTTTTAATCAGATAAAGGTTAGTGACTTAGTACCTTCAGGACTCTTCAAGTTGTTGCATGCTCACTTTCTAATGTAATAGTTAAAGCACGTAGGTGTTTGAGACAGACTTCGGAAGCTGTACCTGTTTCCTAAAGGCTGGCTGGGAGAGCTGGGTGTTCTGGGAGGGCACCCCAGTAGGGCGGTCAGTGGTGGGCAGCCCTGCCTGCAGCCTCTGCCCCGTGCCTCGGGGGTTGTGCTGCAGCTCCAGCCCGGCCCCAGCTCCACTAGGGCACAGAATTCTGTGCCTTGCTGACCCTGTACTGCCTTGCTAGCTGGCTCCTTGGCTTGACATCAGCCATGCCTCATCACCACAGACCTGTCTGTGACAGCTGAGCTGCTGGGTGACCCAGAGTACATCATGGGCCCTGTTGTGCTCTTCCTGCTTGCTGACATTCATGTCCCTGCTTGGCAAGCACACGTGCGTTTCTATTAAATACTTTAGCTACCCTTAATACCATGGGAACTTAAATTGCTTTTCTAGACAATGGACAAAGATGTAATCTTAACAGAGCTGAAGTAACTAATCTGAAATTATTTAAATAGGCTCCAAGAGTATTTACATTTTCCAAAAGTTACAAATATGTTGTTAAAACCAAAATCAATGGGAAACACCAGGAAAGACTTGTACATTAGTTTGTACACCAGATTCTAAACTGCACTCCTAAATTTCAGGCTTGACTTCCTGAAGACGTTTTCTGTCTCCTGGTCCTTGACAAGCACGTTCCTCTGGTTGACCCCTATGGCCATTCAACCTGGAGCTCTATTCTTCACTTATCCATTCCTGGAAGGAGTGTTGGTTATGCTTGTATTTTATGTAGCATTTTGTTTCTTATTTCATTTATTAGGGCACAAATAATTTGTTTAGACCTCCCAGGAGCATAATACTGTTTTTTGTCCAGTGAACAGAAGGTAAAGTATCTTACATTCTTACAATCATAGAGCTAACATTTAATTTGAGAAGGAGCCAATATTATTCTGTTAATGCTTGGGGGAAGTGCATGAAAGATCCCATCTCACTAATCCTCGCCATCACAAGCTCCTTTGACCTTACTTCATCCATGGGCATTAGCTGGGTAATCCCGTCTTTCATTTTTTCTTATCAGAAGATTTACTGGGGGTGATGTTGGGCATGCCTTCCAAATAGTTAACAGCAGTCAGTTGTGTTTGTTCTGTTTAAATCAACACAAATTGTCCTGTCTAAATCAATGTATAGAGTGGAAATACAAACATCAGTGATGCTTGTATTTTAAACCTGGGAGGTTTTCATCCTTGGCTCATCTGTTCTAATTTTATCTGAGACCTCAGTTCCCTATGAGCTGTACTGATTCTCTGTGGGCCATCGCTGGTTGGTGTTTGGTCTTCTGTGATTCTTATTACCTCTTTTATGGATTACAGTTACTTTAACAGTTATACATCACTCTGAGCTTCAGTTGAAGCCATACATTTTCAGGCAGATGTGGTTCTTTAAACTGCAGTAGATTTCACATTATGAAATTGAAAGAAAGTGGACATTGTGTGTGTGTTTGGGGCAGCTGTGGGCGTTGACAATTTGGGGATCTTACTTGTGTTGGAAAGGAATATCTCAGGGAGCTTTGAAGCACCATCTTGGTATTTATTCAATCCAAAAAAACATTACATAGAGTCAATGCCAAGCATTTTTGATTAAAAATCTCTTTGTAAGTCTTCTGGGACTTGCACATCAAAGCTGTTAGATCCGCTGTCTGTCATCTCAAACATTTCAGAATAATAGGCTTTTTTTCTTTTTTTTTTTTTTAAAGACCTAGCTGAATTCCAGTACATATCTGTTAATCTGATGGAAGCAGTAAACTACAGAATTATAGAACATATGGGTAGGATCTTTCTTAAAGCTGATTTATAACATAACAAATTGGATATTGATCCCATGTCTGACACGGCAATTATGTTAAACTTTCTTTGATTCTGAAATAGTTATATCTTAGGGCTTTTTTTTTTTTTTTTTGTTGCTTCAAACTGTTTTGCTGTAAAATAAATTCATCATTTAGAAGGCTGTTTCCTTTTGGTTCACCTAATAATGAATAGCATTCAGACATTTCTTATTCTGGTAAGGTGTCGTAATTCCTTAAATAAGGAAATCTGTTTGTTTCAGAAGATTCATCTTATTCATATAAAGAAGTTCTATTTCTTTAAGTGGGGATTTCTCTTCTCCCCCTTCTCCTTCCCCCCCCAAAATCCTAAGCAAAGTTTTAGGAGATCTTGTTTCACACAAGTTCAGTGGCTGCTTCCTGTATATCTAAGTTCTCTCATTACAAAGCTTTTTGTAGTCACAATTTAAGACCTGTTATTTGTTATCTAAGGATGTTTGCTGCATTATTTATATACAGTCATTTATTTCACTTCAGGGCATACTTGGATTTTTGTCTGTTGCTGTTGGTAGATGCATGCTGCTCTGGGAATCCCTGGTAAAATGGTTATCACTTTACTATCTTTTAATTGGTAGTTAGTAGATCCACCCTGCCACAATCACGTAGCTCTTCTGACTCTCTACTTTTGTTTTTTGGTTCATTTTTCATGTTCTAACTTCGATTTTAAAAGCTAGATGAGGGTAAGGACATGACAAACTACCATTGTTCTATGAAATTAGGAGAGAATGTGGGCTGTCCACAACTTGAGCCCATCAACACCATCTGTTTGTAAGGGTTGTGTTTTAGTTATGAGCAAACCACTGTACTTAAAAGTGGCCTGTTGCATACTTCAGGAGTGTTCCAAAGTGACACAGAGAAACGTTTGTGCAGGGTGGCTCCATTTTCTGTGGGCTGCACAGTAGGATTGGGTATGCTAACCAGTAGCTTTTGTCTCATGTTGTGGTATGAAAATGGGGATGGAGATTCCTTCTGATTGCAGATGGAGGGTTAGGAAACTAAGTCGTTTTTTTCTGGATATGCATCTTCCCAAACTTCCCATCAGTAGGTGGCTTAGATGAAGTGTTGTGAGAGTGATGCATTAAAAACATTCATGTGTCTCAAAACAGCAATGTTTTCTCAGTTAAAGCCAAAATATTCCTTTGTCCTACGTAGCCCAAACAAACAACAAGTCCTGTGTTTTCAAAGGCATTTGTGTGTCTATGGTTAATGTGTAGAAATTGGAAAAACTTTAAAAGCAAAGGGAAAAATATTACTTGAGTAGTTAGTTTGCTGACCCATGTAGATGAGAATGTCATGGTGATATTCACTTAAAGGCTTGCAAGACTTTTAACTCCCTTATAAAATCTTTAACTAAACTGAAATGACCCAAAAATGCCAGAGCAACCTGGCTTCTCACCCAGTGTTGTTTAATCAGAATAATATAATACCTTTTCCCTCGGTAAATTCAAGGCATGTAGCGTATTTGTCTGCAATTGTAGAGACATGTTCACTCGAGTAAATGTTCTATATTGACGGATTTAGAAATCAGAATGCCTGGTGTTGTCAGTTTTATCAATTATACCATGCCAGGGAAACCCACATGTTTAATGAATACAGTAATTTTATTTTCAAGTCTCATCTTCCAGATGCAGCCATTGGATTCTTGAGAGAAAAGACAGTCATAACCCTAATGGAATCAGAAGTCTCAAATTATGCCATATTTCACAGATTGACAGCATCTTTTGTAATTTGACATGGTGAAGGAAGATGGGTTTGGAGGCAAATCCAACCTACGCTGTTTGAAATTGCAATCAAACTATTTCAACACACGTGATTTTGAGGCTTGGTTCAGGCAGTGCTGTACATCAGAAGTTGTGGATAGCTGTGGTTAAGCGCTAATGCCTTCCTGTCCTTCCTGCCCCTCTCACAATTTAGGTTGGTGGAAGAATGTGTATTCCTTTTCTTTGAAGGTTAAAAAATGGGTTGTTGCATACCAGTATATTTCCCGTGAGCAGAAACTTCTGTGAAATATCATGTTTTATTACCCAATGCAGTCTGAGTTCAGTGTGTGTAAGGAGGTGTATGAAATACTTTCTGTGCCCATCCTTTTTCAGTCGCAGATGCATGTGAAAAATAAGCAATTATAGATGGGTACCTGTGATGAGGGTTCAGCAGCGGATTAGTAAGATTGATTTGGTGATAGGGAATAAATTTCAGCTCTGTGGTGTTTGTCAGTAATATTGAGATAAAAAGGAAGTCATTCTGACAGGAGGGAGTGTCAGAATGAGCTGCCCTAAGAAGGATTTTTGGTGAGAGATGAATTGACTCTAATAGGGAATTAAGCAGCTAAAGCAGGAAAAGCCTCTGGTCTGGAGTTTATAATGTTAGTTTTGTTTTTCTCTGTAAACTGTAAAGAGAGGTGGGGAGAAGGCTGAGTTTTGATGTTGCGAAGGACTGGTAAGTGGTGTTTGCAAATGTGTGTAAAGAGCAGTCTGCTCACGTAACCTGTTTTCACTGTACTGAGGAAAAAAGAACAGGGGAAAACACTGATCAAATAAAGTTGGTTTGATCCATTTGAATATGCAGCAATATTTTCTGTATAGCTTTTAAAAATGCTAGCTTTTAATGTGAGGTGTTTCACTGTTATGTTACTGTCATCCTATGCAACAAGAACCACCTTGAATTTTGTCTTGTGTTTGCAAGAAAGCAATTATTTACATTTTTCTGTTATCTGAAGTTTGGGAGGGATATATGTCAAGTGCAAAATCTGCATGTGTGTCTACAAGATAACTAGCAGTACTATTCTTTTAGGAGGAGTTTTTTGAAGAATAAAATTGTGTAAGATATCTACAGTGTGCCTGGCTTGAAAGTCAAGTATCTGGTGTTTAATATCGAGAGATTCCTATTGGCAGTGTGTTACAGCACTGTTTGGCAGTTCTTTTCAAGGTGATTGGGCCTGTGACAGTTCCTCGTGTAGGATCTCCGTGGCCTTGCACTGCTGAATGCAGTTGCAGGCAGTGCCGCCTTGCTGTCACCACTCCACGTTCTGAACTGATAATTTAAGTAGAACCCGTTTGTGTGTTTGTAGGACTTAACCCAAATACACAGAGGATTATCAGTTTTAAGCTGTTTCTGCTAAGATTTTGAGTGGAATATAATGTATTATTTCTTCCATGATGTAGTACTTATATACGACTAATAAACGACTATTAATCATAATGTACTACAGCAGATGTATCCCCCTAGTACTGATACTGACACACTAGTGTGGTTAATAGAGCTGCTGGGTTCGTGCTGGGGATGGTGGTGTGTGTGTTTTGGAGGGTAGCAGCGAGACACCTTAGACTGCCACAGAGAGCTATTGTTCTAAAATTCCCTTCCTTCTGCTATTGTTGAATCAGAAATAATTCCTGTAAATGACGGTGTTTAATTCTTTCCTGGGGAAAAAATGAATTTAGCTCCACTCTGCGGGAAAAACAGCTGTTCTGTAGGAAAGCAACCATCTTGGTTGCAGAAGATGTCAGTTGTAAGAGACCAGATTTTGTAGGGTATATCTCGTGACAATTACAACAAATGAGAAGCTTTTAACTATTTGTGGCAGTTGTTGGAACGGGGAATTGTATTTTAAACAAATCACATTCGTGTTCTTATACTTGGAAATCACTAATGTCTGCTATAAATACATACGTTGCACATTATTGTCCATGCCAGTCTCTTCATCACATTCTTTGTCCTCTGGCAAGCCCTTGTCTGGTCATGCTTCATTGGACGCCCTGATGTTGTTTCTACAAGTTGTCAGGTCACATTTGTAGGTGTCAGTGCAGACAAGTATAGTCCTGTGCAGTTCTGTTATAGTTCTTGCTTTGATATATGGTATGCAGTGAAGGGGAAACTTAGAGAAATTTTCCTTCAGATTGCCTGTATCTAAAAGGGAAATAATCTCTAATCTTGATGATTTATTTAGTACTTCTGCTTGAGAATCAGGTTGCCTGTGATTGATGGAAGAAGATAACATATTGGTAAGACCTGCAAGCCAGTGCAGTGGATATGTAGACAGGTCAAGAGAGGCACTTTTGCCTGTCTCTCTGATTATATGCAGCACAGTTCATGCTGACTATCCTAATGCAATTGTGAAGTATTCACATGTTTCAGAGGTACCCAACGTATTGCTGAAAGCTTTGATCTTGTCCAGATGACAAATGATATTAAGGTCAATTAACTATTAAAAGCAGGTACTTGGGGAAACATTTCCAAGTCCTTTTGGTTTTTGATTACTAAAGCTTATTGGGTCATTTGAAGCTGAATCTTACTCTTGACACTGTTGTCCATAGTTTCCTTACAAGAGGTGTATCTCATCTATAACTGTGTATTAAGAACCAACATACTATTGTTCAGTGACCTAACAATTAGTGACAAGAGGAGTTTGTATCCAAATGTACTTCTTCAGTTGAAAACGGCTATTCTTCAGTCGTGATGCACGTTTGTTTTGGTGAATAAATATGTGCAGGTTAAGACGTTGAGCAGAATTTGAACGTGAGTTTGCAGGTTGGTTAGGATATCGATTTCCAGATTCTAGGAAGATAAAATCAGCTTCCTTTCTACTCCTGACGGTGTTACTGAGATGGCACTCAAACTCCTGGTAGATCTTTCTGTTAGAGAGGAAGATTTTTGAAGGTTCTTAACTCAGGTTCTGATTTAGTGCTTGCTATGGAAGCCTGCAGTATCCCCAGGCAAACCAAGATAATAGTGAGTATTTATAAACTCATGACAACTTCTGTAAGGTCTGTTCCTTTGTGAAAAGTTGGGCAATTCTGATACTAGCTTTTCCCAACATGTCTGGTTTCATCTAGTAGGTAGAATAGGGGAAGAATAACCATGCTGCTGTATTGCACATCCAGGTTCTGGAATGCTCTTTTGAGGTTCCTTCTGGCTTCTTTTTTAACAAGTTTAACAGAACCTGCAAGCAGAGAAGAAGGTATGTTTGTGATGAGGCAATTTCTGTTTGTTTGGAAACTTGGGCTTCACGTCAGTGTTTTTTCCAGACTGATATTTTTCTTTTTTGTCACTTTTTCGATGATGCTTCCCTACTGTTTATTACACAATCAGGAGCTCTTCTGTGCTCACTGATTGTGTAATAGCAAAAACAAAACAAGACATTTTTCTCTCAACTTTTAAGGATCTTCCGTTGTTGATTTCTGGAGATTGGAATTGTTGCATTCTCTGTCAGCTATATATATATATTTTTACTTTAATCTTAATTAGAAGTGAAAACAGTATTACAACTTCTGTGAACTTTTTATCCAGGAAATTCATTAGTTAAGGTAGATTAGTTAGAATCTTTTTGACAACAAATACTTAATTATTTTCAAAATTCAGAATTGCTATAATCATCGAATATACGAAACATACTTTTATTTTTTCTGGTAGCACACTTTCCAAAAACACGTATTCAAACTTGGAAAATTTATCAATGTGTGACCTTTCCTAAGAATACTGCTAGGAAGTAATATGAGTCACTCCGATCTTGCAGTCTGGTAGTAGATGCGGTTATTTTTTTTGTGTGATGTGGGTAACAGTTGGAGAAGAGCCAAAGAGTTTTCTGTATCGCATGCCAACAATATTGCAGACATTATATCCTCACGATACATGTTTGTTACTCTACATGTGTTGTGTAGCTAAGTATTTCTTCATTTCTCTTTGGCTGCCAGGGGAAGATTGGTATTTGCTGCACTTAACGCTTACTGTGATGGATGTGAATGACAATGTACCTGAATGGGCCATGGAGCCCTTTCCATTCTTGGCTGTGGTTTCTCCCCAAGCTACAGAAGGAACTGAAGTATATAAGCTGCTGGCTGTGGATGCAGATGAAGGGATCAATGGAACCGTAGAATATTTTCTCCTGGAAGGTAAATTTAAACCTCGCTTCTGCGTTTGTATTAAGCTTCAGTATTGTGACATTTTTGTCTTCTCACTTCTAGTGAAAAACCTTCCTTTCCTACTTAAAGGTTTACAATCTTTTGGTGTTGAGGGTAAGAAAGATAAACTTGTAGTGAGTGAATGGACAGACTGGTCAGTTGGAAGCACGTTTTCTTTGCAAAGTTGTGTTCCTGACCGGATTGTTGCCTGAGAGAGCGGTGGACACGGGAGTAGCACTGCAGTACCACAGGGCTTGGGCACAGGAGCAGCAGTGGTAGCCATAGTCAGCACCTCTCTGGTTTGGTTGGAAGAAGCTGACGTTCCTTTTTCCTTGTGGGGGGTGTGATTCTGGTCAGTTTCAAAGAAATTCTTAAGGATCTGGGTTGCACTTTAGCTTTGCAAAGCTGCTACAGATTCATTCATAATTTTCTTAGTTGGGGCACTTAAAAGAAACTTCAGTTCAGAGCTGTGTAAGCAGAAAGGGAGTAGGAATATCACTCCAGAGGCAATCTGTTCCTCTTGACCAGAGCATACCCCGGCAGGGTATTTTCTTCAGAGGGATATTTCAGCATCAAATAACAGCAAAATATTGGAGGGTAAAGAAGGCTGACGTCTATCAAAGTAAAATGCAGTTTAGAAATGTAATCATCACTGTAATTAGTGAGTTCAAAACAAACTTTTTATATTTTCTCAGTGAATATTAATTCTAAGACAAAACCAACTCAGGAATTGATTCCCTGGTCTCAATATTAATCAAATAAAAATGTTCTTGCTGACAGCAGTTTGTGACTCTTCTTCCTAGGTGGAGAAGGCAGATTTGAGGTTGAGAGGGACACAGGCTGGATTAAAACAACAGGCTTGCCATTGGTGAGGAATAAGGAGTATTTGCTGACCGTGCTGGCAGCAGATAAACTTGGAAGCAAAGGGTCTCCAGCCTCTGTTTCTGTAATTGCTGGCTTTCGACCACCACAGTTCACCAACACATCATACTTGGTTTATGTTCCTGAAAATATAGCAGAAGGAAAACCGTAAGTAACAGGAAAAAGTAGCGTGGTGATATTATGTTCTTAGTTTAGTCTGCTTGATCTTCCCAAAGCCTCAGTATTGTCTATAAATCATAGATACTGTGAATATTAATTTGGATATTTTAACTGAAGTGATTACATTCGTTTGATGTATTTTAGTCACCCTTTTACACAGAACAGTGGTGATGAATAAATATGATTTCTTGATTTTAAACAATAAGGAAAGTATTGGCAGAATTGTCTCTTAATTTTCAAACAAAATGCAGAATTCAAATTAAAGCCATTACATCACAAAGGAAGCTGTCGTGGCATGAAAGTGTGTGTGAGTTTTATGTGTCAGCATTTGGAAAAGTACATTCTCCACCAAATGAAAGTTAGAAAAAACAAGAGGCTGTCTTTGCTGTCTTCATCAATCATGGTGACAAACCGAGTGAAAATGAAGATGCCACAAAACTTGTCATTTTACTTCTCCATCCTTTGGCTAACCATGTGCATCCAAATAGCCCAGAAAGTGTTAGTAATGGAGGCCCACCTGAATACTCAGTTCCATCTTTCACAAATTCTTTTGGTATCAGGGCAAACATTTTCTTTCTTCAGTTGAATTGAGAATACTTTTTTTTTTTTTTTCCAGTAAACATCTCCCTTGTGTGGCCTTTCAACTGTTGTTCAGCTCCGTTACTATCTGTAATATTGTATTGTACTGTTCAGTCTACAACAGTTTTATAGTGTCTGAAGTTTGTCAAGATTAAAAAAAAAAAAATCATCAGCTGTTAATAGAAAATAATAATGTTTTTCTTTAAAACTGCAGTAAAGTTATTTAGCACAGGTGTAAAAGAAATTAAAGAAGTGTGTAATGCCAGAATACCTAACAGCTATCTGCTGTTCAATGAGGATGAAAAGTAATGAATTCTTTGTAACTCTTTTTTGTCACTGTTTAAAAATAGACTTGCACACCTGCTGTAATGATAGGAGATTAATTGGTTTGTCAATTCGCATAATATCCAACAGGAATTCAGTATTTGGTTATGGTTATTACTACGTCGTAAGAGGGTTTAATATGAATGGTGTGCCCAGTGAAAGTGCTTTACTGTTGTGTGCTAAAGCAGGACTGAAGCAGTCCTGAAAATCACTGTGGAATCCTGAAGTTTTTATATCTAAATTAGACCAACTGCAGGAAAACAGAGCTGCTGTCATGCCTTGTGTTTGTGGGGCTGGGTTTCACAAGTATAGGTTGATTTAAAACTGCTGCTGACAAGAAATATTACCAAACCTTTCCTTTGGTCCAGCATTAGCTCTCTAATATGTTAGCCGAGCTGGCGGGCTGATCAGAGGAAAAACAACGAAAAAGGAAAGAGTTTTCAGCTGGGTTGTTAGATGTGCTCACAGCTGAGCCTTGTGATTGTGCTGACAGGAGGGGAAGAGAGGTGGTACGAACATGCAGCTGGGGTGGAGAGGGGGAAGGAGAAAAAAGTAATTCCTATTGGCAGGAACATGGTCTTGTGCTGGCTTAAACTGACTGTGAGACAACAGAAAGATAAGAACGAAGAATAAAGCAAGAAAGTGACCTACAGCAACCTTTTGCAGTGTTTCAGTGTTGCACCTGAGGGAATTTAGAAGGGAGCAGCATGGAAATAAGGAAAGGACAGAAGTGTTCAGACAAACTGAGCTTTGTCTGTCTGAATGCAGTTGTCAGTGGGTCTTAGGTGTTGCAGGTTTCTCCTGGGAGATGGAATCCTTTCTCCTAAGAAATCTTCACAATAAGGCAATGAACACTTGAGGAATTAGTGTTCTGCTTTAAACCCCGTAACAATTACTATTTTATAATGTTTATGATTATATAAAGAAATTCATAATTTCTTTTACTTCATGCTGCAAATACATTTCCCACTTAAAGACTTCAAGCACATCTGTGGGAAAAAGTGTCAGATAAGCTAAAGCCCTGTAGTTCTGTGTGCATTGCTATAGGCACAGGGCCAGTGGCTGCCTTTTCCCTGTTTGCAGGTATCTAAAACAGAGCAATATGACTGGAGCAGTAAATTTGCCATGCTGTCATTATTAAAAGGAATATTTTGCATCTTACGTTTAGTTTCCTGCCTTAGAATCATCACCACCTGATAAGAGATCAGGAAAATTCAGTTGCTACAAAAATGAAGTCCTCTGCTTCTCTGTTTTTAATCCTTACTGTGCTCAGCTTGCAAGAGTCTTATCTTTTTCCTGTTTAATCTCAAGATGATAGAAATACCGTGTTACAAAATGTTTGAATTTGGAATTCAGGTACAGCTGTCAGCACATGTTGCTCTAATCAGCTCTATGGGCTTGCAGCTGTTTTTGATGTGTAGCATTTTTTGCTGTATTTTTCACTGTTGAATTATTACATGCTTAAGAAACTTTTTTTTTTTTTTTAATTGCAGCTTTCTTAGGGTCACTGCTGTATCATATCAAAACAAATCCCTGAGCTACACTTTGCTAACCAATCCAAGTGGACTGTTCAGCATTGATCAGGCAACAGGGGATATCAGCTTAACACGGAGCGTGGATTATGAGAGTGACCAACACCAGTACCTTCTTTTGGTCAGAGCAGAGGAAAATGAACAGTTCAGTGGTGCAGCTGAGGTAGGCATTTATTTCTGGTGTTCTATATGTCCGTATGTTTTTGTGTTCTTCTTGAGTCCTTTCCAATCTCTGTACAGATTCCCTATGGACATTTTAAGTCTTTTTTTTATCTCTGGGTAGGTGAGAAGGACTGGTTTAGCTCCTGTTAGAGTTTATTCTTGCTGATCCTGAGAAAGCTGTTTCTTAGGGACCAGTCATGCCATTCCATCGTAGATCATAGATTTTACCCAAAAAGGTGTGGGAATAGATGCAGTCAAGGAAAACGTGAGGCTTTGGTTTACTCCTACATTATGATGAATCCTAATTTATGATGATTTGAAAAGATTCCGATTTATGACAAAACAGAATGGGAATAAAATTATTTTGTTTCGAGAACACTAAGTGGAATAGTGAAGAGAGGAGGTAAGAAAAACTCATAGTGAAAGGTGACAGTTCATGCTGTATCAGAAAGTTGTTTGACAGCAAAAATATTTCTAAATACAGTTATGACTGTTGTTTGAATTTGAGTTTGGAAATCCATGTAATGTCACACTTCTTCCTGCTGCAGAAAATAAAGTGTACACCACCAAAGGAGCAGGAGATAGAAGTATTAGGAACAAGTGTGAGGACACTGAGTATTTTAGTGTAACAGCGGCTGTGGCACACCAGGGACCAATAGTTTCCATTGACCCTTTCAGGTACTACAAGATGAAGAATAATAGAATATGACTTGAAAGAAGATTCTATGATGACTTTACAAATATATTTAGCCTGAAGTCAGGTTTACATGCACCTGTAGAATTTTTGTGTTACAAATAATAGAAGTGCTAGGAGGTAATGGCAAAAGGATGCTTTGGAAGCAGACAGTCTATTTCCATTTGAGTTAATGGTAGGAACAAATCAATGGAGATGAAATATGAATGGAAATGTTGCTGTGGGGGCTGGGACTTGACAATTCCAAATGTGTAATTTAATATCTAAGCAATTCTCAGCAGGAAAAGAGCAATGTGAGGAAAATGAGTTTTCCTGTGTGCTACAGATTCTAGAGATCTCAGCAAATTCTTCTATCCAGTATTTCTAGAGCAATGGAGTTGTTACCTTGTTTCACCTGGATGCCATTTAATGCTCTCTCTTTCCACTGAGGTTTTGGTTGTAATCACCGATGTGAACGATTGTGCTCCGGAATTCCATCAGTCCATTTACAGCAAAGTCAGTGTTCCTGAAACAGTTACTATGACTACTGCACTTCTACAAGGTTAGTACTTTCTAAACCATTTGTTACAATCAGCGCTATTTTTTTTTTCCCCTCCACGAATTAGATTTCACTTTAGAAAGCCTCAGGATGGGGTAAGTCACAACTCTTTGGCATCTTCTAGAATGGCTCATAATTACTTACTACTGCCACAGCTCAAACAGTTTTGGAGGACAAGACATGAAGGAAACAGGTTGTCTTCATGGGATTTTGGTGTAACAAGATTTCAGCTGTGGTTACTTTGATAGCGGCAGGCTTATTGTGGCAATCTTGCAACATTTTTCTTTTGAAAAGAGAATAATTTTACATCAATAATTACAGACAAAGCAGCTTACCTTCTCTGCCCATCTAAAAGTTATGCATGGCTTGCATTATGGAGCATAGGATGCTTGGGAGAAACATTTTTCTTCTCCCCAACATAACCTACAAATTAAGCTTTAAATGATGATATTCTGGATATTATGTAGAATGCAAAAATCTTATACTGATAATTTTAATAAAGAAATAAGCAGACCCTGACAAATAAAGCAACTGATGTCAACTAACCATAGTATAATAACCATATTCCTTTTATTAGTCTTTCACCCATAGACAAAGTTTATATAAATCTTGAGGGTAAAAAGAAAATTAAACCACAGAAAAATTACTGTTTTCTAGTAAATAGGATTTTATAACCTCCTATTGTTCTACACAGTGATTTAGCCTGTACTGATGGTAGCCTGTCAGTTACTCTTCTGGTGACTGAGTTTTTAGATTTTTGTGGGTTTTGAGTGGGATCTGACAAGCTTGTTATTTTCATTTGCATCAGTTAAGTACTATATGTAAATGTTTCATCTTTAATCACACAGAGCCTAATCTGTCCAAGTGATCTTAAGTCAACAGTATATATCAGATGGATGTGAGTATATGTGGCTCTGTGTTGGAATGTGTTCTTGGTCATACTGGACTCTTTACACTCGTCAAACACAATTGGCTTAATTCAACCAGGGTCCTAAACATGTTTTTTTTTCATCCCCCTATAACTTGCTTTGAGAGGTTGGTTGAATAAAAACACAGAGTATAGCACAGTTTTATAAATTATTTCAAGCACTACATGCCAAGGCAATGCTGTTACAGTTTTATATTATGCACTAATTCTCTTGTTAAAGTACTTCACATTCCAGTTCGTAGACTGTGATCTACATAGTGTCCTTCTCTTCTAACAGTGACAGCCACTGACTGTGATTCAAAAGAAAATGCTGAAATATTGTATTACGCTTTGAGTCCAGACTTCAGTATTACTTCTCATGGTACTATATTCCCAGCAAGAGAATTGGACTATGAACGACCTAACCATCTTTATGAGTTCATAATTATGGCTGTGGATAAAGGAGAAGATCCAAAGACTGGGACAGCAACTGTTAGGATCCATGTTTCAAACGTAAATGATGAAGCTCCTGAGTTTTCCCAGGCAATGTAAATATATATTCCTAAATTTCTTATTTGTTACTGTTTTTGTTGTTGTTATTGTTTTAGTCAGAAGACTGATTATTTTGGGATGGTAACTGGCTTAGGTTCAGTCAAGTTTGAGAGTTAGACTGACAGGAGAGACCTTCTTATAGTTGAAGAAAAAAGACGTGTATATATTTAGATAGGGATGATATCTAGACAGTCTCTTTTGACAGATCTTTCATTTCTTCTAAGTAGTTTTAGATCAGTTGAAAATGAAATTACAGTAATATCCTACCGATTAATCGTTTTCTATTCACTTACTCTGCGAAGTTTAAGAACCATCTGGATGTCTGCCTGGGCGACCTGCCGTGCAGAACCTGTGTAGCAGGGGGTTGCACTCCATGATCTCTTGAGGTCCCTCCCAAACCCAATGATTCTGTGATTTGTCTGATCTCCTTGTCGGTTTCTAAAGAAGTAAGCAGCATATTGCTTCCAGTTCTGCTGCGTTTTAAGTAGCTTTTTCCTGCATACACAATGGGTAGCTTTCATCAACTATATGGATTGTGGCAACTTGGGAAGTAGCTGAATGTAGCTGAAGTTTTCTGTAAGAGAAATTCATCACAAACACTCACAAATTGGCTCATGTTGAGAGACTAATCTGCAAGGCTAATACAAACCAAGACAATGATGTTGTCCCTTCTGCCCTTTGTTTAAACAGATTTACAATCCAGGGCGAATTCATGACTCCTTTCCGTGAGCCTTTTTTCATCAGTTCTCCTTAGAGCACCTGCTCTCATTTTGCCAGGTTCTACTTCCTGCTTTTTAAGAGACCTTTTCTGCTGACTTGAACTCTCTGTCCCTGCATTTCGTTTTCACAATTATAAGAATTGCTGCTCATTTGCATTCCAGATAAGGAGCTAAGGTAGCGTACTAGGGTTGTGACTGAGTTAAACCAGAATAATTTACTTCTTTTACTTCATCACATATTAAATTGGGGGAGAATAAAAAGCTGTCACTGAAAATGTTGTGGTGAAATCCCTTATTGGGACAGCAAATACAAGCGAGAGGTTTTCTGTGTGTCTGTCTCCTTTTCCTTTGAGTTTTTTGCTGTTCTCTGCATAATTACATGTAGGTGTCAGAGTAACTTATTTTATGTAACAGCTGAGGTTTTGAGGATTGTATTTGCTATGAAATGTGAAGAGTGAGCCCATAAGCAGACTTGAGTTTTCTGAGTGCAGTGATACCCATGTATTTTATCTATGCTGTTGGACAGAGCCAGCTGTAACTCACTGTTGTGGCTGAGCTTTGGGATATCCACCATAGACTGGGTCTGTTGTACGCTTAGCCTAGCCTATGTCCAATCCAGTCAGAGAAAATAATAAGTATTTGGGACTTTGCTAAAGCAGAGGGCTTTTCTACAACTGAGAGCATTAAGCTTAGGCTGATAATGCCTCTTAAGAGCTTACAGTGTCCGTGATGTGCCTGGTCCCGAGGAGAGATTCCTGTAAAACTGACATTATGCACATACCCCCAGATCTGATCTTTGTCTCGCTGCCGCAAAGGTTGCACTGAAGCGACTTTGACAACGTGTCTCAAAAACAGAATATGCTATAACAGACTGCGTTTTTAAATTTAGTAAAGATTTGCTTTGGTTCTGTGAATTGTATAACTTAACAAACAAAATAAATCAGTAAGTTCTGGGTTTAGCCCAAACCTTGTGAAGCTAAGCGTGAAAATGTCAACATTGCTGGAAGTTCACAATGGAAATCTACAGGAGGTAACCACAGAAAGACCTGAGATACGGAAGGTTGGATAAGTCATCAGTGCTATCATTTAGTTTTGTTACAAAGCAGCATATTACTTAGTAGTGTAATTACAGTAATAAATTAGAGATCTCTGCAATACCCTTTATACGCTTAGTAGAAGTCCTATGTGTATTTTTTCCTGTCTAAATTGCATAAATGATCATAATTTTGTTTAACAGCTACAGGAGCTTTGTTTCTGAAGATGCAGGCCCAAATACATTGGTAGCTACAGTCAGTGCTGTTGACCCTGATGGAGATGGCGTGACCTATGATATTCCCTCTGGGAATCAAAAAGGAAACTTTGTTGTTGACCCTAAGAAAGGTAATGATGTATTAGCTCTTCACTGCTACAGCAAACGAAAGCAGACAACAAACAAAAGTATGAACAGGCAGCATCTGAATAGGCTGGTACAACCCTTCAAATTGAGATTTGTTTGCTCTGTTTGCTTTGTTTGGAACTACTCTATATTATACCTATGTTATGAACTGAAGTCAAAATCTGAATGCATATTTTTTGAAGCATATGCTGAAGACATTGAGTATATATGAAAGAGAGAGCTGCTTCAACTCCTTATCTTTTAAAGTTCGCTTAGCATGAGATTTTGATCTCATTGCAAACCATACTTTGCAATGTTCATGTTAGATTCAGATTCCTGAAAATATGGTTGCAGATAACAGAAGTCTGCCACAGTGTTTCTGGGTATTTTTTGGTGGAAACAGATGCAGAAAAGAGAATGAGTCAGCTGAGCTGTAGCTGGTGTCTCCTTCAGCTCTGTAGGCATACTTGCAGACAAATCTGTTGTTGTACTGTCTTAATTTTGTTTTAATATCAGACTGCAGTAAAAATACCATAGAAATTAAACCATAGAAATAGCAGCCATGAGGTTTGTTTTTAAGTGGGTAGATCAGAATGGGTGTTGTCTTGCTTACTAATGAGAAGAGAAACAGTAATCCGTTAGTGTACCAAAAATAAAAAAATGCAACCTATTGTTGTCTTTACAGGGCTAGTTAGACTTCGTTCAAGCCCATTTCCAAAGCTGCAGGGGACAGAGTATGTACTTAATGTCACAGCTACAGATGATAACGCCTCAGGAGGGCCCCATTCTCTTACAAGTACTGCTCAGGTTATTGTGAAAATTGATGATGTCAACAACAACAAACCAGTCTTTCAGAAGGTACAAATATATGAGACTAGGTGATACGCATTAGACTGGGAAGTAAGTGTTTAAGGCTGTTGTCACTGCAAGTGACACAGCATATGACTAATTCAAGAGGTGATCCACTTTTTTCTCTCTTCTTGATGCCCTGATGTTCTCCATCTCTTGCATCTCTTTCCTGAGCCTTATGTGCTTTGTTCTTCTCTTCTCTGAGCAGCCCATGAGCACTCTTTTCCTGAACCCCACCTGGTCTCTGGCATTTTAGAAGATAGGGTCTAGTGAATACCTTTTGGAGCTTCAGTATGACACGTGAGGAGGGATGGATTAGCTGTATCTATCCAGTGGACTTGTGACAAAACATTCCAGAGCAACTCTAGGGCTTCTGGTCAATTTGTGTCTGGAATTGATGAAAGAAGCAAAAGAAGATGGTGAATTAGCTTAAATGGTTAAGTACTGTGAAAAGTAAATGCTTGAATATGTTTTCTGATTTTTCACTGTTGTTAACATTCTGTTGTCTACCGACTTAAAGTTTGATGCTGATGGCTAGTATGTTAGTAGAAAATGTTGCATATTTTGGGAAGTGACTGTACTGATTTTGTAGATCATCATTAATCTGTTCTTTGCAGTCTTAGTTTGTTTGGAAGGCCCTGTTTGACCAGAGCAGCCGTGTGTTTGGGCAAATGTATGCACTCTTTTTTATAGGACTTTTGTGAACATAGAAATAAATTTGCATTTGGAAGTACATGTAGCTGTACTTTCTGTCCTGATGTTTTAACCGATTGGTAGTTGTTGATTTATGTAACCACAAAACAGCAAAGTGAAGTGTGTAAATTAAGAAACGTGCCTAAATAGTGGTTTTTATTATGTTGTTTTCCCTCTAATATATCTTTAAGTCAAATGGCGAGGTATATGCTTGATTTATTTTATTTATTTATTTTGTAGTGTCATTATTATAGGGAACATGCTTCTGTGTTGGAAAACCAACCCTCGGGGACAGCTGTACTGCAAGTTGAAGCCACTGATGCTGATGAAGGAGCCAATGGTATGGTGAAATATGGCTTGGTGCACAGAGATGGTGTCCTACCAGCATTTAGAATTCACCCTGACACAGGTAAAGTGAATGGCAGAACTGATACTGACACACGTAAACACTGATGGAAAACTAACTAAAATAGTCAACAGCACAAAGCCTGTTTTTGAGTTTTTTGACAGCAGACAAGATACAAGCTCTATTAATTCCATGAAACGTAGTTTCTTATCAAATACTGAGCTAGGTCTGATATTTTCCTTGAAATGTGGAAGTTCTGCTGTAAAGTAAAATAGCTTGCATGGCTTTGTAAGCAAATAAAAAAAAAATACCTATTTTTAGTGCAATATTGTTAATGGCTTATCAATGACATGTCCAGTACAATAGAACTGCAAAAGACCAAGAGACTAAAATTCCCAGAAGGGCAAAACTAAATTCAGGTGGAACTTTCAGAGGCTAGAACATGTGAGACATGTCTTATATCCCTTATGTGCTTCAAAATAAATCGTTTTTATAAACTTCATCTCTTAAAGCTAGTTTGGTATTTACATTTCTTCTGAACCAAAGTTGTAAGCATATATTTAGTTTGTGTCTGCACGAGCAATTGAAGTTCTAGAGATTGTTAAGTCTTGTGACTGAAGCTTTAAACCTAAAATTCACATTATAGTTGTATTTAACCTAATGGGTTGTATCTCAGTTTATTTGTTGATGTCAAATAAACATCTGAATATTGTATTCTCAGATGCATAGTATTCTAACTCTGGTATTTAATGTTTTCAGGAGTTCTGACAACTGTTCAGGTATTTGATCGAGAAAAACAGAGGGAATATCCTGTCACTGTGACAGCAACAGACCAGGCAGCAGAACCACTCATTGGAATATGTCAGATAAATGTTATCATTCTGGACCAAAATGACAATGATCCCAGATTTGAAAACACCCGCTATGAATGTAATTGAGAGTCATTGGATAGCGTTTCAGTGCCTTGACTGTGAGCTTACCTGATGTCTAAGGTTTTTGGATTTTGTCAGTGTTGGCAGTGATTGTTGCCAGAGATGCTCTTAGCTTAATTGCAGAATTGTCATTCTGTGTGATGTGCAGTGTAACAAGTACAACTTTGGCTAATGGGCCTGTGTGAGCGCTATGGGAAAATTCCTTGAAACGATTGCTGTTTCACTGTCTGTTCTTTGCTGAGTGCACTGCGTGTCTGGCACTGCACAGATGTGTAAGACCATGTGGGTTTGCAGCACTGATCAGTAACTGAATCGTTTGTTTCTTGATTAATGGGCTTTGGTTTTTTTGGTCGTACGTTTTCCCATTTGATGTTTATCATTCTGCATTATTTGTTGTTTTACCTTTCCTTCCTGGTTGCTCAGAAAATCCTGCTCGTTTATGGATAAACACCCAGAGGCATGGATCATATTCATAAAAAAAAAAAAAAAACAAACCAAAGATTGATATTCTCAGTTAATTAAAGTATACAAATCCTAGAAAGTAGTTTCTGACATTGTGGTCCTTTTCTGAAATTCTGTTTGTTTATATTTCATCTAAAGAAATTTCCTTTAGTATTTTTTTAAACACTTAAAAAAAGTAATTTATTGTGGGAAATAAGATTTCCAAATTATGAATATGATAATATGAATTTAAAATGTGATCCATAGCTATGGATTGATAACAACAATTGAAAGTATTTTGTTTGGTTTTATGGGCATTGTTCCAAGGAAGATTAAGTTATATTTCCCATACATTTTTACTTTAGTGTTTCCTCATGTTTTGTAGTAAGATGTTCATGGTACTTCAGTGAACTGATGATCAGTTTGAAATATTAGTCTGACAAATCCTTTCCTTACATTAGATTTCCTAAGAGAGGACACAAGAGTTGGGACCAGCTTTCTCCGTGTTACAGCCCATGACGATGACTACAGCTCTAATGCTGTCATCACATACTCCATAGCAAATGGGGAAACAGATTATTTACAAATTAATCCCACTAGTGGCTGGATATTTGTTAACCAACCCATATCTCAGGTATGGTGCTTATTTTCATTTTAAAATGGCCTCCTCAATATGCATAGGAGGAACTGAGGTTGTTGCTTTTTCCTCTCTGCTATGCTATCCCTTCACTTTAAAGGGTCAATATATCATTTTTAAATTAAACCTAAGTCTCAGGCTGTTTGCTTTAAACTTAGTGTGCTGAAATTTGCTAACGTTTATTGAGATAAATAGTAGTATTTACCAACAGTACTGAATAAAGAAAATAGATTTTGTTAGCAATCTTGTACCTATTTCATATTTCTGAAGTCTTCTTTCTGTTTGTGGGTGTTTTTCTTTTGCACAGATTCTCTTAAGTATGTCTTTAACTTCACATATTCATTTACTTTGCTAAAAAAGCTCACCTGAGCCCTAATCAAAACCCTCTGTAATGAACCCCTTTTTACTGTTCAGAGGTCATCTATAATTCGAGATATTATTGCTACAGATGGAGGCAATAGGAGCAGTAAAGTTGAACTTGTGGTAACTGTTACTAGTGCAAAAAACCAGCCTCCACAGTGGGAAAGAGACAGCTATGAAGTTGTCATTCCAGAGAATACTACACGAGATGCATCAGTTTTGGTAAGTTTGGGGCACACTTGTTTGTTTATAAGGCTTTAGAGTATCTGAATGTGCTTGTTTACGTAACTGTGGTCAGCTTTTATAATGGTTTTGTAAATTACAGTGGCTGATCATCTGCCACTCCTTTTCATTCAAAAATGCTATCAATAACCAGCATTTTTCTTTTATTTATGTGAGGATAATTGCTATTTAATTTCCTTCCCGTCTGGACAACGCTATAGGTAAATGGATTCCACTGTTTCGAGTGCTACTGTCTTACCTGAGGAGATTACTGGACTTCAAATACTTCGACTTGTTCGATTTGATTTCTCATAGCAGATAATCAGAACAGTTTTACAGAGTAACTCCAAAGTACGTGCTTTTAGGATAACATCCTGAAGAACCAAACCTGTAGTGGCTGGTAACCTTTGGGTGCAGCTGTTTGTGCCTGGAGAAGTGTCAGGTAGGGTTAGGATTTGATAACCAGCAAGACTTGTCTGTTTCCAGTTGAGAGCTGAGGATCTAGAAGAGCTGGTGAATCCTTTAGTAATGTTTCTGTACTTACAAACTTGTTGATTATTCAAATTTTTGGAACTGTGCAGAGAATCAAAGCGACTTCCCCCCTTGGTGATCCTCGTGTGACTTACAGCCTAGAAGAGGGACTTGTTCCAGAAACCAACATGCCAGTCCGTTTCTACTTGACTCCAAACAGAGATGATGGCTCTGCTTCAATCCTGGTAGCTGAGCTACTGGATTATGAAACAACAAAGAACTTTCTGCTGAGAGTTCGAGCACAGAATGTTGCTGCAGTTCCTCTAGCAGCATTCACTACGGTCTATATTAATGTAACAGGTATGTAAGTTCTGCAGTGATCACATAATCTTAACTCATATTTTTTTTTTACTCTGTTTTATACTTTCCTCTTTATGTGCTCTTTCTGATGCTTTAGATGTCAATGACAACGTCCCATTCTTCACCTCATCTATTTATGAAGCCTCCATAACAGAGAGAGCTGATATTGGGACATTTGTCGTTCAAGTCTCTGCCACTGACCTTGACCTTGGTCAGAATGGTGAGGTAAGCAAGTAGGGATCTGTGATTTATGTAATGAAATGTACAGTCATATTGTTTCAGTATTAAACAATGACTAAATAGAGTAGGAGTCCTCAGCCTAGAAGAGGGATGGCTACTATGGAAACATGAGATGGAATAAAATAGTAAATGGTGTGTTTCCTGCCATGTGAAAAATGCAAATATATTAGTAGGTATGAGATAGAAAGCAATAAATATTTCTTTATACAATACGTAGTTCAGGTGAAAAGCTCATTGCTATTGGATGCTGTGATTTTGAAAGGTCTACACAGACCTAAAATGTGATTGGACAAATTAATGAAAATTTTGTGAGTAGTAAACTATAGGAGGCACTCACTACTGATTTTAGAAATCTAAAGTAGGCATATCCTTGGAAGCAAACTGATTTCTCTCTGGGGAGCAAAAATGAAAGCTGAAGTCAAGTGCATCAAAACATACAAATATAGAAATGAGAACATAGTCCATAGCAGTGAGCAAATTCAGCTCACACATGGTTATTATGTTAGTTCCTGGAATATTTAGCTAAGTTTGAATGCTGTTGCGCGAGTACTGTGCAGATGTGCTAGTGAACTCATTAACAGATTAGACAAGACAAATTTATTTCAGGTTAATTGACTTTAACCTTGAGATTTCTCAAACTTGCATTTTTACTTCATTTTCTTGGATCAAGTCAAATTCTCAGCCATTGGTCTTCCTCTCTTTAAGTACTTCTTCAGCTATGATCTATCCAATGAAAGAAAAGTATAGATTAACATCTTGTTTTTAATCCTTTAGGTAACTTACTCTCTGTTACGTGACCATAGTGGAGACTATACATGTTTTCGCTTGGACTCACAGACAGGCTCAATATACACTACCTCAGTGTTTGACAGAGAGAAGAAGGGATCTTATCTTTTAGAAGTTGAGTCAGTTGATGGCTCTGAATCAGCTCGACCTGGAAAACATGGGAGGCCAAATTCTGGTAAGAAACAGTTGTCTGTGACAAGCATGATTTTGCCTGGGTTAGTATCTGAAAACAGAAGCTCTGAAATGTAAGATTAACATTTAATTTCCCTTTTTCTTTTCTTTTTTTTTATCTTTTTGTCTACAACAGAACTGAAAGGAATTTTTTAAAATGATGACTGTGATGGTCAAGCAGGTTTTTTGTTCTGAAACTAAAAGAAGAATAAGAGTTAATAATTAGGAGTTCAAGGAGTATTTTCTGTGTAGCAGAGATGCACCCGTCCATAGGATACAGACCTTGTTTGGGTCATGAAGTTTCTTAAACCACTGTATTCATTCAAGACTAATTATGAAGTATGAAGGAGGAAAGTTTGAGACAGAAAATCTTATTCTCAATTGACAACTGTGCCTAAATAAAGACTTAGTTTGACTTTTGTGGCTTAAGGACAAGAAGCTATGACTTAAAACTGTACAGTTGCCATATTAGGTATCAATTATTCATGTATTATCTCTTTAAGCAAATTGGATGTGAGATTCATTTGATACCCAAGTGCTTTTGAGTAATATTGGTATATATATATTGTCCTCAACCCTAAGGGTTTGTTTCTGTATTGTCTACATATTAGTCTTCATTTAATGTGCAGCTAGACAGTTTAAGGAATTGTAGCTGACAGAAGTGGCACAGCTGAGTATTTTAATCTCTTATTTCTTGTCTTTCTAGACACAGCTTATGTGCGTGTTTTTATCACTGATGTGAATGATAACAAACCTGTCTTCACTCAAAGTGTCTATGAAGTAAATGTGGATGAGGATCAGGATGTGGGCTCAACTGTCATTACAGTCAGTGCTAATGATGAAGATGAAGGTAAAGCACTGGAATTCCCTATAGCTGCTTATAAAATATTAATGAGTTAATTTCAGTGCACCAGGAGATATTTAATGGTGTTAGGAAGGAAGATGTCTTAGATTTGAAAACTTCTTTGAGTGTGAACTGATCACGTGTGAATGCTAGTTCATAATAGAGTTATAAATCAAATGAGTCCTATTTTATGAAGCATTGCACTAGCGTGGGGTGATGGGGAATGATTTCTGTGCCAGTACAAATTTATTAGAGGTTTTTTTATTTTTTATTTTTAGCAAATGAGTACATTTTTATGTCCTAGTAAACTAAGGTTTTGGTTTTTTGGTACCCACTGTCATATCTGAAACTGAACTTCTGGGTAAGTAGTCTGGCATAGCTGCAGATTTTAAAATATCACCAAACTATAATACCAAAAATCATCAGTTGTAATATGAGTTGTGCTTCATTTCAACATCCCATGTTTTACTGTACCTCAAGAAATTGTGTTTTTTTCTGACACTATTGTTAATTGACAGGAACAAATGCTAAGTTACGTTACCAGATCACTGCTGGAAACACAGGAGGAGTGCTTGGTGTACAACCAGAAACGGGAGCTATTTTTATTGCCCAGCCACTGGATTATGAAGAAACAAAAGTGTATGAGATCCACTTGTTGGCTTCTGATGGGAAATGGGAAGATTATGCAGTTACCATCATCAATGTCATGAATAAAAATGATGAGTCTCCAGTTTTCTCTATCAATGAGTACTATGGAAGTATAATTGAAGAACTGGATGGGTTACCAGTCTTTGTGCTTCAGGTAGTGCACTTTGTGCACTTTCGGAGATTGTAATATTTCAGTGAAAGAGCACAGATTGCTCTGGTACAATTATGTGAAGAATAATAATGCAGCACATATATATTAATGTACTGTGGTTTTACTGTATACTTTTGTCAGTTGAAAAAGAGAAATGGACTTCTATGGAAAAATAATTATAAAGATATAGTAAGCAAGATAAGCAGAATGGATCACTTGTGATCCTAAAAACCAGATCATTAACATTTTAAAGTAGCTATCAGAATAATATAGTTAAATTACCTCCATAAATATGAAAAAATAAAAGTAGTGTAATACACTACACTGTTATTGTAGTGTGAAAAGCGTTTATCTACTCTTATGTCCCACCTCTCAATAGCCATCTAATGTGCACATATTAATAGTATGCCATGCTTTTGCTTGGGCTCTGTTAGATGGTACAAGAGCATGTAACGTAGTCATTTTATAATTATCCTTCCTGTTTTCAATACTTTTTCAGGTTATGGCAAATGATCCTGATAATAAAGTGGATGAAGGAGATTTGAGTTACTCATTGCACGGGCATGGTGCTGCTGATATTTTTACAATAGATGAAAACACAGGAAGCATTTATGCACACAAGGTGCTGGATCGGGAAGAAAGAGCGCTTTGGAGATTTGTTGTATTGGCTACTGATGAAGGTGGAGAAGGACTTACAGGATTTGCTGATGTAATTATTAATGTGTGGGATATAAATGACAATGCACCCATGTTCACATGCATGCCTGATGATTGCAATGGGAGTGTCTTTGAAAATTCTCCTGCAGATACATTAGTGATGGAAATGAGCGCAGTTGATCGCGATGATCCAAATGTAGGTCTTAATGCTGTTTTGACTTACACGATAACAGAGAATGTAAAAAATGAGTTTGGTAGTGACATGTTTAATATCAATCCCAATACCGGAACTATCCGTGTGGCGGGGGGAGTTATAGACAGAGAAAGGACTGCGATTTACTATCTTACCATTGAAGCAAGAGATGGGGGAGGGCTGACAGGAACTGGCACTGCCACCATCTGGATTGCAGATGTCAATGATCACGTACCGAATTTCACGAAAGAGATGTGGCAGGTGACAATTCCTGAAAACAGTGCCATTGACTCAGAAATTCTGCAAGTGTCTGCCACAGATGCAGACGGTGGGGAAAACGCTCACTTAACATTCAGCATCATCAGGGGAGACCCAGATCAGAAGTTTTATATTGAGAATGACAAAGAATGGCAATGTGCCACTATCCGACTGAAAAAAAAATTGGATTTTGAGAAAGCACATGAAAGACAGTTTAATCTTACTATCAAAGTGGAAGATCTTGATTTTTCTAGTACTGCTATGTGCCTGATTGAAGTTGAAGACTCTAATGACCACAGTCCAGTTTTCCATTCTCAGCTTATTCAGACAAGCCCTATTTTTGAAAACATAGCTGTAGGTACTACAGTAACCACAGTGAGAGCTACAGACAAGGATTCGGGTTTGAATGGGAACATTCTATATTCTATAAAGTCAGATTCAGATCCTATGAGGCAATTTGTCATTGACCAGAATGGTCATGTGATTGTGGCGAATAAACTAGATCGTGAAGTCATTCAGAAATACAGTTTAATTGTGCAAGCTTCAGATCAAGGGACACCTGCTGAAACTGGAAGTGTTACAGTTTTAATTAACTTGCTTGATGTTAATGACAACGGACCAAGGTTTGAGGCACCATACATGCCAGTAATTTGGGAAAACGCGTTGAGCCCTGAAATAGTGCATATGAACCATTCATCAAAACTACTTCATGCATACGATCCAGACAGCAAGGAAAATGGGCCACCGTTTACATTTTCATTGCCACCATATTATCAGTATTCTTTGGATTTTTCTCTTACTGACAACAGAGATGACACTGCAACTGTAACTGCTTTGAGGTCCTTTGACAGAGAAAAGCAGAAGGTGTTTCATCTGCCAATAGTTATAACAGATAGTGGGATTCCAGTTATGAGCTCCACAAACACCTTAACAATAACAATTGGTGATGAAAATGACAACTGCCATGAATCTGGCCATAAGGATATCTATGTTTACAGTAACAAAGGTAAGTGTTATCTAGAGTAGTTCTGTATTGGGCAGCTAGTTTTGCTACTTTGGAACAGTTTTTCTATTTTTAATGGATCTTCCACTTCTGTTACAAACCATAGGAGCCTGAAATGGCCATGATTTGAAACAGCTTAGTGGCTTCTTATCCATTTCCTGTTGGTCACGTTCTTCTTTCCCAGTTGTACCCTACAAGATGCTCTCCCTCTTTTTTTGGGTACCAGTTGTGTGCTGTCTGAGACAGCAGAGTAGCAATGATGGTTTGTGGTTTTCCCTCCTGATATTGTGATTTTTTTTTTTTTAAATTTTTTAACTTCTCAGAATTTCATATGGAGTTATATTCATGTATCTTGCACTGTATTGAGTTGTTTGGCCTTCATGCCTTTCTTGCCTCTCCAGAAGTGACAGAAATCAGTGGCAGGCTACGCATTGTTTTAAGAATCTTGGATCATAGCCATCACCAAATTATGCGGGAATCTGAAAATAATGTAATGAAAGCTGTGGAATATAAATAGAGCGCGCCCAAAAGCAAAAATTAAATGCAGATTTATTATAATTTATCTCAACAGGAAAATGGTCAACAACAGTGCTTGGGGAAGTGTTTGCACCAGATCAGGATGAGTGGGACAATAAAACATTTCTCTCTGAAGGAAAACTGTTCAAGTGAGAATTGTATTTGTGTCACAATCAATAATACTTATGCTTCCGTAATTATTTTACTCACCATATATTTCTTTATGTTCAGGATATACACAAAACTGGGATTATTGAGTTTATTAAGAAATATACTTTTGAATGTACTTAACAAGAACAAAACAAAAACAAACAAAGCCCTGGTCACTAGTCACCAAGAACTTAATGCATGAAATGTTTTTTTTTTTCTTTCTTTTCTTTTACTGTATAGAATGCAGGCTCACACCATGATGTTTGTTTTTAATCTTTACTTTTTTAAAATGTAGGCATTCTGTAAGACCCAATTTAAAAATTGGCTGTTTTTACTGCCTGCCACTAACCATCAGAATTGATGGAATACAAATCACAAATTCCAAGGGGCATAATACAATCATTTCATTAAAAGTGGAAGCAAATTCCATGATCTCCGTTTATGACAATTCACAATTGCATTGGAAAACCATATCTCTAACTTATTGGAATTAGTCTATTTATCAATAGCCATTGGGACTGTTTCCATTTTAGGAGGTTAACACGTCACAGTAATGTTCATGGAATATTTCCATAGTTACTGCTTACTTTCCCTTTGAGGTGGTGCATGAAAACTATGTCAGAGATTTCATTACTGTTTAATTGTGCAAGCTTCAGATCAAGAGACACCTGCTGAAACTGGAAGTGTTATATAGGACTTCTTCCTATTCTGAATGGATGAATGAGAATCTTGAAGGACTTTGTGTGTTTCTGTCAGTTTCTGTTTTCATGTAGACATGTACATGATGGCTATGTTGAACTCCACAGTTACAGCGACTCCTATAGTCTGCTTGCTTTGATTCAGGACAGGGAAGGGCTAGGGCTTTGGAAGGGAAAGAAACATCTTTGTGTAAGCCCTGCAAATCGTTTGTTCTTTGCTGAGCTTTTTCTGTTGTTCATTGATATTGTTTGTGGATTCCCTAAGTTTTTATCTATAACCTTCGTAACAACATTTAAGGCCTTGTGAATTAAATTAATGAATAACGTAAGCTCTCAGTTTTGGATTATTAAGTTTTCCTGATTGAAGGTTTATGTCTAGGTCTTTCAGATTAAATCAGAGAACTGGTTCGTTGATGATGGTGGATAATGCTCCTCAAGGAATATACAACTTAAAAATCAGAGTTTCAGATGGACTTTGTCCTGATGTTATATCTACAGTACAAATCCACATCAGAGAGCTGGAAAATGAAGCCATACAAAACTCAGCCACCGTGCGTCTCTCAGGTTTGTTTTAGTGCCTGCTGAGAGTTTAGATCAGCTGTGTCTATATTTAGTGACTTATTTTATGATTTTGATTTAGAAACAATTGTAGGGCAGATGTACTGTTCTGTTTGCTTCTAAATAAGTTGAGAGATTAACCTCTATTTCATGTTTATCTATTTTTGAATTCCAAACTCAGATATCACTGCAGAGGAGTTTATACAGAGTGGTGAACATGGCAAAAACAGATACAACATGTTCAAGGAATTACTGGCAAAAATGTTATCAGTTAAGTTTAGCGATATCATTGTCTTCGGTTTGATGAACACTGATGGAAAACAGGCAGATGTAAGATTTGCAGTTCACGATGGCTCAGCTTATTACAGACCTGAGAAACTGCATGCTGAGATGGCAGCATTTAAAAATGAGGTACGTTCTAGGGTTGTCCCATGGACTCAGTGTTTGTGTGAATGACACGTTCAAGGTATGTTTTCCAAACTTCAAACAAACTTTACTGGAAGAATATGCAGGATCTCCAGATCCTGTTTTTTGCCTCACTTGAGACAAAACATTTGTCAAGCAAGTGCTAAATTTAAGTTGTCTTCCTTCCCCATAATCCCTTGCATACAGTGAGTGAACTCGGTCACAGTAGATACAACAGCTTTTAGTTGCACGTAGATGGCCCTGCATGGTACAGTTCCCTGTGTTTGCTCCAGTCAGTTTCATTGTATAATCTATCAGATATGATTTCATACTCTGATATCAATCAGAATAATTCTTAGAAGATAAAGTAGTACTATAATACAGAGAATGTCTTGAAAGTGACAGCTTTTTGAATGTTCTAGATGCTGATGGAAATACCAAATCTGCTTGTGGTTAGACCTTATTGTAGAGGCTTGATGTCACCCAGATTGAAGTTCTGCTGTATACAAAGAGATGGCAGTCCGTAGAAACAATCATGCTGGAAAGAATATGCAGGTTAGAAGATCAGTTAAATTAGATAAGATAGATGGAGACAACTAATTATTTTATTTAACTCATCAAGGGATAACTCTTAAATATGATGGGATGCCTCCTCTCATTTTTTTTTTTTTTTTAAGAGGGAAATAATTGTAAAATATATTTTCTTTCCCTTCTGAATGATACCTAACTCTCCTGCTATCTTACCACTTTCTGCATGCCCACTAACAGAGTTACCCAGATGTAATCTATCTTGCCCCGCTCTAGTTGAGTTTAGTACATGGCACATCTTGTGGAAGTTTCAAGAAGTAACGCTGCTTTCCATGTGTGTCATTACGGGAGGGTCTGTATGATTCTTGGAACCAAACAGTATCTTTCTTGTCACCTGCCTGCATCCTGTATGATGTTACATAGTTTGGACTGTAGGAACCAGCTTCGAGAGCAAGTAGGAAATATGGATGCTATTCATAAATCATAACATCTGTTTCTTCTGCTTACATGTAGAATTACTGCAACAATAGTGTGGAAGATTGCACAGATTTCAGATATTCTGTGCTATAATATATGACAGGTGAATTCATCAAAGTGGTAACAAGGGATTGTTTCACATGCTATAGCAAAAAAGTTAAGTTAGTATTAATTATATATAACCTTTCAGTATTTAATTAATAGTCCTATTGACTAATCACCAACAATCCATGGAAAACCAATCATATCTGAAGAATTTCTGCAGATTTCTGTAACATTTAACTATAAATAAAGAAAATAAGTAATTGGTGCTGGGATTATTTACTGAATTGCTAAATAATTAATGAGTTTGCATTACTTTCTTTGGATGTAGCTTTACAACAACTGTTTTTATTTAGCAGTAAAAATAATCCATTCTAATTCTGTAAAGGAGTTGAGATTGTTTATATACACTCTGCTTTGCTGCAATGGTACTACATTGCTGTCTAAGAGTGCATTATTGACTCCCTGCTGATGGTGATTGATGTGAGCAACAGGCACCAGAGTGCTCTGACAGGATGCATCGTGTCAATGTAATGTACATTTTTTGCCTTTGGGGATGTGATTTCAATACACGTTATGATATTGTAGGATATTTGACAAATGATTATAAAGGTCAGTTTTCTTAGGGCTGTGAATTCAGATGACTGCAAAGTAAAACAAAACAAAAGCTTCAGTATTTATGTATTTGCTTTGGTCTTTTCACAGCTATTTGTAAAATATTTGACATTCATTTTATCCTTTAAAAAAAATACGTATTCAGTGTACAGAGAAGAATCTCATCTCATGTTGTTAGCATTACATTTGTATATCTCCATTGCTTGTAACTATGCCATAATGAAGCCTGTTGTTTTCAGGTGTAGCCACTAAATGCATCTCACTGGTGTGTTTGAATCTTCCTTCAAATACAAATCAAATTATGAAGCTTTGGGCATGTTTTTTAAATGTCTGTTTGTGGAAACACTTTTACTATACGACAAGACCTCTTTATTTGGGCCTTCCAAAACAAATTTTAGTGATAAAAATAAGGAAATAGCAAAGATTAACGTGGAATAAAACATAATGACCCAGGTGCTGAGTTGATTGCCTTTTGTTCGAGACAGTTTGAGATGAAACAGAAGCCTAGGGTGTAAATCAGTGGGTTGAATCCTAATTGCTGCAGACTTGTCACTGTCCGTAACACTCCTTTTGAGTGCAACTCAGCTGCCATTTTCCAGTCTGCATCCTTATGGATGCAGAACTTAAGAGAACTTAAGATAATATCTGAGCAGGAGTTACGGTTGTCAGAGTGCAGGAAGTGTGAGGTAGACCACACAGCTAGGAAGGTGGAGTATCGCTGCTGTCAGAGCTTTGATCCTCAGCACTAACATCGGTAGTATGCAGCACTGATTTAACACATGCAGTGTCCATCATGTCAGTGATTTAAGTTCTCAGGAAATACTCCTACTATAAAGTTTTCTGAGTAATCATGGCGTTTCTTAGATCCCTTTGCTTGCCTTTATGGACAGGGGTGTTACTAATACTCAGGAAACTAAAGCGTTCCTTTAATTTTATGATAGCTTAATTTATATTTTTTTTGTAAAGGAAGGAGTGAATAAAACCACGAATAAGGGAAAGACTGGTAATATGTCAAACTCTGTTTTCCCTTAGATCCAGTCAGCTTTACAAGTGAGTATCTCACAGATTGATGTGGATGAATGTAGGAGCACAAACTGTAGCGAGGGCAGTGGTTGTACAAACCACCTCTCTGTGAGCAACATCCCAACGGTGGTGGATGCAGGGAGCGTGTCGTTGGTCTCTGTGACGACCACCATCGGCGCTGTCTGCACCTGTGCTGCCAGGAACCGAGTCCATCAGCCTTGTTCCTCCTATGCCCACAGCCCTTGTCTCAACGGTGGGATGTGTATTGACACTTTGAATGGTTACAGGTGAGGAAACTTCTACTGCACCCCTTTTCTTACTTTTTTCCTTTTGTTTTAAAAGTGCCAAGTGTAGCTAACAAGATACAGGTCTTGTAAAACAACGAAGGCAATCCTAGCTGAAGTAGAAACAGAAAACCTGCGAGTGTACTGGAGTGTAAACTTAATGACAGCAGTACCTTTACAGGTGGCCTAATAATGGTTGCTTTAGTCCTGACATCGATGGAAATACTGCAAGAACAAAAACCCTGGGAAAAAACGGTGGCATTATCAACACCTCACTTTTAAGGGCATTTCATTCAATAGGAATTAAGGAGCAATGGGGCAGAGGGGAATAGAATGTAGTGAAAACAGCAAGCAGTAAGGGCTTCAGAAAACACTACATGGGAAAATGTCTTTACTGTCACATCAACTTGCATGCAGCACTATTCCTTTGGTGAAATGACGCATTCTGTTCGAGCTGAGTTCTACCTGGAATAAATTGACCAACTGATATTTGATGTTTCATTTTGCTTAGCAAGTAAAATAGTTTACTGTTCCCAACATTGTGGTCTCAGAAATACTTCTTGGATGCAGATTTTGTGGTGGCCAAATATATATGTGTATTTATTCTTAAGGCATTTTAATAATTGCTGAGCACCTCTGTATACCTGAAGTGCCAAACACCGTTACTTCACTTCAGTGTGACTTCAGCCCTATGTTTATTGCATGTAAAACCAAAGAAACAGTTGAACATTGGGGAATTTTGACATATCTTTTGTTTGTGCTGCTTCAGATGTCTTTGTCCTGCTTCATTTCATGGACCAGACTGCCAGCAGACTAAGCACAGTTTCCATGGAAATGGTTATGCATGGTTTCGTCCCATCAGGCCTTGTTTTGAAAGCTCACTTTCTCTAGAGTTTATTACCGCAGTTCCAGATGGACTTCTATTATACAGTGGTCCTTTATCAAATCCAGAACCTGGGAATACAGAAAACTTCATTGCAGTAGGTAATGCAGCAACTGTGTGTGGAGAAAATTGTCTTTTGGGAATGCGTGAGCTGTTAGCAGCGTTCAGTCTTACCATCTCATAAGGTAGTTTATTTTCTAGGCTGAAAGTGTTGAAAAACATTTTGAAACATATTTTGAAATGTTCTCTAACAGGTCTTACTTTTTGGATGTATTGCCTTTTTATAGCCTGTAACTACAGTGTTGGTCTGTTGCAGAGGAAACCAAGGGGAGAATAAAACAGACAGATTTGTATATTTAAAAATAATTCCCCTAGAAAAGTTGTAGTGCCATAAGGGAATTCTGGTACTTTGTAGACAGGCATTACACGATCAATGCAGACCTAGTTGCGTGCCATTCTTACCACAAGAAAATTCATACACAAGTAGAACTCGTTGCCTGAAGTTGACACAGTCTAAAAGCAGTAGCAAGCTGCTTCTTGTTTGTGAATTAATATACAAGATGCATGGCATAATTGGTGCTTTCTTAATTATTTGAAAGGTGATATTGAATATCATTAATCATTAATATCTTCTGCTCTATTTTACAATTACTTGTAGATCTGGGGAGAAGTTAGGAGAGAGTAAAATCTGCATGTGCTAATTGTTGTAGACCATTATAAAGCTACAAATTGCTGATCAGGAATTAGCTCTAGTGTTTGACTCTTGACAAAGTGGCACAATCTCAAGTAGAAAAATACTGTATTAAATGAATATTTCTACATAGCAGTGGTCAGAGAATATAGTTATTTCTATACTGAACCATTAAATCCACATCCCCCAGCTGTGCCAAAAAATCCAAAATAGAAGGACACTTGTAGCTGGATGTGATTCATTTTTTCTGTGCTGTGTAAGAACTCTCCAGTGGCGTTCCTGTGCTGAAGATGAGCCATGGCTCGGGTTCTGTGATGCTGCAGTTTCCAAGTCACCTGAATGTCACAGACAAAAAATGGCATCAACTGGAAGTGAGAACCAATGGCCAGGTCAGTTATTTGATTTTTCCCCTTCAGAATATTGGCATTTACCTATGCAGATACATGAGAGTAGAGAAAAGAGACTGGATAATTCTATGTATTATTCTAATCATCCTTGTAGACCTAATAGAAATGGTTGAACTACTCAGAGGTAAAAATTAAATCTTTTTTGTTAGATGATCCTGTTTTGGCTTGACTGTTTTTATTGCAAGGTGGAAAACAAAACAAAACAAAAAAAACCAACATTGTTTGCTTTGTGATCTTAAAAAAAAAAAAAAAAAAAAAAAAAGGGAAATGAAAAATTGCTGTCACTTTGCTTCCTGATTCTTACAGTAATTCTTAATTCAGTAATCCTATGTTTTGGCATAGGATGTTCGGTTCATTTTGGATCACTGCAGCACAGCTGTTGTTTCAGAGATAGAAGGAGTGGGCAAATGGCTGTCTGCTGACGATCGTACAAACTGTGAAGTCTTTGGGTCTGTTCCCCGAAGGGCCAGGTATGTTTCCTTGGCTCAGAGGAGTGATGGGAAGAAACTGCAGAGCATGGGGTACCTTTAAGACTGCATTGAGCCAACTTTTAGCTTTCTGGCCTCTATCAATGCAAAACAATCTTTGTTCCTGCAGCATAAGAGGAGCGTGTGCACAAAAGTGCACTTGGTGTATAGGATGTTACAGCTTTTCCTGGCCTGAACACAGACATTTAAATTGTAAGAAAGTATCCCACAGTCAAACTCCCAACAGACTTTGTCACACTAAAGAAAAAATAAATTATCCTTAACTTTAAAGGGCTGGAGTTCCTGCTCACTGATCAGCTGTATTTCAGAGACAGAAGGAGGTAATATTTGGCTTCTTCTGTTATTTTAGAAAGCCCGTGTTCCTCGGAAATGCAGTATAGATGTTTAACTGTCTTGTTATGTAATGTATTTGAGGATACATTCACATTTGCTTTTGTGATGCATATCATGTCAAAAGGTATTTGGATGGGAACCATGTTCTTCAGCTGGGCGGTGTAAAAGAATCGTTGCCATATTCCTACCCACAGCTGCTACACAAACACTTCTCTGGTTGTTTGCGCAATTTCATCTTGGATAGCCAGGTAAGAGAAGAGTGATGTTTTGCTTTAGCAAAGGAAGAAATTTCATTATTAAATTTTTAGTAAATTTCTATTACATCTGAAATTATTGCTTCCATTATTCTATTCAGTGCTCTTGTGCATCAGTGTATAATAGAAGAAAATTCTGGATTTTTCTATCATAATTAGAATAGCTACCCTGAAAAAATGTTTCGTAATTATGAACAGATGTATTAGAGAGCACAAACCTCTGCCTTTCTTTATATCCTATATTGTGCAGCTGTTTTTCATGCTGCTTTGCCCACTCAGGGAACTTCTGAATGGCAAAGGCTTGATGGTCTTTGTGGTCTTTGTGCCAGGTGTGTTGTTTGTTAGGAAATATTGAGGTTTGTTTTTTTTTTGCTATCATATTCAGTTGAATTTATTCAAAGCAAACTACAGTCTTGGTGTTTAATATTTAAAAATTGGACTTCAGTTGAAATAAGTTAAAATTTCAGTGTCAAAAAGCAAACAGTGTCTTAAACACTACAACTGAAGAACAGACTGACATGGTATAGCTAATTCTCATTAAGAATGAGGTGTAAATACCATTTTCTTTTGAAGGTGTATGACCTTCAGTCTCCTGCAGAGTCCCTGAACAGCTTTCCGGGCTGCGCACTTACTGATGGGAGCTGTGAGGCCATGGGCTCTTCTTCCTGTGGTATTCATGGGAGGTGTCTTGGAGACTGGGGCTCCTTTGCTTGTCATTGCTTGCCTGGTTACTATGGCTATCGATGTGATAAAGGTGAGGTCTGCTTTTCTGTTACATTATCAATAGGTTCATTTTACAATACAAACATAATACAAATTTAAAATGTTTGCAAGTAGTGATTGCTGAGAATTAGAACTACACAACTGGAATTGGAGTTTATGGTTCTGTTGATGTCTGAAAAAAGATTCTGCTGGGCTCATGGATCTGTGTTTTAGGTACAGGACCCTTCTTTAATAGCCCTCGTGGAGCCAAAGTCTGCAGCAAAAAGACGACTGTAGAATAGGTTGTGAAAATTGGTTGTGGCATTTTATCTGCAGTATTTTCTTTTGTTTTGGTCAGAGCTTCTGCTTTCCTACTGTCATCCTGACCAAAGAGGAGCATGAGGAGAATTAAGTCAGGAGGGAGATTACCTCTTTATGGGGAAAGATGAAGTAGGAGAGCAACTGGGAAGTTGTGGAAACAGATGAAAGGACACAGCCAAGTTATGTCTCATGGATCCCATGCTCTGCACTACAATAATTTCTTTTACTTTCAACTCTTATTATGAAAATAATGGGAATTATAACATTTCCTTCTTGCTACAGAATGGTTTAAAGTTCTTTATCCCTGTCTTTTTAGTTGCCAGAGAATACACATTTGGGCCAGGAAGTCACATTCGCTATCAGCTTCCCATCAGTGTGCCTGCACGCAGGACACTGTTTGAGGCCATGATTAGGACACGGAAGCCTGACAGTGTCATCACAAGCATGTTGTCTCGAAATAAGGATGAACACATAACCCTGCAGGTGAGCAGGTCATCCCAGACAGTAATAGCATAAAGTTAAATCGATGCCAGCCTATACTTAGCCCAGAGAAACTAATCTAAGAGTTGGAAATAGAACTCAAATCCTTATGCTAAGCACAAAAACCTTTGGAGTTCTTTTTATGGATGCCTAAGGATCTGAGGCTTTGGTTAAGACGTTGACCCTACAATCCACTTTGGAATCCCACTGGATTTCAAAGGAATTTAATGCCTGCTTAAGTGAAGTGAAGTTAGCTATACAGAAAAGCTCTGTCTGCTCTGGTGTTCTGTTCAGCCATGGCCAGGAGTGGCTGATTCTGCATAGATCAGACCCTGCCAAGAAAGCTGCCTGTAAGCAGATCTAATGGTGCGGGCCTCTGAAAATTACATCTTGTTCCACTTATACATACCACTGAATGAGTTGTCTTTTGAGCTAAGTTGTCACTGTAGAAGTGATGCACCAGATTCTTAAACCTTTTGATCAATTGGTCACTTATCAATTTGCCTGAGAGAGGCAGGGTAAAATTGCTCTGAATTAATTATGTACTATTGTGGATACACAGCTGCCAGTATTTAGGTTGTCTAGTTCAGAAGCACTTAAAGTAACTTTACATTATTATGCAATCATCTCAGTATGTGCAGTGTAAATGTTCCCTACATTTATTTAAGATTGATGACTATGTACATATTTTAGTTCAAGTAATGTGATAGTTACAGATCAATATAAACTGTTAGGTGATGACTTCTCTTTTCTGTCCTACTGCTTTGCTAATTATCCATAAGGTTGTTCGGGGATTCTTAGCAGTCTCATATAATCTGGGTGATGGAGACTATTTTGTAAGCCTTCCGTCCTACAACATTGATAATGGTGAGTGGCATCACATCACACTGGACAGAAATGAAAATGAATTTACTCTTCGCCTTCATGAAGGAGGTGGGACAAGAGAAATTCTGAAAGCTGCAGGAATATACAAAGAGATTGTGATTGACCCCAGCAGTTTGGTCCTTGGAAACACTTACCCATTTGATCTCAACAAGAGTTTTCAAGGTAAGGAATTGATGTTCAGAATATGAACCTGTGAAAATAAAACTTTATTGATACTACATTGGCATGCCCCATTTGTGTAGAGCCCATAATAAGTGGATTTTTTGCGTGACTCTGCAAGAGGGACAAATAAATTGTTCTGACTAGAAGGTATAGCAGAGAAATATGTGGGCAAACTGTTAGCTACAAGATGGTAACCTCTTCCCATGGCCGTATATTGAGCATTTGTAACTGAGATCCAAACACAAGGTACACTGGTACCCATTGAAAGATGTTGCAAAATTGCAAATTGGAATTTTCTATTGAAAACACAGATACAGGTCTGCAGCAGCACTTGGGTTTTGTAGAAAATATGGGGAATCTTGATAAAAACTTTTACAAATTGTCAGATAATAGAGGAGAGTAATAAGAAGGTTTAGATAAACTCAGTCCTAGATTTAAGCTTTGGTAGTCTGGGTCCTTTGTCAAGCACAAATTATGCCAAAGCTTACAGCTGCTTCAAATCATTCTTGCTGAATGGCCTTTAAAACAGTTTCTTTGTGTCTTGCCTCAGGATGCATGAAGGATGTCAGATTTAATAACTACAGGATCCCACTGGACACTCACACAAAGGAGCTGGTGTCAGTATTAAGTACCCGAGGTGTCACAGAAGGCTGTTCTTCAGAGGCTTGTAGGAATAACCCTTGTAACCAGGAATTTATTTGTATTGATTTGTGGATGATGCATGAATGCAGGTAATTAATGGAAATGAAAGCACCCTCCGTGTTCAGGTAGGAAAGGGTGGTTGCTGGAGAAGCATGCAGGTTCATGACTGCCACTCATCAAATTGGCTGAACTATGGAGAAACAGCTGGATGCTGCATAGACATCAGGTTACTCAGAGAACACTCTCCTTTTAGGTGCTGCCCTTAGCTGATGTAAATCAGAGTCGTCACTGATTCTGCAATGATTTTGGCTGCCTGTTTTAATTGAAAAATGTTTAGAGAATAGCAGAATGTGCAAAATGTTTTAAAACCCCCAAAATTATGGAATAGGGTCTGTTAGAATGCAGTTCTAGCACGGTTCTCTCTCTTGAGGCTTATGCTGTGCAATTGTAGGTGTGCTTTCTTTTGCTAGTACCTGACTCTTACATCACTTAAGCTGTGACCTTTGTTCCCCTACAGGCCTCTCAAATTGAATTAAAAGCACCATAAGACTTATGTGTTCAGCTGGAACTGAGTTTAGGCTTTTGTAGGATCTTGCAGAGGTAATCTTGCAGAAGGCAGTGCAACTACTTCAGTTCTGAAAGTCCCAGATGTAAAAACTTAAAGTTGTGGAGCTTGCTATTGTATGACTGCTCTAGAAAAGACTACAGTCCTGTAGTTACTCTAATACAAGTAACTTCTAGCAGCTTCTTCAGCAATTATACAGAGTCCTTAAAGATTGTTCTAAAGTATAAAATGATTTCTTTCATGTCTACTTTTCTCAGAGTTTAATGGTTTTGTTTTGCCTTCATCTTTTCAGTTGCCCTCCAGGACACATGATTGTGGAGAATGCCACAGGCAGACAGTGTGTCCTCACTGCATGTGCAAAAAGGCCCTGTAACTATGGTACCTGCATCTCACAGTCACCAACCAAGTTCCAATGCCACTGCCCTGATGGCTATACTGGACGTAATTGTGAAATCACATTGGCAATCTTTCACAAGGACACAGGCCTGACCTTTAGTTCCATGTTTGCAATCTGCATTTGCTTTTTGGCACTGTTAGGTAGTTATGGTAACTACTTATTGTACTACCTCTGGTGATCTCATTCATCCATCTTGTCCTGGTCATCATCTCATCCTCACGCTGAACTAAAGTTTCTACTGGCAACTTGACTGCCTTCACTTCTTTGCCGTGGTCTCAGCTTCATCATTTCTCATCCCCACGTGCATATATTGCTAAGTGAATAACACTTAATAGCTATGGAAGATCTTTGCTGTTCTATTTTTTGCACATTTTCACTTCATTCCTAAGGAACTGTTCAGATAGTAACTGGAAGCAAATGCAATTGAAGAGAGTGAGGAAAAAATGCTACCAAACACGCACTGTCTGAAATGCTACTGATCATGAAACGTTTTTCAGTCCAGCAGAAATACGCTGTGTGATAGGAATGAACTTGGTTGGAAAGAGCAGTCTCCTGCATCTTAGCCAGTTGTGACACAACTCTCAGCTGCTTTTTGCTTCTAGAACCATTTTTGTGCTTTGGTATCTGGTCGCAGAAAGAAAAGCCAAAGAAGATCTCAGTGCTGAGGAAGGACCACATGTGCTGGTCCTTCTTATTTTCATGTTTCATGAAGGTTCGCCTGAGTAAGAACACAGGATTTTGCTCATAGCTTTCGCAATTTCTATTTAGTTCAGAATTTTAGTAAGAATATGAAAGTTTATTGAGGGTTATTCTGAATTTATCTGTAGCTACTGGAAATACCATCTCTTTCCCTGAGTCTGCTATGTTTGCCATGCAAATATGAACTGCAGATAACGTGGGAAATTAGCTGGCTTCACAGCTTTTAGAATCTCAGTTACTTGTCAGCAACTTCAAAGCTATACTTTAAAGGTGTTGTTAAAAATACTCTCTGAAGGTCTTCTGTCTTTCATATTCATGTGTAACTACATTGAAGAAAATCAAAATCAATCACTTGAGAAATACAAAACTACAGCCCTACTGCTTCTGACTGTACACCAGTTCTGTAGTCCTTGCGTAGAGTGGCTGATGTCTTAGTCACACTGCAGCACTTCTGCATATATTCTGAATTCTGTTTTCTTGCTCCTGTGCGTTTACACAGCTCTGTTCAGTGCTGTCTTCTTGTGGGCTCACTGGAAGCATCATAAAGGTCTGGAAGGAGCAGTTCACCGTGCAGCTGCACATCATGATGATTTGGAGGACATCAGAGAAAATATCCTCAACTACGATGAAGAAGGGGGTGGGGAACAAGACCAAGTAAGGATTGCTGTGCTACATTACTGTTAAAAGGGGGCTGAGGCTCACCATGATAATGAAAACGTGTATTATGCTTTTCCTTTACAGCTGAGGACCTTAACCTTTGTTCTGTTGTTTTATTAATGCAATTGATAGATCAGTTATTTGCAAGGGTTTGCACGCAAGGGTTCGTGTTTTGTAAGTAGATAAGTGCCTATCAATTTTTAATTTGTCTCAAAGCAAGTGATCCTGTGTGCATCTTTAACGTTCCGGTAGTGTGAGTTTAGCAGTAAAGAGCCAATAGCTGATATCTGCTTTCATGGCTCAGGAGGTGCTGTGGTTCTCTGCTGAGTACTGCTGTAGCACCATGGGCTTGAAAGAGCCTAATGTGGACTATTCTGTATAGACTGTTTCTTCTTGGAGTCTGGAGATAGCATTTTTTCTGCTATTCCAAATGTTCCAATGTTGTTTACTCAAGGATCTCTCAGTGCAGACTTTACTTGTTAATAAATTCTTCTTTCTGTCCACTAAAACATGAAAAGTTGGAACACTAGAGAATGTTAATGTAATGTGAATGGTTTCTCACTCCAGGATGCATACAACATGGCAGAACTGCAGGTGTCTATTCAAACCAGTCCAGCCTATTCCCTCTACAAGAAGAAAACAAAAACAACAAAACTGAACAGCTTCTTTAGTGCTGCATCTCCAAGCATGCAGGAGCAGAGCAGAACGTCGGTGACTATGCAAACATCTTTTACAAGCAGAGCCTTTGGACAGTACGTGTCAGATGTTGTTCGAGATGCTGACCACGGTCCCCAGGCTGTTCCCCACGACTCACTGCAGGTGTTTCACACTGAAGGAGAAGGCTCAGTTGCTAGCGGTCTCAGTACCTTGAGCTCTTCTGAGCCAGATGAGGCCATAGTGTATGACAACATTAAAGAGTGGGGACCAAAGTTTGAGAAATTAAGTGAACTCTACTCACATACGGATGCAGAAGATCGGTAGATACCAGCTGTACTTTTTCAAAGTGTTTGGAAGGGAGTGTGAAGGACAGCTTTTCATGCTCTTGCTACTTACTTTCAATGATTATGTACCAATGCCCTTCCTCCTCCTTTTATTTTTTATTTTCAAAACAGCTTTCCCACTAATGGGCACCAATTTGCACTTAAACAAAATATTTAATAGTAGGAGCTGTTGGGACATTCTGAACATTTACTTTTGGGATAAAAACTAAAGGAAAGAAAGTATAAAACAATGAGGTACTTAAAGTGAAGAAATTCAATGGTTTTGCTTGCAGTTGAATCAGCAGCTTCTCTGGGGAGGTCTGGCTTTTATTTTTATTTTATAGGCTAGATTTACTTGCAAATTTTCAAATGATAAATGTTCATGCAGAATTTTGTTCTTGCACATGTTTGTGAGACAGTTTCAACTAATGGTTACACATTTCAGATAACATGGCATTTTGTCTGGAAAAGGTAAAGGCTATTTTTACCCATGCCAAGTAATTTTGAATCACAGATGGCACACAAGTTATATTATTGTTTTCCTGATATATCTATCTGTGGGGAAACACTGGCTAATGTCTTGTAATGGTCACAAGTCAGGTATGTCAGATTCTGTAGTTCATTACAGTGCAGTCACTAAGAGTGAATGAAAAATGAAGTAAATAGAAACTATGCAAAAAAAACCCATCCCTTCCTGAAGCAGTATTAATTGTATCTGCACACCTTGTGTTCTTGCCACTATGGATATACTGTTATTTTGGTTGCTTTTAATTTAATTTAGTTTGTAAGCTCTTTAGGGCAAACAATGTCTTTTTATTTGCCTGTGAAGTGTCATGCATACCTAAAACACCATATAAATAATAAATAAGCCTTCTGACTATTACGTCTCTTCCTTGCATGTGTTTAAGGTCGACTAAAGTTTAGACTCCTGTTGAGTTATTCCTCACTCAGCTTTGATCAGTCACTTCTACAGATACATTCATGGACCTTTTTCTGGCTGAGAGGGAGCTGAGGGAAGCAGCTGATGCTACTAGCTGACATGTGGACTCAAGCTCTGGGTATTCAACTCAGGCATTACATCTGAATTTTCCATACAGGCTGCTGCAAGCTGACTGGGGCAACAGGCCAGTATTATTCTCAGAAACAAAGACTTTTTGCAATTATTCTAAGAAGAAAATTATTAACTTTGTGTGCAGTAGAGTTATTCATGCTGTACTCCTCACAGGCCTCATTCTACATTCAACTCTCAGGCTAGGATTCAGCAGCTGAGATGCAGACACAGTGTGCCCTGTCACTCTGAGCCTAACATTCACCATGTGAACAGGACATGGACCTGTACAAAAGGCAGATGGCAACAGACTGTCAGGTGTATTAGGCAGGACAAATGACAACAAATCCAATACATCTCAAAATACTCCCGTCATTTTCTTTCCTCTTCTTCCATATCCTGTAATCTTAATTCATTCTCGCATGAATGCCAAGTTATTTTAAACAAAATGCCATGAACAGCAAATTCATTGCAGTTAAGCAAATCCCTGAGCTTCTCAAAAAAATTATAAACATGCTCACCTTTCCAAGAAAGTGCCCAAATAATTTGACTACAGGATATAGTGAGAAGGAGAGCTCAGTCCCATGGAAGCTCTTAGACATCTATGAAGTACTTAAATGGTCATTGGGTGGGAGTAAAAGCAAGCCAGACTAGAACTTTATAGCCAGGTCACTACATGGGCAGCTAGGTTGCTCAGTCACAGCTGTAGAGTTGCTCAGGTTGAGAAGTCTCTCATTTCCACTCCCAAAGAGGCAATTTGAAAGCCAAACTGAAGTTGCTGCTCTACTACTGCTATCCCAATTCCAGCTATGGTACTGATTTGTAAGTAAACAAATAATAAATAAACACTCAGAGTTAATTTGTTTGGAACTGCAGTTTGACAAAGGTTTTTACAGGATAAAACAAAAAGGTCAGAAAAAAAAAATTCAAATGCTACATGAACTTATGTATATAGAATCTCAGCATGTACTCATTTGGAGCTGTCATGCTCTATTAAAGACCTGCTTCCCTTGTTTCTAGAGATTGCTAATTAGTTCAATTAATTTATGTCTTAATTTGCATGTTGCTCTTTTAATTACCGTGCAGTTTTTGAAAGCACTTGTTCCACATATATAAGACACAAGAATTTCAGTTCCTCTACAAAAACCCTTATCATAGTACAGCAGAAACATCTCTCCAGAACAAGGGACAGCTGGCCTGCCAACAGGAAGCTTTGCAATGAGTGAGGGGGAGAAAAAAATTTAAATAAACATCACTAGGTCCCTAGGTAGTTGGATTTTCAGTAATCTGGTACTTCTATTAATCTTCTTCCACATTCTTTACAGAATTTAACATGTAAAGAAGGTTTTATTTAGTATATTTGTAAAGGTCTGAAATTTAAATAATCATGTGGATATTAGTATTTAATCTGCCTGCCAACTGCATTAATCTTCGTGTTTTTTCCCTTTTAACATAACATTCCAAGTATGTAACATGTAGCCAAGCCATATGAAAGCTGATTGTCCTTAGGTCTGACCTACTGGCTAGCATGCTTAGAAGAAAAACCACAGCTGTGAAAGAAGCAGGGTTAGGAGAGGAGGAGCAAGCTGAGCAATTTCTTACTTACTGAAATGACAAAAAATAAAATAAAATAATATAAAATAAAATAAAACAGCCATGACCATTTCCTGGGGACTTGAATAATGTGCACCTTCTTGTTGAGTGCTGTTGATGAATAAAGATGTTTTGAGAAACCTGCTTCTATGGAACATGGAATCCTCTCCACACAAGCACAGCACGTTATGATTACATTCCATTAATTAATTGTACTTAACACTGGTGACAAAACTCTCAGAAAACTTTCTAAGAGTACTACTATACATGTGAAGATGCCTGAGAAAAGTAGAAACTTATGAAAATTCTTTTCTTCCCTTAATACAGACTGAAATAAAAATAACAGCAACTTTCTCAGTCCATCCCACCATAAAAACCAAAATATCTGATTTTCAAATTACACAATTTATTTAGTACACATATTCCTTTACAACAACATATAAAATAACTATATGTTAGATCACACCAACAGAACTTTGAAACACAAAATGAAAATATACTTGCAGACCTAAGGGCTTTTCTCCCCTAAAAACACCTTGGCTACATGATAACATTTTGTCTCTGTGATCTAAAATAGGTTATTCGGTGCCTACCATTCCACTGATAGTGCACAGCTTAGCAGTCCTTCCTAACAGTAGATAACGCAGACAAGAAATCATGATGGTGTCATTCATATAGCCAATTATTTGTAAGATTTTTGTGAGTGCATTGCATTCTTGGGTGTGCATCGTACTTAATATATGAAACAACAATGCCACAACAGCCACTTGGAAATAAGGTGCATCAGGACAATGTGGTTCAGAAACAGATAAAGTCATAGAACAAAAATAAAAAAAAATTGCACATTTAAATGCAGTATTTCATTAGTAAGACTCAAGAAGTGGAAGAAATCAGCCAGACAAACATACCTCCTGGAGGACTTCAGTACTTCGGTACTCTACACCCAGCCTCCAGGAATACAAAATGTAGCCCTTTGTACCACCTGTGTCCCAGCCCAATGCCTTGACCAACAGCCTCCCTAGCATGCCTTGCTGCTGGCAAGCCTTTAAAATTGACCAGGAGAGCAGCTGCTTGCTGCTTCTGAGGGCTGTGCTGATGAGTGTGCCTTTCCTTGGAACTGGTAGGTGCTTTTGTTTCTTGGCATTTTCTACGTTGCTGTTGTAAGATCGGTCTTCTAACTGCTTTACTATGTGGTTATTTAAGTGTGCACTTCCATCTTATCTTACGTGATTCAGGTACAGAAACTGCTGGAGTTATTTAAAAGTATCACAAACTACCTTGGCCTTAATGGCTGCTAAATGCAAAAATTTTCAAAAAATATTTGGTATCTAATGCTTCAAATTCTTCTGTGCTGATTTAGGGGGACGTTTGTATTAGGAGCAGAAGTTGTGTTGCTGTGGTAGCTCTGCATCAGGAGAGACATGGGTTTTATGCCTGGCTTTTGTTTTTTATATTTTTTAAAAACAAAACCACTTGGTGTTTTCTACAAAAAGGTTAAATTTCTTTTTAGCTAAATTAGATGCTGTGCTATTGAAGAAAAGGAATCTATTTAAAAATACTTATAGTCTGGACTTCCTAGTTTCAGCTGTTACTGATAAATAAATTGTGAGAATCCTGGGTACTTCAGGAGCTTCAAATCTCTCATTTCAATCAGAAGAAAGTTACTGCACCTTTAAAGAAAGATACAACCACATTTTTAAAATAAGACAGTTCAGTCTGGATATACTTTACCTTACGTGTGCTTGTTTTCAATTACTGTAAGCCACTCACTGAGGAATTCACTGACCCATGCTTTCAGAAAGAACAGGCATGCATCATTACAGGCCTAATTAAAGTTTTAATACTGATTAAAATGTTTTATTATTGTATTATGTTAATCTGCAGTGGTCTCCAACCTCATTAAGGGATACAGAACAGAAATTATTCAGGAGTTTCAGTTGCTCGGTTTAACAACCTAGCCACTGTCAATGTTTGATTTAAATACAGTCTGATTAAAGTATGCTTTCCTTTTGTGTTAGCATGGAAGTACAGAGAGATGTTCAACATTGTTTAATGAGTATTTACTGAATATAAAATTGTTTGAGCATGTGACAGAACTATCTCCATCTCTGCAGTAATTTACCTTTGTACAACTGAAAAGGAAAAACATTTAAATCATTTGGAATTGGAACACAACTCAGTTGTGAAAGCTAATCTCATTACACATCTTGATTAAATTAAGTGGAGTTTGCTATCAGTAGCACTTTAAGTTTCCCATCATTAGAAATTAATTGCATTGGTAATTATTATAACAGAGTTATATGCACAGGCCACAAACACTCTTATAGGTGTTCAAATGTTAATTCAACATTGGCCTAGAGGCACTTGATTATTACAATTCTGTTTTTCGTAAGAAATAAATGATCCTAGTGATATCTAATTAAAGTTGGAGAGTACTGTTAGACTTCCAATTAGACTTAATCTCTAATTTCAATATAAAACCAAAGCAGCGCTAAAACACAGTAAAAGTGACACATCGTCTACATAGCATTTAAAAAGTCAATACCGTCTGCAAAGTTCTAGTCTGGTAAAAAGACAAAGGCTACAAACAAATCACAAAATCTCAGGATTGAGGACTGCCTTCATTTTATCTTCCAAATATATTTTAAGTAACTGTAGTCTGTCTCTTAGCCTAGAGGGCATGGATACGGTGATTTTTGTGACAAAATTGACAGCTCTGCATCTGGAATAAAGTAAATCAAAGCTCTAATACCAGAAAGTTCCTGTCAATTTTAGGGGTTAATTTTTTTTGGTGAAGTTGGCACTGCTCAATTTTGGTACCCTACTTATGGAATTCATGTGGGGGGGAAAATAGATCCTCTGTAGTTCAGAGAGCAAATAGAGAAAATAAACAAGAGTCCAAGCTGAGAAATTTGTTCTTTGTTTGTCCTGAGCATTCTAAAAGGATATTTTACAGGGATACATGCAACGTGTATCAAGCATGCTCCGACCTCAATTTTCATCAGAAATACAACACTCCATCATTAAATGCTTCACATTATAAAATAGTGTGTTTCTGTCTCACTAAAAATGCAGGACAATAATTTCTGCAATCACACTCACAAACTTGGAAACTCATATCTGTGTACATTCCCAATGAATTCAAAAGAGAGGCACTGAAAGAGCATACGAGACCTGTCAGAATAGATCAGATTTCTAAGGTTAAACTGTTTTTTTTCTTTTTATAACATTTTAAAGACTCACGTAGATATTACATATTCAGTATAGAATAGCATGACCTGCTTTTGTTGAATTTTTATCATTTTGTAGTAAAAAAGCACAGCAGTGAGCAGATCTGCATAGGCTGCAGTGGTCATGCGTGCTGCTTGTTTTGTGTGTCTTTAAACTGGTTACAGCTGGAAAACAGTTACATTCTATGTATTCAGCAGGTCAGATTTTATAATCAAAATGGTCCCAGATAGCATTTATTTATGAATCTATGAAAATTTTGGCAACATCAAAAAGATTATCAAAACTAAAACTGTCTTTAAAAAAAACCCAAACAAATAAAAAAAGAACTGCAGTAATTAGCAAGAAACCATCCGTGTAAAATGTCTTACAAACGTAAAATGTTTGTAAATTTCTGCATTTTCTTATGTGGGTCCTAGCATTAAAATACTGAACTTGAAGCCATTGTTGGTAATGTTATTTATGTTTAGCAAGTTTGTAAACATGGAATGTTTTGTTTTGAAACACTCTAGTGAAGTGTATAGTATAAGAAGGCAGATTTTTTTTAATTTCCTCACAGAAGCGAGGATACAATGAAGGCTTCAAATCTGGTTCATTCTCTCCCAAACCATCCATGATCTGTAATGAAATTGAACAGATTTGTGAAATTCAGTTATAAGAAATAACAAGAAACTAAAAACAACTTCGACAACACATTCAGAGGGTCAGACTAGTCAGAGTTGTTAACAACTCTTACTGTGCTGAATGAGTAAGATTTGCTGTACCATTGTCTCTACTATGGATAAAAGGTTTACTTGTCAGTGGTAAATACCTGCTTTGAATAAAATGGTCTGCTGTGGTTCCATGTCAGTTCTAGAAAAGCTTGAAAATTCTCCTAATAAGATTGTAATACAATTGTCTACTTTCCCCAAGGGAACCAAAGCTGTGAAGTGATTTATCCTGTGAAAGAGAGCACTGTTTGCATACTGCTAACCTGAAGCTCAGCAGGAAGCTATTGCTTATTTTGTGCAGGCTGCATTTTATCAAATACTGGTAAATGCAAGGAGGGCTCAATATGGCAATTTTGAGCATGGCCAAAAGCTCCATCAGATTTTACTTCCAGATTTTACTTTACACTCATGATGAAGTGGAAATGGTTGAAGCTACTCCAGGTTGTAACAGAACTTCAACAAGAAGCTAAGCAAAACGTATTTTCTTTATAAATCTATGTGATACTTACATGACCATTTGCTATATCTAGTAGGTCACGCAACCGACAGCCTCTACTGTGTCGTCTTTCATAACAAATGCTGTCTTCTAGGATCACGTAGTCTGTGCTGAAGGATCGCAATATTCTGTAAACATCTTCAGGAGACCTCTTGGCATAGATCTGATATATCTATAAAAGAAGAAAACTAAGTTATAAGATACATGCATGATCATGTATTTGTATGCTCTTTTATGATTCCGTTATCTTGAACCAGAGGAAGAAATGAGATCCATGTGATCTGAATGAGGAATTAAAAAAACAAACAACCCAACAAACCCACAATAAACCAAAACCCCACTCTTATTCATTTGCCACTTACAGTTTCTTATATTATTTTCATATTTACATTATGGATGCTGTGGTAATAGTAGTGCTGCTGACTAAAAAAACTGAAATATATTTCAACTGTTTTCAGAAAGGCTCTGGTAGATGCCTGTAAAACTTCCAGAACAATTTTTCTGTATTTGTATAGCTTCTCAGGGAACTGAAGGGATTACCAAGCAAATGAGGAAGTGCTCTATGGGGGTTTAACAGCCCAACTGGGCAGCAGGATCGATTAATACTAACAACACCCAATGCAGTTCACTCAGAATGAGCCTGAGCATCTAGTTCAGTTATTCAGAGATACACCAGATACTCAAAGCATTGAGTTTTGCAAATGAGATAAAGCCCAGGAACTGTACCTCACAGTAAGTTAGAGTAATAAGTAAAGCACACAATGTCGCTTGCAGTATGCCACTAGAGGTGGAAGAGTTTTCTTGAATGGAGCCAGTGATACGATAAACACTAGCTTAAGCAGTTGAAATATTCTTACCTGTTTTGTTCTCTCTCTCAGATGCTTATCCTCATAATGGGGATGATTAGTTAATGTCCGTCCAGTGCACAGTTTGACTCCAGCTAATAGCTGCATGCTTCCAGCAAACACTGCTGTGTTTGGAGTATTTGACCTAAACAAATGTTGATAAGTCTGAGGATGTCTCTCTGGGGGCATTTTTGCATCACTTCAGATCAGACAGAAAAAAGATGGAAAAAATATTTCTCTCTCCGCTATTCAGGGAGCAAACTGTTCAAGTAACTGTTTTTTTCAAATATGAGGCCTTAAATTCCAATATTCCCTTTAATGATGTCCTCCTGAAAGTGTACTTCCGTATTTCATGGATTTCTTGGGTTCACACAGACACTCAATATCTGTGATTTCCATATCCTAACTATTTAAATACTTCAAGAAAGTCTGTGACTTACATTTTGTATCTGATTTAAGTTACTCTACATAAAACAGATTATTTGAATGCATAAATTCATTACTGTCTCAGTATTTACTTGGAATGAAAATTTTATTCTGTCAGATGTACTAATCTTCCTATTTGGGCAACTGTGGGAGACAAATTATGAAAGAAGTCTTCCAATTTCAAAAAGCATGGGGGAAGATACCAGACAGAAATACTATTATTGATTTTGTGATCTCATCTGAAAACCATAGCCAGTGTCTAGAATTGTTGACTAAATAAGTCGTTGGCGTTTTGGGATTGTTTAAGTACCCTACCCACAATCTCCAAAGATTTCTTATCCATGCTTCCCCCAACATGTTTAGAATATAAAATATATGAAAAGAGACAGCAGACAAAAGATAGTATAAACATGCCAGACAGGAGAGGCTACTGTAAGTAGAGGCTAATAAGTGGTTGTAGTATGCCAAATGCTAGGCTGGTTTCCATCTCTCAGTGGGCACATAGCTAAGGGATGTTCTATCAAAAGATTAAAACAGCAGAAAGAAGTATACATTATCCAAGTAAAATTAAATTGAGGGAATGTGGACAGATGCCTAAAATTCATATACATGCAGATGTGGCACCTATGATACTCAAACAAATGTGATGCTTTAGGGTGCGCTTTAGGGAATCTTTTGAAGTTGCATCTACAAATTCAGTCATCTTTAAGCTCCATGACAGGCTTGAAAATGGTAAGAAACAAATATTAACTTTTACTACTGCCTTTCAAGAGATTATGCTTAGAAATGAATTAATAATTCTAAAACCTTCCTAAAAAAATATTGCACTGCTAATCTCATCTGGGAGAGACAGAGATAGTATTTTAATATGCCAGTTTAACTTTCTCAGTATGCAAGTTTTTCAGCAGTTTTTTAAAACCTGTTTCATTTTAAATTCTGAAAATATTTAATGTCTTTTAAAAATTTGTTTTACTAAAAACATTTAAAGCCATAAGCACTATAAATAAATGTTTCATTAAGAGAAATAAACTAGTCTTAGAACTGAAGAAATGTAAATGTAATGGTCATGACAGGCTGTCAGCGAGGGTTCATCCTTGCATCTGCAGGAAAGCACAGTTTAGACTAAACTGAAAACAACATGGACAAGGTTCAAACAGGGACTTCATGAAGCTTAGACTATAAATGGAAAATGACTCTCAGAGTACCTTCATGTCAGCGTTCATGTTTGGGTCACTGAAGTTTTAGTGTGAGAAGTCTATTTCTGTTCAGGATTTGTTCAAGTCTTACAGTGCTCAGCAGTACTTATCTCCTGACTTGGTCTCACCAGGGCAATTCTGCAGCTCTGATTCACGAAGGACCCAAGAGCAAACTTTGTACAGTCAGGCTTGGTTAAAAAAAACAAACCACCAGCAACAACCCAGAAGCAAACAAAAACACTGCTTCCAAGAAACAACCTGCAGCCTTTTCTTACAAAAGAAATCTAGAGCAAATGGCAAATGTCCTTTTCTATTATGTAATAATAACACTGCTTGTCTAAAATGTAGAATGTTCAGGGTTCAGTTAGCCCCCTCTTTTCTGAAAGCCTAATTGCTTTTACCTAGATAGGGTGACAAACAGCTAAGTGTATTCTTTATTTACCAAGCATTATTTAAGCCAACATGTGGCTACTACCAGTGTGACCTCCCTGCAATGTCTGCCTTCCCTGTTCTTCCAGAACTTTAGATCATGGCTGCTACTGAGCTTTAATGTTCTGGAACAACCACTAGAGGGAGATGTGACAATTAACTAATATTTGTCAGGTACAGGATAATTTCTACATGTCATGTGAGCATCCTTCTTTAACACTACCTGAATCAGGCACTAACTGCTGTGGTCTGTATCCAAGGCAGCTAATGTGCTTCAAAGCACAGAATGACACTTCTCTATTATAGAAAAATGAAGCAATTTTTACAAATGTCTGAGCAAATGATGTATAAAATGAAAGGATAATTTGTTTTTATAGCTTTCCGCTAAGCTCCGTACCGCACTGCCCAGCCTGCAAACAATTTATTCTGTACGAAATGTCACTAAATAATGACAAGGACTTAAGGTCAAACTGATTTACATTATATAATTTAAATGTCATTCCAAGCAGACCTGATGGCATTTTGAACAAATAATCTCATTTATTTTTGAAGCTCTAAGCTTTCAACAAGTTAATTACAGCTGAACTAATGGGTAAACTAAGCACTATAGTAAAACGTGTGAAGCTTTCCTTTATCCAAGTTTGAGAATTTAGAGAATTATGTAAATACTAAACATTAAAAATAAAACTGCTTTACAGGAATTACAGGGTCTGTGGTTTACTTGTGCGGATTCTAAAAGCGCTAGCGATTCTTTTTCTTACTAAGCTGCCACAGAATTATTGCAACTTTGTTTTAAGGAAGTCCTACTGAAATAGCAAATGTTGCAATTAGAGGTTTTATTATTAGAAAGAAAATAGCTATTTCTATTGAATGTCCTCCAGAGTTAAGTCTGTAGTCAGCTTTTAAAGCTAGAAAATCTGAGATTATTTCCTTTCCTAACACTTGGGTATGATATGAATCAACAAAACAAAGGGACTTGAAAAGGAGATTCTGACTAAGTCTCTTCAAGTATGCCACTCCAGAATTTTTTTTTTTACCTTACAAGGTCTTTTTACTTGCAGAATGCTCCACTGAAATATTACAGGCTTAGCTGAAGATGGTAGGTGTTTTCAGTAAAATAAAAATTCACTTGCTTCTTCCCCATGCCTGAGTCAAAACCATTTAACATAACTATGCTCTGGCAAATCTTAGTCTTAATTTACTTTTCCACTGTTTTGGCTGTTTGAGATTCTTAAACAAAGAACAGAGAACCCCAAAGCTTGATGATATTCCTGTTGTTCTTGTTGTCTTAGGGCTGAAGTCCAAACTAAGAACTTTAGTATGCACCTCCCATCTGGGAACAAAGCTGTGAATTACCCTTGGGTTATTGGTAGGAAAAAAAGAGAAACTGGGATATGCAGGCTTATTATGTCAAAAATTGTGCTGTAGAGTAGATGCTGTCTGATTCCGTCTATGGACTGGTTTATATATTTAAAATATTGTTTATCTCCTGAAAATGCTATGGTAATGTTAGTAAGGGGGAGAGTTAATGATTCATCTGCAATCGCTTCATTGTGGACAGACTAATATTTCGCTATGATTCAGACTGTATATTTGGACAAGTTAATATGCATTTTGATCTAAGCAGATAAAAGGGTTTTCTTATTGTGCAGAGTACGCGACACAGTTAATTCACTGCTACACATGACAAATTAGAGCTCCTCATGCTGAATTTTAATAATGAATGATTAGTTTCTGACACCAATCTTGACAGATCATTAACTGTAGCAGAATTATCAAGCTCTAGATCATAAAGTACTTTTTTTTTTTTTACACAATGAAACTCAAGAAAATCAGTCCTACTTTAAGAAACTTACCATAAATATTTGTCTTGTATTAAGTGTATTGATAACTAACTCTTTGCATGAATAATACTTATAAACACAGTAAATTTTAAATAGCAATTTTCTCTAATTCTGTTGTAACTCAACAGGAAAAGAGGACAAAAACCAGTTCAGGATTGTCAGTGCAAAGCACATAGGAAAACTCACTCTTATTGGAACAAGTCAAATCCAGTGCATGGCTGGGAATAAATCCACATACATATTTTATACTTATCCATACCAAACTACATCTATTGTACACAGGAGACCTGAACTATCTGAACTACCTGAGCAGGAGACATTTATTATCTTTCAATAAAACAGAAGTGCTAAATTGGACAGGCTGATTAACGCTGGTCACAAAATTGTGTCAGTATGGCTGCAAAGATTCTAAGTGATGGAGAAGACATGGCCTGCTTTCAAAATAAGTCAGTGAAAGTTTGTAATACATTCCACTTCTGAATTATTCATTCTGTATTATGGATTAAAGAAATACAACATTGTGGAGTGTAGTAAATATATACTACTATGGAAAAATGGACTGGGTGAGTGGTTTCACTCAAGTTCACTGCATATGAAAACACAACAGAGGAAATACTTCAAATAGGTCAGTGTTCAATGCAGTAAACTCAGATGTACGTTCCAGAATATTCTCTGATGTAAAAAACTGGCTTTGAAAAAAAAAATCTTTGCCAACGATTAAAAATATATGTATATAATTAAATGTTCCAAATAAATACAAATTCTAGGAATGTCTGTCCTCAAAACTTAACCTGAAAGGTTTTAATGATGAGCTCTATGTTAATAGAATGCATCTCTTAAATTCACAATCCTCCAGAGAACATCCTTTTTGGCATTTCTTCTCAGGATCTTTTATATGCTGTGCTCCAAAGTGTTGCCGTGAATAAAACGCCCACTTTCCTATGCTCTGTGAGAAGGCAGACATGATGAGGTGGGCTTGAAATACTTCTCACACTTCTGAAAGAGATGTTCTACCTATTTTTAGCCTTGTCAAGCACAAATAATTAGTTTACAGTTTGGAGCATATGCTGAGACTAATTCTTGTAAGCATAAATATCTTAAAGTTCAAGAAACAGAATGTAGGGTACAGATTTCACAGCTGTACAACTTTACATCTCAGCTTTTTAAAATTATAAAGTAGAAGAAAATTTTTTGAATGTGAAGAGCTACTAATGTAAAGAGGTAGATGTTATATGATGGAAGAAGCTTGATGCTTCCAAATTGACCTCCTTCAGCTGGGAAAACTGTGTACTCATGGGAGCAAATGGAGTCAACTGATTCCCAGACACACATGCAATGCAATAGCATGATACTGAACCAGAGAAGAGCAGGCTGAGGGACTTTGCATATAGCTGTTCTCCACAGCCATTAATATGGTAACCTCTAGATACCCCATTCATCCGTAACTATCTCCATGGGTCACCAGAGTTCACTGATAACCTGTGATAAACAGAACAGAGGACTATAACTAAGAACATTAGATTTACATAAATAGCATTTAAGTTAAATAGAGAAAAAATCCTCTTACTTAATCCAGTTCATCAGCTCCACGGTGTCTGGGTCATAGAATTCTCTGAGCTCTAACAGTTCATCCATTATTCCTGGCCAGAACTGCAATTAAAAGACACAAACTGAAGACAGAATGAAAAAAACCCAACAAATTCTGGATGCTGAAATAGATATTAATTCCTCTCAGTTGGTAATCAGCCTTGTCTAGCTCACTGATTACAAGACCCAAGCTCTACTCTTCTTATGAAAGATATGTGACTGTCATAATAATATAAATTTTGGGAGTTACAGATCTGCAGCTCCTGCTAGATGACCAGAAGGATCCCAATGACTTGTTGTGGTGACCTTGAGGAGAAAAATAACTTTTTTCAGATTCTGATCTCACTGAAGGTTTCCAGTACTCTATTAGTTTAAGATCAGTTTATATCTTAATACCCGTGGGAAACTAAAAGTTGCCACCAAATGTGATTGTTGTGCATGGTATCTACTTCACAAACAAGCCACTTCAGTTCTCTGGATGAATGGTAATATTTTGAGTTTTTTTCCAGCCAGAGCAAGCTTTAACAAAAGGAATAAGATAAAGAATAGTTCAATGTGTAACAGCCAAGCCATCAAAGCCATCAAAAACTGACCAAAAAATCCCAAACAACTAATAGAACAAATTCTTGTTGCTTAAGCTAGAAGATATTCAAGGGCAAAAAGGATCAATTAAGAAAGATGACAATGCTAATGACTGATTGTTTTGCATCTGTCTTTACTAGAGAAGCTGCAGTGGGTGAAACCCATTCCAATCCTACTTTCTTTGGATAATAAGAATTGCTGGCTTGCAAAGTGAAATGTCACCAGAAGAAGTATAAGAAAAGTATAGGAAAAATCTCCTGATGATTTTAAAAAGCAACAAATCATCCAATTTATGCCATTTTTTATCCTGGAACTCAGGACAAATTTGAAACTGATCCTGCTGAGCTACTTGTAAAAATATGTTCTTTCACTAGAAGTGTAATTATGTAAAAGGACTGGAGCCCAGGAGATATAATTGGTCCAATTAAGCCACTTATTAGTATAACTCTGTACTTGATACTGACTACACTGTGAAACATCTAATAGATAGTTATGGCAGAAATTCTGGCTTTGGTTGTGTATTGCAAAGTGCTCTAGTATTGTAACAGTCTATTTCTGCTCTTCAGAAAATTTCCCATGAGATTAATAAATAAATTAAGCAACTGTGAAATGAGGGAAGACAAATTCTTCTCTTTGCTGCTGAACTACCCCAGGAAGCCAAACATTTTTGGGGGCTTGGAACATCACTTGCCTGGAGTCCTTTCTGACTGGAGGTTGAAGGAAATTGACTCTGTTTTAATTTCTATAGATTATCTTACAAACCTGCTCTGTGATGTACTGAAAATCTGATGATACTGGGCTACCTACTGAATGCTGGGACAACTAAAGAATTCACAGAAATAATTTAACACTTTCAGTTTATCTGAAAGAAGTTGTTTGTACCATAGTAATGAAGAAAACCTGTTTAAATAGAAATATAGATGTTTTGTAGGTTTCAAGACTTGATGAAATCTGAACAACTAGCATTTTAGCTGCATCCATATCTGAAAAACTTAATGATCAAGTGATGTATTGGGGACCCTAGTAACCACATGCCTCAAAAGAGGTTTTCATTAGCTCACTTAGGATTAGGCTAATAATCCCATAATGTTCCTATTTTGAGGAACGGTGTTGAAGCTTGGTTCTTCTGAAAAATGTATCCAAAACAGGTTATAGAATGCAAATTGGTATTTACTACTAGTTCAAAATAGCTTACTGTGATGGTTAGTTAAAGTTTGTGATGTATATGCAAAATGTTCATGCAGTCCGAGCAGTCATTGTGCAAGACGAATTCTTATCCAGAAAGTAGAAAGATAAAAAAGTCCCTTATCTAAAGCCACTTGCTTTGTCAGTTTTGTTGTAAAGCTTCTGGAGGGAGAATACAAAATGCTGTCTCAAAGAACTGATTGGTAGTTTCTGGATCTTCCTCTGTAAGAATTTTTATTCCAATCATTGAGGGGAAATCTGGTGACAAGTTTTATTGTCTGTCAGCTACTCTTCTTCCTGAAAGCTACTAACTCCTACTGCTTTTCACAGAAGATATCATAGATATCCACTTTTCTTGTAGCTGTATTTGTAAGAACTGACTTCTGAAAGTCCAAGAAGTGCTGATGAACTTCACTATTCCTGCTGAGCACTTTGAATAGTGGTATTTTTAATGTCAGTAAAAATTATTTTCCATATCTAGGGGGAATAAAAAAAAAAACAACCATAAAAATGAGACTGACTGATCTAAAGCATATAAAAATCAATGATTTCTGTTGACTTCAGAATTGAATCTGACAGGATTCAGGAACTTTCTATCTATTCATAAAGAATGAGAAGAAATGCATTCCTATCTGATCTGTCACATTAGACCATTAATTAGAATGTTATGCTCTTAGCATCACCTGTATCAAAACAAATGTCTTTATTTCAGTCATTTTCATAGATTGTAGAAATGGTAAATGACTTCCCCAACTAGCATGCAAATGAAAAAAAAATATTCTATGTTGTCCACTTGTAGAATATATCAGTGCAACTACACTAAATAAACTGTTGCAGAAGTTAATTCTCCAATGAAAAACCTTTTGATTTTTTTTTCTTTGCAAATGCAGGTTAAAAGGAAAGTATGCCCGTTAGTTTAAGAGATATAACTCTCCCTACTTTGATAGACTAATAAACTTGTACATGTTATAATTTTAGCCCATTATTTATGCTTTTTATGTTCTATATTTTAAAATGTGTCTGATGAGGCAATGCAATATATTTTGCAGTGAATGTTTTGATTATTTCTGCTCTTACAATAAATCATTACACAATTGAAGAACATGCATGTAATCTGCATTTTTTTAATGTAATTTAGGTAAAATCAAAACAGACAGCTCGTATTTCCTAAATTTATGCATATAAATCACACTTGGTAACTTAAACGTATAATTAGACAAATCCATCTTTTTTCTATGAACACTACTTTAGATCAAATGAGTCCAAGTTACCCTTCATATATTTTTGTGCATATGAAATTGTATTTACATGTTAAGTAGGTCTATCATGATTCTGAAGATTTAGCTATAAATTTCTATACAGTTATGCATAAGCATCTCTTTAGAAAACTCCATTCAACTAAAAAATGCCAAAACATTGAGCAAAAAATACTTACCTTATATAAAATGTATAGTAATGTAATTATTGGTATCAAATATTTAATCACTTGTGTCTAAGAAAAATCACAAAAGAAAAGGTTATCATTACAGTACATTTATTTGGTTGCTTAGTTATTAACATATTGATCTGACACTTGTAATGTGCGGGAATTTACACATTTTGAATTTTAAAGTCACAATCCTATTTTGATTTTTTCTTAAAGTGAAGCCCTTCTTATACAGCCATGATAAAATGACGGATTTGTAACTATATGTTTAATCTGCTTTCTACAAAAACACTGTGTTTTTCACTTTAATAGATTGTAAAGTTCTTTTTGGACTGCTGATGATTTCTTAGTATGGTGACTAAGATGTAATGCTGTCGTTATTTTTCATAGCTATATCAATATTGCCATCTAGAGTATTATAATGGAATTGTTCAATATATAGGCCACCAGAAAATATACTTTATTAAGTAAGTTAATACAAACGTGCTTCTGAAATAATTTGTTTGAAAGGACAAACAAAATTCATTTGATTTTTAAAGTTCAGCATAAAAAAATAGCTTTATGAAATGCAGTAAGCATAGTGCTAACCCGCTGTGATGTGTAGAGATGAGCACATTTCAAGATAAGTCGCCATACTTCGGTGCTACACAGGCCAAAAGATGCAAATACACACATGTGGGATGTCCAGAGGTACTTCATTCTGAAATAATACAGACAAGTTTTTGCCTTTTCACTTTTTGCCAAGCTGTACTGATAAGGGAATTTATATTACAGAAATTCTGAACACAGTTTTCTTGGATTTTCAGGACTCTACAATAATTCTGTGAAACATAAACATCACTCTTTGCTGTGTGCTCTTGAGGACATATCTGCTCCCAAAATTCCAAACAATATTTTTGGCAGGATTCTGGGAAATGCTTTAGCCAAGAAGGAATGATAGATCTGGGAGAAAAAGAAGGTTCATGGCCCTGTCAGTTTGTGGTCAGCGTATTTTACACTCTCATTAAAATGCGTTGTCTACAGAAACCTTTAGTAGATTAATAATTAGAAAGTACCTCATTGTGCTTAATGCCAGACATCCAAAAAGAACGGTGTGAATTAAGTTGTAAGCAGCATCGGGCCTCAGTGATATAGTGCGTTCTTCCATTTTTTCGAGGGCTTGATTTGAACAGCTGATTAAGCACAACAAGCAATAAGCGTTAATAAAAGCATTTAATCCTTCTGATGTTAAAGGGCAATACTGCTATTGTGAGTCCACAATCTTATATTACACTTGATATAATTAAGCCTTCTAGCACCAGCTTGATACAGCATTAAGTATTTACTTTCACATATGCTATTCTAGAAGTAATTGTTTCTAGACTGTAATTGTTTCTAGAAACTCATGCTTGAACATTTTGGTCTATTGCTGTCAGTTCCCAAGTCTGCTGAAGAAGACAAAACTGATTAAAAAAAAACCCAAACACCTAAAAACCAAAACAACGATGACAAAACATGACAAACTGAATTATTTTTGAAATATATTTTACCTGAGGTTCCGAAGAGCAACAATGACAGCTGTTACTGTCATAGGGAAGAGAACGAATATGTAGACATAAAAAAGTAACGTATCAGAGAGTCTTGAAAAAGTATTTAAGGGCAGTAAACCAAAAGCTTCTTCACAAAGATAGAGGCTAGCATCAAAATCTCTAAAGAAAAAAGAATAATAGTTGTCATTATGTATGTCATAATTTGAAATAAAGAAGAATCAGTTTTTTTTTCTCAAGCCACAGTGGTGCAGCTGTTGAAGTTGAACAATAAAAAGTAGAATTGCAGCTAAATCATACCTTGTTGCTCCAAATCCAAATTTTGCTTTGAGGAATTTGAATATATGTTCATCTGACTCAAGATTAAGAATTTTCTATGGAGGGGGGGAAAAAAATAAAAGAGCAATCATTGTAAGTATAAAAAAAATTAAACTTAAAAGGTTAAGAAAACTTGTTCACTGTGTTAAATGAAAATGTGAAGAAACACAGGCTTACAAAGGTAGGATGTTTTGCAATGAAATAAGCACTCATTTTGTAATGTGGTGCTGTGGCCCCAAGAGCAAATTATTTACATTTTAAAATACACTATTTTTTTATTTACAGATAAATATTACCAATGATAAGTTGGCTTTAGCCATATTTTTTACTTCACTGACTTATTACATCATACTGTGATATTTTTATACTCCTCATGTACTAAGTTTTAACATTTGGGTTATACAGTCTCTGGAAGAAAAAGTGTTATTGCCTTCACTGTTGCATAGATCTCAATGCACAAGAAGCAGGTAAAGGTATTGTATCGTCTACATCATTTTTATAGCAAGTATTCAATATAACTGTGTTAACTGAAGAGTCAATAAATGAAACTTTGCAAACGCTGAGCAGTATCATAATGTAGTATATATCTAGTTTATTCATAACTGGAAGCCACCTGTAGGTGGGCTTCTAGTTCTGAATATGTATTTGAATATGTGGTGTTAATTTACATTAACAATTTTAAGACTATGTTTTAAAATCATACCAATAAAGTTAGCAAAACAATCTTTAATTTCTAAAGCCTATTCTGAAATGCAGTGAAATCTCATAGAAACTTCTGAAGATGTTATTGTATGTGACCTCTTAACAAGTACCTTTCAATGCATTTAATTTTGCAACACTTCTGTATTAAAAGTAATTTGCTTACCTTGATAAATTTATTTACTAGAAGAGTCAAGCTTGACACTAATAGTGCATGGAGGATAAGTTTCCCAAGCCTATTAAGCAAGCTGCCCTTTTTTAGGTTTTTCTAGAAAGAAAAAAATATTGAAGTACTTAGAATATCTAGGATTTGTATGTAATTGGAACAAAACCAACAAAGACTATTTGAAATCACTTATGTGATTAGGTCTTAAGTGAGGATGAGATTTGCATTAGGCTCACACAAACAGAAGTTCAGACATTAAATATCTAAAATAAAGATATATTTATTCCTTGAAACTGAAGGGATGATATCATAAAAACCATTCAGCATATTGTTTTAGCACAGTTCTGTAACTAGCCAAATGTGTATCTTTTCAAGTATCTATTCGTTAGACTTTCCACCTAAATGTGGCAATGTGACAACAACTGTCAGTTGATACAATTTTGACCAATTCAGAGCTCCAGATCTGAGAACTATTCCATTCATAGACAACTTGGAGTAGGTGCAGACATCCTATTAAAAAAATAAAATCAGAACTATGATTTTATTTTTTTACAAGGTTGGGTGAGTGAGAGACAGCAGGGAAAGCTCTATGAGTTCATGTATTCTGGCTATAGCCTGTCAACAATTCCACTATCAGGAAAAAAAACAAGGAAAAATCCTAATCTTTGAAGGAAAAAACGTATTTCAGTAAACTGAATTTGACATGTACCTATTTCTCATACAATATTTTGCTTGAGGTAGATCTCTACATCCAAGACAAAACCTGCTGAAACAGGTGTGAAGTCCATTTATGCAATTTTTTTTGTGGAATTCAAATGGCAGCTTGCACAATCATAAATGTTAATAGAAATCACAGAATTATGGTGTTTGATGTGCTCAGTTGTAGTTAGTGTAATTGAATTCATTATTTGATCACGCAGTGTTTTTGTTCTTTTACTCTAAAGTAATTTTTCTAATTAGTATTAGAAATTTAAGATTATAATGCATATAAATTACTCATTTATATGTCACACTGTTTATATAATTACTTCAAACATATTTCAATACGTACCTGGATTGTTCTTGCTATCAAGATAGAAGCATTAAAACTTATAAGTAATGATCCAAGAATCATTGAGTTAAAGAACTGTAGGGCACAGACTAGCAGTAATCCAGAAATTTGGATGATATAGAGCCACATAACCTGTAAAAATGAGATTTTTATGCCTCAAAATTTTACAGTAAGTTGCTTTTCTTTTATTGTGTTTTATAATTTATTTCAACATCAATTATTTTTACAAAACATTTTTCTTGCACAAAATCATCACACAGCCATTACTATATTTTTTCTGTATTTATAGAAATAGTAGTTAATATTTTATACTTTTCCTGGGAAACCTGATGCTATAATAAATTGGACAAGTTAAATACTTGCAGAGTGAGGAAAATATTAATTAGTTAGGATTTGGGAGATGTAATCTATTTTCTTTAGTCACAAAAGTATATTTGTAGCCTCTAATGTGTTTTTATGACTAAAGACTTACAGCTTAATGCAGTACAACATTAATTATTATCTAATCCCTGTGTAACTTTCTTTTATGTCTTTTCAAACCATTATGTCCATTTACTTCGATGCAAACACTAAAAAAACAGCTGATTTTCTGATACACTGCTACCAAAACCATAAATTTTTCTTTACAAAAAGTAAAATTCAATCTTGCATTACTGTGGTCATCAAGTTGACTGATAAATGGCAGTGTTAAGCAGAACTTTTGAAAAATTAATATGGAATAATAGTGCTGTAGTAAATCCATTAAAGATCGGGATTAAGCTGTTAATTTGCCAACATTTAAGGTAGCTAACTAGTCACATTAATTGTTAATTTCAGCTTACATGTACAAATATAATGAAAATAGTTCAGTAACTCTTAAACCACATTATTGTGATATGTAGTCACCATGCTAACATTTGGTTATGTTAAAACAATCACTAATATTCAAATCAGCATCAAATTTTGAATGAAATTAACCTGAATTACTCTTCATTCTATCATAACTTTTGTTAAATTTAAGTGAGAAGCTTTTTCAAATTGTGTACTAATTGCAAAGGCTAAAATCTCAGCAGAATTGTACACTGGCATTGAATTCAAAGACAATGGTTTCATCTTGTATAATGTACTTGTTTCCTAAGATCTTCCTAGTGATATTTGCTTTACTTTTGGCTCATTCAGTTTGTGGTGAATTTCAATATTATTTTGTGCTGGACAACAGCTTATGATAGATAACTGTTTCTCCTGAGCAGTCCTACCTTTCTCTGTCCTTTTGTGGTGCAGTGCCTCTGCCTAGCTTTCAAACAAGGATGTACAGAAGTTCAAGTAAAATTCATAAACCCTTATGACTTCAGCTCAAAGATTTTTTTTTTCCTGGCCATTTCCATAGGACATGCTCAAGCTGTGGTATTAAATAAATGTTAGGATGGTGTTTAAAAACAGTCCCCTAAGTAGTGTCAAGCTGTAGCAATGTCTTAACAAAATTAGATGAAAGTTTAGTAGCATAAGTTAACTACATGAAGTGAAAATCAGCTGGGAAAAAACACACAGAGATGATGTATATTTTGATTATTCACTTTTTCATTAAAATACATGCGCTATGATTATTCAGAAGCAGAAGGGCATACAGGCCTTACACCAGTTACTGCAATATTTCCAGAACTGTTAGCTTTATCATAGAAAAGAGAAAAGTTTGCTTATTTCCAAACTTGATCTTACCTTTGCTGTGGGAAGTATGTCAAAGCAGTCCAGTATGAATAATGCCAATGCCTGTATCAGCATCATAAACTGATTAAATTGCCAAGTCAAGCTAAAGAGGAAGGTTGCTACAAATACAGCCAGAAGCGTCAACCTCTAGGAGGGTGGAAAGAAGATTTATTTAACATTTAATTTCTTTATCAGATTATTTAATTTGGTTTTAAATCCACTTTTAAAATGTGAATACATGCTCTCTAACTGCAGTAACTATTTCCTTGAGTATTTTGGAGCTTCAAGTACTTGTATTTATGCTATGCCTACATACATAGTATATATAAAAGCATAATTTGTATATATATTTTGTGTGTATATAGACATATATATTCACACAGACATACATTAACTCCAGTGCTAGAAACGCTTTTAAAGTAATTTCCCCCAAGTTTTACAGGAGTATTTGTGATAGTAGTTTTACTGTGTTGTACTTATAAGAAATACTCACTTCTTGAGCCGGCTGCAAATGACTTCTGAATAGGTATGTGATGGCTGCTATCTGAACCGCAAAGAATGGCAGGGCCCAGTTTTCTCTTAAGGGAATGGTGAATTCTACTCTTGTAGTATCTATTCTGTAAAAAACAGTTTCATGAATTTAAAGCAAACAGAGCACCAACATTGGTGACAGAAAAGTTGAAATGATGGAGTGTTTTGTGGTGTTTTAGATATGTAGGCTCGTTAATCTAGTTCCTTAAACATCCCTGGCTCTGAAAAAATTATGAAGATTCTGCAGATCTACAGATTGTTTCTATGACTCAAGTGTTGTACATAAACTTTACTTATTGTTAAAAAAATTTGTAGGATGTATTAAATCTTACTGATAAAGCACTGCCCGGTTAACTTAGAAATAAACAGAGCAATCTCAAAGTGCAGCATATGGAGTTTAAGTCACAAGTAATTCTACTTTGCCTTTTGGTTTCTGAAAAAGCAAATATCCGAATGTTAAGCCATCAGATTCTTCAGTGTGAGCCCAATGCATTGGATCTTAATGCTACTAAACTAGTCAGAAACTTTAGGTAATTTTTGCAATACTCTAACATAAAATCTATGTTACAGAAGTTAGGAAAAACTTCCCAATGGTCAATCATTATAAAAACTCAAAGTTTAAAATAACTAAATAAAAATTCTCTTGTGTAGATAAAATGTTTGTTAAATGCAAAACAAGCAACACACCTGAGACATGCTTAGTCTCAGATGTAAAATGCACTACTCAGATGTACTTCACCTGGTCCATGTACTTATTCTATCTGCGTAAGTGGTAACAGATGTTGTTTATAAATTATTAGAAAAGAAGACAAATGCAAAGCTTTTTTAAGTGAAAAAGATGACATTATGAAATAAACATGTGAACACATTGCACATGTTTTTAAGTTACTTTCACCTTAGGAGAAATAACACTCATTTTAACAATACATACACATATTTGTTCTGGAATGGATATGTTTGCAGATAAACTTCTTTAGAACTGCTGATGAACATAGCAAACATTTCTGACAGAAGTGACACTGTACTTTTATTTTCTTGCTTATTACAGAAAACAGCCCATGTCACTAGATTTAGCTTCATTCTAGTAGTTCAGTGCCTGCTTAAAGCCAGTCCCTCCTGTTTTCTCTCTGAATGGAGAAATGGTGGTAAAGAACTAGGGTAGTTCAACTGACAGTTTTTTTTTTTCCTAAGAGCTGGAAATGCATAAAGGAATAAGGAAACAGAGAAGCTGAACTTAGTGTGATGATCTTAAGCTCTTGGAAGAATCCCTAAAGGCTGGCTCTGGGATAGTAGGGTGAGACCTGAAGAATGTATAAACAGATGTGTTTTAGCACCTAGTGCACCTCAGGTTGGAAAAGACAGGGTACATCATCTGCAGATTCAGACACATCCGAAAGATGTAGTCTACTCTCTGAGATCAACTCAAACCAAAATTTTATATTACAATTTCTTGAAACTTTAAAATTCTAGACAGCATTTTCAGCTCATTTTTTGATAGCCAATTACTTTCTATTATTTTTTTTCATATTCTGGCTAACTGGAGAGAAGCTGCCTAGTTTCAATTTTCCTCTAATTGATCATGCATCTGAAGGTTTAGTGCCCTATCATTGACATGAGGTAAAATTTTAGAAAAACTGAATGTTGACTCTCACCTACCTGTTGGTAATATACCAGCAAGCTGTCAACAACCCTGAAAGCCATGTTCCACTAAGAAGCCAGCTTGTTACATACAGAGCAATGACATAAACTGCCTGAAGTCCAAACAAAGTGTAGATATAAAAATAAACAGGCTCTAGGTATTGCTGTAAAACACAAGAACACTGATGTTGTCATAAAACACTTGGGGAGGGGATTATACTTAGTATGAATTAGATTTTGTTTTAATAAATTAAAAAGGCATTAAAAATATTTCTAATTGGAAAAAAACCAAAACAAAACAAAACTGAAAAGGAGATCTACGATTCACTGGACAATCTTCATAATGCACTTACAGTCTAAAGCCATAAATAAATGCCTACCTGAATTGGAAGAATCCTATACAGAATGCTGAGAAACACCTCCTGGTAAACATTCATTCTTTCAAGTATGTTAATTGTCCTCACAGATTCAGTTTTATTGTCATATACTAAACCATGTAAACCTTAATGATAAAGAGAAATTGAAATAGGAGATGGTCATTTTTCCCCCTCCATCCTCATTTGAACAGTGAATAATTTTTTCAAAGGTATTTTAGGATCTTTCACCAAAACCTGCAAACGTTGAGCCAAGGATTCAGATCATATTCTAAATCACTATGATCATCTGAGGTCTTCTAGAATATGAATCAGAGTGCTAATTCAAGTACTATGTATTTAGTGACATATAAAACATTAATTTCTACACTTAGATTCCTAATACAGAATATATGATTTGTACTGGTTTGTATTGAACCATTCTTGTCACTACTTTGAAGGCATGCGATGTTGATATTGACAAAAAATGTAGAATAAGCAAAGTTGTGAGGGAGCAAGTTAAAAATCTAGAAAATATGGCAGTCATAGTAAACCCACTATTGCATTTGGTTTGCTTTTAAAAGCTGCTCATTGTGCCACTTACTATGTATTGGTGTACAATGTAAAATTACCCCTTCCCACAAATAACTCATCATGTAAATTAAATAACAAGACACAAATAATAATGAGAGTAATGTACTGAATAAAGCAGCAAGGCTGAAACCTGAACAGATATGAAAGTTGTCCCTCAAGGTGGAGGTGTGGCATAGAAACTAATGGACCACTGTGAAACAGATCACGTCCATATCTTAGTGGCTCCCTGGCGGATAAATAGAACAAATCTGTTTCCAGTACAGTCATTACATCATCTTTCAAACCTAAGACATTCTTTGTCCTCAACCACATTTGAAAATATGTTAAGAACAGTCTGTTGGCAACATGAAGTAAAACTTACTTCACAGTTTACAATACCTTGCTGGATGGAAGCAGCCTGAATCATCTGTTTGTAGTAGGAATAATAAAGTCCACATTCTGTTCGGAATGAAATTTCTCTTTCAACTTCCTGCAGGTGAAAATTCAATAATAAATTCAATTTCTATTTGCTGTTCACAGTAACATGAAGCAGCCAGTTTTTTTCTTCCATTAAGTCAATCTGATGAGTATGGTAATTAGTGAACTTTGCTACCGATGACATTAAAGTAACCTACAGAAGTAGGTTACTTCTAAAATCCTGATTCAATGAATTTGATTGGATACTCATCCAATCCATTACTGAAGTGCCAATTTTAGAATAGAAAATTTATTTCAGATTTCAGTATGAATAAAAACTAGAAACTCTCATTCTATCTACATGGGGGAAACTGGTCCACACAGTGGTTTGAGTATTTGAGTTCATTCTATTAAACTTAGTTTAAATAAAGGTAAAATAAATGCACAGTTGGGTGAGAGGCAAATGCTGGAGATGCTGATGCCTCTGTTAGCATAGTAATGTATATGACTTTTGTGTTACCAATATACAAATCTGAAACATTTTAGATATTTTACAATTTTTGTAATATTCAGTGTTTAGATGGGTGCAGTGGCCAACCGTTGAAGTTTAAAACTGCATATGTGTGCTCCATGCAATATAATGTTTTTTTCCAGATGTGAATATCCTGTAATGTTCCATGGCCACCACTTTGCCACCATAAGGCTTGATTAAGTCAGTATGTTATACATGGGACTACAACATAATCCCAACTCTGGGATCTCAGCTGGCAGGGTATGCTGCTGCCCACTTGCTAAATGCTGTTTCTTGCTGGAAGCCAGCTGTTTGTTACTCTCATGTTATTATGCTTAAATTTTGGGTAAAAGGAGAACTGACTATTTAGTTGTTTTTAGACATTGGTGGAGTTATTTTTTAATCTAAAATGTTCAACTCATCCAAATTAGGTGCACCTCAAACTCTGACTTTTTCTTGGCTGATATTGTAGCAGGTGGGGTCAAGTGAGGCATGAAAGCTCTCCTAGATAAAACTAGTCAGAACAAGATCTCTTTTTTGTTTCCTTTTATTAATTTATCAGTTGTGAAGATTTGATGAAATTTAACAAATTCAGACCACGTTTAACCAAGATAAGACTGCATGAACAGCTAATTTGATGAGAAATAATAGGCATCTTTTAGAAAATTATTTTACTAACAGTTATCATTTTAGTAGTTTATTAAAAAGCATTCCTGCAATTATCTCTGACAAACAGTCAATTAGAAATGGTTGATATCCAGATTTGAAAATCCAATGAGATTCCCATATGTGGTGTAAGCAAGACATACATTAAGAGCTTTGGTTGAGATTTCTGAAGATAATCTCATTAATTCAGGTTTCTTTACAAAAGAACATTACTGAAATAATAGAATGATACTGTTTTCTGATATTTTTATGAATGCCATTCTGGTTAAAACAACCTTGCATAGAATCCTAAGACCTTTACCTCCCTACATGGTCCCATCTCTTCTGCTGGCACAGAATCCATACTATTTCAGAGCTAAAATAAAGCTAGACAGAAAATGCCCTACTGCCACTACTGCCCAAATCAGGATCTTATCTCAAAATATATGTTTTATTGAAGTTAACTTCATAAAGGAAATCAGTACTAGTTCTGGTCTGAGAAAAATCAACAGATAAAAATGCATCTGATTCAAAACAAGTCCACAATTAAACTTTCCAGCTGTCTGGAATACAAATTTTTATAATATCAGCAGAAGAAACCAACATTGGCACTAAATAGTAAAAGCAACATACATAGCAAAATGAGAGTGCTGCATTTTGAATGAGCTCTACTTTCAAATTCATCACTACTGAAAAGTTTTCTAATACCAAAAAAGCAGCTGATTTTAAGTCTTAAAAAAAAAAAAGGAACGTTAACATTTGGAATTTATTAGGGAGGAGAGTGTAGTCACAGAGGGGGATCTAATTAGCAAAAATGCATTCAAACATGATTAATTTGTAATCCTGGCACCAGCTGCATTCAACCAAATGCTATACTTTATGAGACAAACACTAGTGAGTATTACATCTGTTTCATGCTAAGATAACATCTGTTTTATTCACTCACAAGACTTTTCCAGTTTTACAGCAATTTATACTTTTCCTAGTACTCCATGTCAATAAAAAACATATAGACTTATGGGTAAGCATTGTAAGAGCATGTTTGTCTTAATGTAGGTTCAATTTCTAAGTGCTCAAAAAAGAAGTTACCAATATTAGAAGAAAAAAAAATTCTCCAGGACACATATGGAATTGCATATAATTTTAATTTATGCAATTGTATTCTAATAATATTAAGCATTCAAAACAAAATATAAACGACTCTTCCTCTCAAAGGCAGTGCAAAGTCTAGAACTCAGGTTTCCTCAAGCTCCTTAGCCAAGTCATTCAGAACACTGAGCAAGCAGCCAAAGTTTTAGTTGAGTTTTTTTTACAAATAAGGAGTACAAGAAAAGCTCTGATGTATTTTCTTTTTTCACAAAGCTAAAGCACAGTCTGTGTTACTGAAAATATTTTTAGCTGTTCAATTTAGGATAGAAAGATTTGAAAATTTCCCCAACTGTACAACCCAATGCAGACAGCTGCTATCAGTGTTTCTGGTTGCAAATCATGCCTTCAGCAAACATATTTAATCCACATACATGGTCTCTTGGCCAGTGAACCTCGCATCCATCTGTTAGGATGGCATGGTTCCACTTAGATCATACTTTCAGTTCAGAGTAAATGTACCCAACAACCACTCAAAGTGTACTCCTTTGGAAAGATACTACAAAAGTTCCGGACTGCCATTTTTTTTCTGCTTATGGCTCATGTTTAATTTGTGAAGTTCTAATTAGCTGGCCACCAGTTTCTCTACTTTTTCTCATCTTTCTTTTATTCTCAGAATGTAAAGAGAGACAATATAAGCACTCAGAGAAGGAATCCCAGTCTTCTTATCCCGCGTGTCTGAAAGACTTAAGTTTTGTTACTTTTATTCCTGGGCTCTTGTAAGTAGCCACATTATTAAAAGAGAATTGAGTATCAGAAGACTAAATGCTTACTCAAAAGGGATAAAGAACAAATGAAAACCCTGAAATGGTTTGTGTTACAGTACTCATTTGCTATGTGGCCTTGGCTCATTCCTGTTTAAGGCTTCTTCAGAGTTTGCATTTGAACAAATAATGATAGCTGACAGAAAAGATGATAAAATTCCTTCCTTTCTATTGTTTTCATAGTAGAACATGTTTCCAAAAGAGTTTACTTGAGATGCACCTTCAATACCTATATCCAGTGATCTAGCTGTAGGCATCTGTTCATTGCAGTGGAGTTGGACTACATGACCTTTAAAGGTCCATTCCAACTCAAAGAATTCTGTGATTCTATATTCAAAGAAGGATGTCAGTGCATACAGCACAGGATTACATGTACAATACAGCAGCAGTTGTTTCAGTAAGTGCCAACTATTTTTATTTTTGCTGTGTATGTGTGTCTTGGATAGGAAAAGTGCCTAGGATAAAAAATACACATATTGCAATACAAGTATTCTAGTTAAATATAGTTGTTCCATTTTACATGTAGATCTAAAAAAAATCTACTTATTTTAGGCATCTTCAAAAGAAAATGACTCACCTAATTCTTTTCACTGGTTAAATTTAGATGTGTGTACAGCTGTATTATTTTCCCATAAAATGATTCTAGGGAGAAAACCAGCCAGAGCTGGTTTCCCCTACATTGTAGATGTTGGTTTGACATTGGTTAATGTTTGAAATATGTTCTGAGTTTTGCACATTTAGGATATTCTTCCATAAAATTAGTATTGATTAGTAAGGGACTGCTTAAATTGCAGAATTATGTGCCAGATTTTGCATATTGTTTTATCTCTTTGTGGTGCTGGTAGTTTTGGATTGCTTTGGATGCATGAGATGATTATAAAACAACATACAGTAGACTGTTAAACTCTCTTCTAGATAATGACCAGTTGCTGAAAGAACCATTGCTATTCCTGAGGTAGGAAAGCACAGTTGTCTAGCAATGTATTCAGAAGAAAAACAGTTAAATGGTATTAACAGAAATGACTGAGGATATAAAAAGCTGTGAGGAGGGAGGTATAGCTCCTGATTTTACATACCAAATTAAAAAAAACCAAAACATTGAAATATTCCATGCTTCTGAACAATTGCAAGATAAGTAAATGAAATTTCAACTAACACTCTTATTAATGCTCTATGAAAATAAATGTTACCTTAATATTGGAAAACCACAGGTCATTTTCATGCAGTGTAGCAACATAAACAGAAGTAAGAAGTCCAAGAAAGATGGCAACAATTCCACCAACAGTTAGTGAAAGTATATTCCACAGCTTTCCACCTGTATGATCTTGGAAGAGAAATATTTGACTGTGTAACTGCGAAGTCGTAATTCAACTTCAGTGAACTTTGGAAACTCATCTATACACTGTCTGTGCTAGTATAATTTACATTTCTTAGGGAGCAGGACATTGGAATTTCAGAGCTCTTCATGGAGATGTGTCTTTACTATTTCATGCAAGAACTAACAGTACATGCAAAGTGAAATAAGGTGTGCCTTAACTGGAAATACATAGTTAGAATTTAAGAACACAACAACTTTATACAAATAGAGAAATAACATATCTAATTTGTAAATCTAAATTGAAATATCCTCCAGGGCAGCATTTCTAATTAAAGCTATACAAAATGACTGTTACATCACAAAGACATTGAAATCTTCAAACTTCTTAGTATAGCTGCCAGTGTTTTTTTTTTTGGGGGGGGGGGGGGCGGGGGGGGGAAGGAATGGTGTATTTTTTTTTTAATTAAAAAAAACTTTGAAGGCTCAGAAGTCTCAGTAAGCACTCGCAAGGAGACAGAACAGTGGCCAAAGCAGCCTTTGATGATAGTGTCAAGTTTTGAAATGCAGATAATCTCCTTTTCACATCAGAATGAGATTACAGACAGAACAAAGGGAAGAAAAGGTTGCGTCTCCAGGCAGCTCAAGTATTGCATTAGTATTGCACTGTAAGCATTGCATACTTACATTCATGATTTTTTTTTTTAATGTTGATATAAGACTTAACATGGATTTTAGTGATCTGGAATTCTGTCCCTTTAACGGCTATTTCATACTGTGTGCTACATCTATATAAACAGTAGCAAATACACAATTCAGTGGAGCTGAGGGCTGGACAGTAGCATTGTAGCCTAAATGTACTTGTGTGCAAGCAACTGAGGTAACTTTCATCTACCAAAAATACACATAATACACGTACAGGAACTCTGAGAATTTAGATCAAAAAGTTCCTTAAACTAATAAAACCCAAACAAAACTGAAAACCAAAACTCTGATAACTCTGAAGTTATAAATCCAAAGAACACCGTTAGTACTTCATTATTTAAACAGATCCTCAAATGAAGACACTTAAAGTCTCTCTTTTAAACTCATCTAGATAGTCTGTTCTGTACTACAGGTGAGAGTTTGCAGTTAAATTAATATTTCTCGTGCAGTTTGCTTATACTTAAGTACAGTTTGTCAGAGGTCTTCAAATTCTTTTGTTACTGATGACTTTTATATCTTCAAGAACCTATGATTGCTATATGACATTTGATAGCATGTCACTATTACTAAACAGAACAGTTTTTACTTGAAATTAAATTTAAATTAGGGTTTTAAAGTGGAGGTGAGAGTGTTGTGCAGTAGTCTGCATAGCCTTAGTCTCATCCAATTCATGTTGGTAACAGATGTTCAAGTATGAAAATTTATTTGGTATGTACCTAGTCCTAACCTATGTGCCTATGACAGAAACCTGAAGCCAAATGCTACTAGAAAGCCATAAGATTACAAGCTCATTTACCCACCAGACAGAATTTTCCCCTCAGACTTCACGTTCTTCTCCTCTGAAGGCTGATCTTCATCTGCTTCTGGGACTTTTCCACCCTTTCTCTGTCTTATGGTTGTCATGATGACAGTCACTTTATTATTCTTCAGTCTTACTCCTAGGTGGACACATAAACAGAATGCATCTTCCTACCCAAACATTCAGCTACTACTGTATGAAATGTCTGAAAACAGAACTGTATCTTGTGCCATAAGAGACTTTAAGTTACAAAACTGTAACTGAGTTGAAGTGTATCTTACCAAAATATAATAATTCCATGTTGTCTCTTTTTCTTTTTAACAACTCAGATATTAAATGAAATTACATTTACCTTTAAATGAATTACATTCATTCATTAAATGAAATTACCCTAAATCTGCAAAGATTCCAGTTCACAATCTTGCATACTCTTGACAAGGTTTTCAGAATGGTTCATAGTTTTGGCTGCCCTCACTTTTGGGTTTCTGACTCAGAACGCACATCAGGCTCCATTGCTTCGAAAATCATGAAGAGTGAGCCTTTCACAGGGAAAAAAAAAAAAAAAAAAAGTTCTTTCAGGGTATTTTCATGGGTACCTAAAATAGACAGCCATTTGTTTAAGTCTTGGCTTTCAAGAAATCCCAAAAAAGTGGGCTGTGGGATGCAAAAACGTTGCCAAAGAACATGTGCTAAAAAAGACAACAGACATCTTTGATGTTTTGTACTATCAAAGCCTCATAAAATACAAAAACATTAAGGGAAAAAAAAAAAAAAGCAGCTAGTCATGCTTTTGCCCATTGACAGCTCTCTGTTCTGTGAGTGGTCCACCAGCGAAACTGTTTCAAGCTGCCATTCTGTATTTGGGAAACGATGATTTCCTGTCTTGCACGCTCGAACGTTAACGTTCCGTGGTGTAAACACCGCCGTTACGGTTCGCACGAGAGTGAGCGAGTAACGGCGCTTATCGTCTGAGAAACAAGCCTCAACTGCACGGCTCTCTGGCACTGAATCGGCTTCACCTCTTTTTCCTTTCCCCAAGCCAAAAACACCTGGAGGGAGGTGAGCATTTACCTACGGCGTTTTTAAGCAGCTGGTTTGTAGCAAGCACAGTAACGCCGTAACTGGGGCAAGGTGGTCATCGCAAGCACGCTTTCTTAAGCTGGCCCAGCCAGCTTCCATTCCCGCCTCGTGCCGCAGGGATCGCTTTCGCCAGGCGCAGGGAAGCCGCGGTCCCGCCTCCGAGACGAGGTGAGGCCGGGTCGGGTCAGGCCCTGCGGCGCGGGATCGCGCGGGGAGGCGGCGGGCGGGCGGGCGAGGGGGCCGAGGGCCCGCGCCAGAGCCGCACCGGGAGCGGAGCGGCCCCGGGGGCCGGGCCCGGGCCGCCGCTCCCTTCCGCGCCGCTCCGGAGGCCGGGCCGGGCCCGGCGGGCGGCGACGCGCGGCGCCGCCTTTCCGCTCGCCGCGGCCTGCGCCGCCAGCCCGCCTCGCCCCGTTCCCCACCGCCCCCCGGTACCTGCCGGCGTTCCCGGGGCCGCGGGGCGGCGGCTCGTGGCGGCTGGTGGCGGCGCTGCCTGCGCGGATGTGCCGGGCCCCGCCGCGAGGAGGGGAAGGGGCGGGGGTGGGGGCGGACGCGGGGCCGCCGCTCGCCCCTGCCGGGCGGAGCGGAGGGGCTGCGGGCAGCGGCGCGCTGCGGGCCGGGCCGCGCCCTCCCCAGTGCTTGCGGGCTCCGAGCAGGGAACGCGACGGGGTTCTGTGGGAGCAGATACCGGCGGCAGCGCCCGGCTGCAGACCCGCCCCCAAAATAAGCGTTCCGACTTAACGAGTGCAGCCCGTGTTTCTTCATTGCAGCGCCTTTAAAGCTTTTTGTCATAGCAGAAAGTTTCCCCCTAAAATCTTACCCGAGTGCTGACTCCCACATCCGATCACGCAAAGCAGATTTCCCCCAAATCCACACAAATACTGTGATATGGGCTGAAGTGGAGTTTACTTCTTCAGCACAACGGTCAGGTGCTTTTCCATCACCATTTTGCAGTCCAGCAATACTTGCTTTTTGGTTCCACAATTACTTCAACACCAGCGTTTGAAACAGGCAGGAATTCGGGGAAAAGCAAACTGTAGGCACCCCGGTGATTCAGAGCTGTCAGACCAACATCTCAGAACATGCAAAGTCAGGAAGATTTTAAGGATCTATCTTTGCACACATGCTATGTTTTATAGTTAGTTTTTAGAAGAAATGGAATGTCTGTTTTCTTTTAATTTATCTGATTAAGATCCCCAGTTAGTTAAAAATTTCTACTACAAGTCAGTTTAGAACTGATCAGACATACACTGAAACTGAAGAATTACAGGCATTAGATGTACTGTATTACTAATAGCATCAGAACTACAGCCTCGTCATGCAGGTCAGGTGTTTGCTAAAATTAACATACTGTATATGAATCAAACAAATGATTGGGTATGTGTATTTTTGTAAAGAACAGCATATTGCATTACCTTTTAAGCAGTTAATTCTCACGATGTTACCTTCCAAAGCTATGGGATGTTGTTGCGTTGTTGTGATTCCCTTCCCAGTGGAGCAGCAGGGCTTCTAACTCATTTTCTCCCAATTCCCAGCAGTCCTGCAGTTGCTAGGTTCCAGCACAGCTCTGTTCCTGCAAGCTGTGTGCCCTGATCCATCTCTGTGAGCAGCCACCCTGGGCTGGCACAAGTGGAGGGAAGGTGTGGGAGTATGTATGCGCAGCAGAGAAGGGTACCAGCAGAATCACAAGACCAGGATATTTGTGGGGGGTAGAATATGTTCTGCTGAGGCTGTTTTATTAAGGTGAAGGGAATATGGTATTTCAGCCCAAGGAATTGGTAGTACCTGGATTCCATGACTTTTTTCCTCCAAGTTTTACATTAAAGAAAATGTGAAAAAGTTGTACAACACAGCATTCTGTAGTGTAGTATCTAAACTTGTTTGCAGTTCCAGGTTTTTTTTGTTGTTTTTTGTTTTTTTAAAAATTGTAATTGGTGCAGGGCCATAAGAGTAGCAAAAAAAGAAGTAAAATACCCTGTTTATGTCAGTGTAAGCCATGACAACACAAGTAGTGGGGACTCCAGTGAGACTTTCTCTCCATGGCCAGCAGCAGCAGACTTGTGTGTGTTTGTTTTTGGAGATGGGAGGAAAATCTGCAAGGCCAAGAAATACACTATGTGATTAAAATTAAGTTGCAAAACTTAGCTTACATGATGCATAAGCACAAGTCCATCACTTACCTGAAAAAAGAACACAATATAAGGCTTTCACTCCATTTAAACTGGGGATAAGATTCCCACTAGCTGCATTATGAAATCTGAAGGACAGTTCTGTCCTTCAGTGTCTCTCCATAACTGCATGCAGGCTCCCTCACATTGTGACTTGTTTCAGTAGTCTCTTGTTTCATCACCACTGTTACTTTTACAAAACTTGTTAACAGTATTAACTCTATCATCAGTATTAATAACTCTATCATCAGTATTAACTCTACTATCTTGACTCAATAGTGTGAAATGATAATAAAAGTATTTCAAATACTTTTTGATTTAAACCCATTCCCATCTCTCCAAACATTGGTTCAGTGATCATTTTTCAATATAACAGTATTTCATGCAGGTCTAATAAAAGTGACTAAAGTGTTTAACAAAAAAAGTTTATTACCAAAATACAATATTAAAGTCAATACGTGACAAACTCCTGTAAAGCAAAATAAATTATTCTAACATTGTACAGTATTTCAGAAGGTAGTTAAAGTAGTACTACAGACTTTGCTTCATAGTTCCAAACAGTCATCTATTAGGAACACAATCCTAGAGAGCTTAAGGCATGCAGCTTAATGTGCTGGATAATTTCATAAAACAGAAGTCATCCTATTTAATAAGATACAGTATCAGCATTAACTGCAGTCTTTACATGTCAGTTTTGTAATCTTTTTTTTTATACTTTGGCTATAAAAGCAGTGCCATAGTGTTACAATACCTTTTCTTAAAAAAATACATGTACCCATGTCCATGAATATCAAATGCAAATGTAAATTTCTATTAAATATATCTTAACAAATGTTACTTTGAGCACCAACTGTACATTTTAAAAAATGATTAAATAAGTGCTTCTGAAAGAGGAAAATACAATAACTCTGACTGAATCCCATTACTCCAGGTCAAGCATAAATCTGAAAGATGAAATATGCACCTATTTATCATTATAGCCTAGTATGAATGAAGTTTTCTCATTAGTAGAAGTACAGGCATTTAAAATCAAAGCTAAAAGTAACAGTTCATTTCGCGGCCTAAACTCTAATTAAAACAAACAGGAAGAGAAAAGCTGATCAGCTGATAGTGCTGTGACAGAAGAGCCAAAAAATATTTTAAAAGCTTAAAAAAAGGGGAAGACTGCAGTGTTAGTGACTTTGAAATGTGCTTGAAAAACCCTTATATAACATGCAGCCAAGCCAACCATATACTTTCTAAAGCAGATAACCTGAGAAATACTTTGCTTTCAGAAACTAAGCCTATAATTACTTCACATGCAGAACTTCTGATAAAGGCCATGGGAATTGTGAGTGGGTAACTAACAGCAAGCAGCCCGGAGACAGTTAGAAATGCTTCTGTGTTTCCAGGAAAGAAGAATTTGTTAGCATTTGGAAGATTAATAGCGGTTTTTAGAGGCAACTAGCTTATACTATTGCGCAGTAACCCATGGTTTAGCAGAAAAAAAGCAAAGAGCAATTGTAAATAGATATGTTTTGGTTCCTAATCCCATTACAAGGAGTCTTGGTGCATTATACTTACTGCTGCAAGCGTGGCCTGAACGTAGACCCAAACTGTTAACTTTGAAGCTACTTGCTTCTCTTCTTAGTTTGTGAATACAAGTTTTTCATCTTTTCTCTCTCACTAGCAGAGCAACCTTATGTATCTATCCCTTTATGCAAAAATAAGAATGTGGCAAACTATGGTTTCTGTGCATACTGACTGGTAGAGTTTAACGATCTCTAATTCATTTTGACATGATGTGAATAAATCATGTTTTTCAAATGTAAAATCCTTTTGTAGAAATATGAAATATAACTTTTAACATAAAATAGTACTTGCTTCACATCTGTATTTAAAGTATCTCAAATACCTTATAAAAATGCTTTGATGTTATATCATGACCAATTTTGAAAGTAAAATATATACTTTCCAATATCTAATTTATAAACAAAGCAATATATATTTAATCCAAAGAACAAGTTAAGGAAATCACTTACAAACAAAAACCACAAAATGTAGCTGGAATCTTCATGCCTTTTGCCCTAGCATTTAGATTTCATGCTATATCATAAAGTTGTGACCAGACTTGTTTTTTTCTTCTCCTCTTTGCCACTTTCAGTCAGCAGTGCACAGCAGACTGTGTGCTACATACATATGTACAAACAGCACCTTCTTGGATTTATTGCTGTAGCTCATTTTCTGCTAGCAGAAATGCACAAATAGGAAATAAAATGCTATTTTTCTAAGAGCAAGTCATTTTTAAGTAATAAGCTAATGAAAAAATCAGGTAACTGCATTCCCATGTCAGGAACTAGGCATGCTTCTGTGCTACTGCCATTCTTTAAAAGCAGAAATAAACAGCCACGCTAGAAAGTTTAAATCATGTTATGAAAGGGCTTATTCAGATGTGCTACTATTTCATTCAATTGAAATGTCTATCTCAAACAACTTAGGTAGCCAAATTTATACATAACCTCAAAAAGTTGCCTGGTAATTAGCCTGATCCCCACTGACAATCCCCAAATGTAGATAAACATCTTCTACTGCAGACTGCTGTTAGCAGGGGGAAAGGAAAAGGGGGGAGAGACTTCCACGTGTTCCTTAGAAAACAAAGTAATCCTCAATTCTCTTTATAAATTCATATTTATAAACTAGCAGAATTTGTTCTACAACTGACTGTTTTTGATTATTTTGCTTAAAATATTGTTTGCCATGTTTTATTTTTTGAAATATAACTTTCTGTAGGAAGATTCTTTCTATGAACTATTTCTACAGTGACAACTCTGCCACACAAATGGGAAATTTAGACAGCCAGTGGGATTTTGAAAGAACTCCAAAGCATGTAGGCATTACTCAAAATCCCAGCTCATCCTCATCTACATCCTTGGGATCTACATAAGTTTAAAAATCTCTTTGTAGCAATATTTGTTAACACCTTGATCTCATTAGAAAAGAGTCCTCATATGTACTGCAAAATAATCACTGCAAGTTACAAGTGACATATGAGATGCTCGGTGTTGCTTTTTGTTTGTTTGTTTTTAAGTTTTTTTTAAATAGTTCTGCTGAATGTGTTAATAAAGCCCTTAAGATACAGCAGGTCATTATTATAAAGAATCTTTTACACACAATCAATTAAAAAGATATATACTATTAGGATCCAATTGGAGAAATGGTTACTAGCAAAATGCTTCTAGGCTACTCAGCTCCTGGTGCTCTAAATCAACAGATAGGATACCACTCTTTTTTGAAACACAGCTTGGAGTTTGTAAAGCCTTAAAAATAGATTGGGGAAAATGAAATGCCTAGGCGTATGTGCAAGCACACACATGTCCTCACCCACCTCCCCTTTCTACCTTCTGGAATCCAGGCTGAGTTAGATAAGACCATATTGTGAGTTTGTATCTGGTGTGTTGCCAGTTTCAAAAAAGAGAGTAAAAAAAGTTATTTGCCTAAATATTTGGAAAACACCAAAGCTTTTCAGATGATATAAAGCTTTCATACCTTTGGGTTTTAACACAATGTACTAATGCATTATTACTGACTAGTACCTGTCAATGAAAGGAAAAAAAGCAACAATCCTGCATTCTTGGCACCATGTAGACAAATAACCGGTTAATGTGGATTGTTCTCTTTCCTGCTCCCAGTATTTATTTCTAAAATGATTCATCAATCCCTGGTTAAAATTTTATATTCTTAGTGAAACAAGGACTTAGGATGGGAAATCATCAAGTTTTGTTTGCAATTCTTCTCTTTAGTTTCTCAAGCAAAATTAGCAAAGAAAGTAAATATTCACTCTAGGAAACCCTCTCTTCAACTTACTGCTTTACCTAGATTGTGTTCTGATTTGTGCTGTGGTCCTTATTTAGGATAATATTTATTATTTCACCCTCATGTTCTTTCATGTGACCCAGCAGATTTTCTTTGTTGGTAGACTCAAAACCACAAATACAGCAGCAGAAGAGAAGAACACAATATTCTGTGCCAAGATGGGGTAGAGTGGAGTTCTTTTCTAAACTGCATGAGGTATTCATCAAATTAGGCTTTTCATTTTCATCAGAACCTGAAATTTCATTATTAGTCTGGTTAATAGACTCTGTAAAAGACACCAGGTTGTCTGAACTTCCTAGAACAGATACTGTACTTTCTTCTGTGCCTTCTAATAAGGTTTTGTCAGGAAGCTGTCCTTGAAACCTGAAAAAATAATAAAAACCAAAACAACTATCAAAATGTACAGCAGTTGCTTCTTGATGGGAATTTTACTTTGGATCAGAATTGGCTCATTTGAGAAGTCTAGATAGTAGGTTTGAAAGCAGACCAGACATACCTGCTGCTTTGTGAAATTGCATCATTAATAGCCTTGTTGACTTGTTCATAGTTATAATTTTGGTCACTTGCATGTTTCCACATGTGGGACTTCAGGGAAGGAGGATGGCTACATACATATCCACAGAGAGAACACCTAAGGAAAACAAGTGGAGAAGAGATGCATTTAAAAGTTAAGCTTTACTATAATAGTAATTTTTTTTTTGTCTCCCATAAGGATGAGAAAGCAGCAAGATACACATCAATCCTCATAGGTGAAATAAGTTTGCAAAATTTCATTCTACAATGTAATTTATAGAGTCTGAGAACTTAAGATTGGCTTTTTAGACTTCTTAAACAATTTAACTGAAATCTTACCTATTTGGCCTGTTAAATCTTTTTAAATACTGCAAAAATGAAATAGTTCTAATGACTACAGAAACGTGGAGTATGTCTGTATGGCAGCTGGCAGGCAGATAGTGAGCTTTGTCTGCAATTGTTCTGAACCAAGAGCAATTGTAATAATTAGCACTGCTAATTTAAACAGAATTGATAAAACCTTTCTTGGTGCAGCATGTATTAGCTTATTTGAGGATCACAGAATTGTGGAAGTTGGAAGGCACCCCTTGAGAATATCCAGCTCCATCCAGCTGTTCAAGCAGGATAAGCTACATCAGGTTCCCAGGGCAGCATCCAGTCAGGTTCTGGAATCTATTTGCAGACTGAAACTCGTACACATGACAGTTTTGCCCACAAAGTGGTCCATCAGGTCGAGGTACCACAAATTTTCTATCTCCCTATAAAACAATGTCCTATAAGGTATGCTGTCTTGTTCTTCAATTCAATTTGAATTTTTATACATAAAATTTAGAAAAAATAACATCCTAAAAAATCCTAGGTATTAAACTGTATTTATCTTTTGAGGAATGACAGTTTGAGAAATACTTTTCAAATTTTAGTTGTATTGTTTTGGTCCTCTTAAAGTTAATTTACGCTTTTAGGATGTAAGGACTTTATGTATACAATTCCAATTACTTAGTATAGGGACAAGATTTCAGCATACACTTCAGTAAATTAAACAGAACTACAAATGCTTAATGCGGGTAATAATTCGGTACGTCTTCTTCTCAATAATCCAATCTCTCTTTCTAAAAGCAGCTGCAAATTCAGACTATTAATGGCAATCAGATAAATACATAACAGGATTCAGGATAGAACAAAAAATATTTCCTTCTCCTGTGCAGAACAGCTGAAAAACCTTGGAAAGTAAATATTTGTGTAGCGATATATTGCATTATAACAGACACAAAAAACCTAACAAATCCCACAGGACTTTTTCCATACATGAACATACAACAAAGGAAGCATTTTTTGCAAGTGTTTCTGAGATGATAAACTGGTTCTTTCAGTGTGAAGGAGAGGGATGATACTAGATGGCATTACTCCACTGCTGCCTTTATGTAGGAAGGTAATTCTGTCCTGCTGTGGAACAACAGGCATGTCCTTCTAGCCCAACTTATCTCTACTACTTGATTTAGAACATACCATTTTTCCCTTTTCCTTCTAATTTGAAGCCTTGTTAATAAAACAGCTTTCAAAAACAGACAACTTCACCCTCAGATCTAAAATCTTAGTATTTCTGAAAACACTTTTTCAAAACAATGCCACCATTAAGAGTAAGATAAAAGGCAGACCTCATTGTTCACTTATGGATAACATTAGGCCAAAATGAGATTTTGCAAAACACAAGCTTAAAAAAAAAAAAAAAAACAACAACCAAAAACGTTGAATCTATTCTATATGCATATGTATTCCACTAATTTTTTATTATGTGATGTTATAACTTTTTCTGCACTGCTTGTACAGCTGGGCTTCATAGGTTGATACATGGTGAATGAAGCAACAGTTCAGTGTTTTTAACCCCTTTTAATTAGTCTTTTTTTTAAAGTGCATTAATTTAAACAGCTTATTTACTACCAGATTTACTTTGCTGAGAGCACGAGCTAAATGATGTTGACTGCTTTAGCATATATCATCAAAGGCAGAAACTCAACAACTTTTAGTCTGATGCTCTACACTTCAAGATCATTATCTAGAATATGATGTATATTAAATGAAATGATATTATGGGTAACATAATAGCCACTCATATTACTTTTATTTAGGGCAGTGTGATTCAAATCTGGACTCTTACCAGGGTTGTGCCTAGAGTAGGATATTAAACAAAGCCAGAAAACATAAATTGTTACATTCCAGTGCCCATGAATAATTGTTAGAAGTGGTTTTGGCACACGCATTCTCCCAAACAATTCTGAGCATGCTTTGGCAGGTAACGCAGTCAAGAAGCCTCTTGCAATAAGCAGTTTATGTATTACGCCATTTTGGAAAGAAAGAGGGATGTCCCCCATCAAATCTCTTTTCTTCCTTCTTTCAAAAAAAAAAAAAAAAAAAAAGTCACTGGAACAAGGAATGCATCTAGGAGGGAAAAGATTATAATCTGAACTCTGCCTTATATCTTGAATACAAAATCACTACTATCACAGCTTTTTGCTAAATCCAAACTGTTACATACTTGTACTGTTCCATTAGCTGCACTGCCTGATGCTCCTGGGGGTGACGCCTCATATGGCATTTCAAGCTATTCATATTTGTGGTGGCGAAGTCGCATACTCGACATCTAAAGAGACAACAACAATCTGACAATTAACTGCTAGCACTATTCCAGCAATAAAATCTATGAGGAAGCAAAGGTCTGGAAAGACTGCAATTAAAGGCTAACAACAGTTACAGAAGTCTAAGTGATGACATTTAACTTTTAATTTTTGGACCATTAGAACCTTTTGCAATCCCCAAAAGTCTCCATCTTAAAGCTAGAATCACTATGTATACAGATCATGTTCTGTCCTCACATCCACCTTGTGGGCCTTTTCTGAAGCTGATAAGCATTACGATCTGTAATGGATGCTCTTGAAGCAGTCATGATGTAAGCTGCTTGGCTATGTTATGTAAAAGCAGAATATGACCACATAAACTATAGGGAGACAGTGCACTTAGAAGTGAGTATTGTCCCTTAAGAACATGTATTCTACTTTGTGAAATAATAGACATTTCTCATGACATTATAAAAGCCAAATTCCTATTAAGTAATAAAACATCTAAGTTTCAGAGCATTACAACTGAAGTAAAAGTCACAGACTAGATCAACACAATTAGAATAAAGTGCCCTAAGAAAAAGTGTGTCTCATCACACTCAGATTTTATTTTTTTGACTGCTGTCACAGGATCTTTTCACAAAAATAATACATAAAACAGTTCTGATCTGATCAGGATCCCTGGATTTGGATCCCAGAGTCCTTCACTCTAAAATACTAAGCTATGCATAAATATCAATATATTACTACAAAAGTTTCCTATATATAACATTAAAATAGATCTAATGGAACTCATCAGGATTAGCTAAAATTTCGCATATTTTTCAGTATTTCAGTTGTTTCTATTTTCAAATGGTAAAATGTCCAGTCATTACTAATTTTGGTTTACAGGGTGAAAAAGATTGAGACTGCAGGACATTTAACTTGAAATTACTCCCTTTATTATTGAAAGGATTTAATTTTGCAGTATTAAAACCCAGGAAGTATCAAATCTCCAAAACGCATCATTAGAGGCTATATAGACAGTTTAATTTCCAGCAATTTTTGTTAAATAAGTAATAAAGTATTTGCGTGGGCATAAAAATAGCTGCAATGTAGTTAGGTTGCTATCTGACATTATGAAAGGCTCAAGGAAAATACATGTTTCAAAATGAGAAATATCACAGCTACTGGCTCTTCACAGTTTTTAGGCTGTGGCTTCATTATCCCACTAGGTCTGCAAATGTATCTAAAGGGCTTGTGCCAAAATAATAAGAAAAGCAAGCTGGATCAGTAGGCTTAAATGTAGTATACAGCAGTCTATATCACCAATGGAAAAATTTCAGTGGTTCCTTGATCAAACAGGCTAGCTAGCTGTAACTCAGACATTAGTAAGACGCTACAGATGTGTTGTTCCAGCCCCACCAAGTAACAAATAATGGCAATAGGGAAGATTCTGAGAAAAAGAAAAATCTGTTTGTATTCCACACTTGTTATCTGAGCAAACATCATGCAAATTTTTGCTGGTGATACTGGATATCATCATAATGCACAAATCAAAATACAATGTCCTCTGCTTTATAATTTAGACATAAAAGAAAGGCCCTGACTGAGCTCAGCATTTTCAGTGTTAAGATGAGTTTCCAGAATTTGTGCTGAAAAGATAAGAATTGTATTAACTCACATCTATTTTCTAGCCACTAGAGAGGGACAGAGATCCACAGCAAATAAGCAGATTTAAATTGCAGGAATTTATGCTGTATGCTTTATTTTTTCTGCTGAGAAACTGAACTATACAGTATTACAGCCAATTTTGGATATCAAAGTTTCTACATATATCCATGTAATATCCTTTATAGAAAAGCTGTATCTGATCCTAAATGCATTAATACTGTTTGAAACCTGTAAAAAAGGTAAGGGGGCTGGGAACAGGACAACAGGCAGAACTCTTCCAAACTGAATAAGCCAGTACATTATGAACACACCTTGACTCCTACCTCCTTTGGAAAGAAATGTGTATCTTGCTGTTTGCCTTAATGGCAATGGAGAACATTTTGCAAGAAGGCAAATCCAAAATAAAGTGTTAAGGGAGTTTGCTAAACATATATTATTACTAGTGGCCAAAGTTCAATATTATAAGATATTTACTTCCCTTTGCACATCTGCTTCAAACTGAAAACAAGCTGGTCACATAACATCCTGGAGATTACAGCAAATCTTAATTACCTAGTTTGAGTCAAACAGTAAGTGTGGCTCCTTCAAAGCTGCAGTAAAATTACTGCATTGACATTCTTTAACAATATCTTTAAAATTCTATGAGCAATACAGTAATGTATTTAGTTAAAATAAGCAGTCTACAAGCCTAGTATTATTTAGCAATAACTGAGACTCTTACCTGTATGGCTTATCAGAGTTATGAATTCGTCTGTGATTTCGTACGCCAACATAAGTTGTGCTGGTGTAGTCACATACATCACACCTATACAGTTTCTGAACTGAAGACTTACTTCCTACATTAAAAAAAATACAAAATTTTAAAGATCTGCATCCAGCATTGTATGAAGTTATCAGATGATAATTTCAAGACAGCTGAAAATTATGAAACGTGAATTAACTTTAAAGGCAATACTTTACTGGAGCAAACTGGCAGTGGACATAGAGGAAAAAAAAAGTGCATTTTTTTTATTACCGTGCTGTTCTGCATTTGCCCTACCATTTACTGGAATTATAAAGTTTAAGGAAGACACATACTTCCTCTCTATTCTTCCTCCAGTGGGCTCAAAATCCTGGGTTACAGCAAAAGTTGAAAAAATGAGAGAATGAATCAAATGAAGAAAAAAAGATGGGCACTGATAAAGGATAAGTTTCTAACTGGCAAATATAGGAAAGACAAACAAAAGGTCTCGTGAAGCGCTCAGAATCCTTTTATCATCCACTTTTATAAGGATCTTAAAAAAAAAAGAGATGACAAAAAAAAAAAAAAAAAAAGATATTGACCAGATGTATTAAAAAATAACTTGGAACTTCTCCAAATTACTGAAAAGCAATTGCAATAAAAATCGTTTTTTCTTCCATAATGAAAGAGACTTTTGAAAAATTAATGGTTGCAGAGACAAAGGCTAATGACTAATTTAAGACAGGAAAATGTGTGCCCGCAAGTGCACAGTTTGAATATTTCTGGGACGTGACTTTGTAGACTTTACCAGTCCTATTCCTGCTCCCTCACTGAATAATGTAACTTATCTTGGCTGAAATATAAACGTTTAGGAGGAGGGATGGTATTTTTATATGGGTCTTCTTCCCACCCCAGCCAATCGTGCAGCCTTCACACGCTCCTCAAATGAGATAATAGCAGAAATACAAAGGAACAACAGATTGGAGCTATTTAAATCAGCACTACTGTCAAAAGAAGTATCAAATAAGGGCTTCCTTTCTGCATCTAATCTGTTCAGTAACCTAAGTTTTAGAATTCTGCTTTTCCAGTTGCAAGTAAGTTGTTCAAGTTCACTTCATCCTCATACAAATTCCTATTAGCTGAGTGAACAGTTAAGACATTAATCTCAGTTATGTACAGAAGCTTTGAAGGAATTGATACAGATCCCTGGAGGATTTCTCTGATGGGTACTTTAAAGTACATCCCAGGACCAAAATAAATATACGGTTCATTGTGTAAAGTATGGGAGACAAAGTAAAGCTCATATCTTGCAAGAACTTCCATAACTCTTCATGCTCCTATGAAGAACATCTCCAGCACAAACCATCACTTTGTATTGTGAAGAGCTACTAAAAAATTAGCATTTTTTGTTCAACATTTGAAATCATTATGTAGGGAATGTAGACCAGACAGTTATTCTGAAGAATTTCATAGTATGTCATATGAAATAGCAATCAGAATGCACAAATAGTTTGAAATAAAATTTAATAATCCTGCAGTACAAAGATAAATAAAAATACTTCTTACTTTTTACTTCAAATTTAACACGTCAAATTGCTCACTCACCTGGCATTTAAATAAAAAACCAATATGGAAGTAATACTTAGCGTGCACTCTTTGCAATTCAACATTAATGTTCTTAAAGCAAAATATATCTGTATTTTTTCTACTATACTCTCATATAGTAGAAATAGTTTAAAAATTTATTGCTGTTTAAAAATATTTAATGCAAATTATCAAAACATTCTTAATTTTACCCTTGGAGACTGCAGTTATTCTTTCATTAATGCACATTTATGCAGAGCTCTGAGGAACACAAAGACACTGGACTGCAGATCTACTATAGAGCGGGAGTTTTATGAAGGTTGGGCTACTGCATGCTCTACTTGAATGGATTTTCCATCTTTAATGCTGAAACTTTAGAAAAACAGCTTCTAAATGTATTTTCTGTTATGAATTTGGTATTTTATGGGCAGTAAGCTTAAAGCAAACAGTATCTAATGAGATTTTTAAAGTGTTATGCAAACATATTATCTAGAGCATAGTTATAAGGGGCTAACCATGCAGTAGCACATACTTAGGAGCAATTATTTATATCAATCAGTACTTTAGTTTTATCCCTCCAACAAAATGCCCATAAATTATACTACACTATATAACCTCTAGCTGAAATGAAGCAGTAGTGCTGTCCCCTGCCTCCTCTGATGGCTTATTTCTTGAGGTTGTAGGGGCTTTCTTGCTTTCTGGGTTGAGGACACCAGGTCTCTTGAAAGTGAGCATGGAAACCACAGGTCTTTATTGTTGCTACAGTAACAGGTGTTCCTGTAATTCTGCTTATTACCCTATTCCTTCATTATTAGACATTTACAATCCAATCATATCCAGTGTCACCATGCTCCCTTTTAATTTATTGTACAACCATGATGAATAAAGAGATTTTTAGGACTAACTATTTCATAAACAAGAAATGAAACTGTTCCAGCTCAGGCATCTTTCACATAAACAGCTGCTATGCCATAAACTTCTTTGTTTTGTGTTGCTTTATAGGGATGACATCTGTTTGACAAGAGATTGCTGTACTGCAGTGGTGTTGCAATTTGATTATAAATTGGTTCTGAAATAATTTAGGCATTCCAAAGTATGAGTTAATACATCTTTAAAAGGAGAATTGTTTTCATTCAAATCACATTACTAAATTTCAAGTGGGGTAAACAATCAATTAAAGTGCTTGGATGTAGCACTTTCATAAGACAGTAATGAGCAAAAATATGTATCTTAAAAATCTCTAAAGTAATTAAAAGCAGGACGCTTTCATGAACAGAGGCTCCTCTTTTACAGAAGTTCAGTTACAAAGTCAGGATATAAAGTCTAACAACACCTTTATAAAATGTAGTATCTTCAAAAGCAGCTAGCCATCTTCATTTTCTAACTTGTACACTGAAAGCCAGAAAAAAGGTGCACTGTGAACTAACAGAATGTAAGTCAGGAGTCACGGATCTCACTTTATTCTGATGTGCACCATATTGCTATGGACATTAGTTGTTCAAGCCATTCAACTTGACTCATGCTGGTTAGTACCTTTTTTCTCAAGTGTCTGTGCTAATGTCAGCAAGGTGAGAACAGAATCCAGAGTTTCCGACTGCAATCTACATATTATTACAGTATGCATTTTGCTATCTATATAGAGACCATAGGTGGGACAGAAAAGAGCTATGTACACAAAATGTGAAATATTTTGGCTCGCAGTTGTTGAGAGGTGATATAATTACTGGCGTTTTCCCACAGAGCTCTAAAATTGCCAAGCACTAAAAATTACAGTGTTGTCTAAAGAAGTGTTGTAAATATTTTCAGGAACTTCAACTCACCAGAGGAGAGGATGCACTGAAAATATAATATTAAATATTGGTCCTCCTAGATACTCAAATGATTTTAAGATCACAGAATACTCAATGATTTTAAAACAACATCTTCCCTAAACTTCAAATATTGGCTGTTTTCCCCCCATCTCACTATCTTTACACATCAAGTGTGTTTGGATTTTTCCCCCCATCTCACTATCTTTACACATCAAGTGTGTTTGGATTTTCTTCAGAAAAAAAACATGATTAAATTACATAGTTAACCAAACATTCAGAAAATGCCCTATTGTTACCCTGGTAATGACTACAGATAGTTTTTCAAATGCCTTACATTTGCTTCTCTAGAGCTAAAATAAACTTTGGACATTTCATAATTTAAAGAGAAATTTCTAATCACAGAGTGGACAGGTTTTTTTTTTCTTAAAATAGAGTAATATTCCATACCAGTTATCTGTTAAGTATTTTAATTGTTTTTGCAAAAAGAAATATGGGATCTAATCGCACATGCAAAAAATGTTCAGCTTACTAACAAATGTCTGTAAGAGATCTCAAAATGGATAATTTATGGTAAGTTTGCACATTTACATGCATTTCGGTTAGCAATAGACATGAAAACATTTTGGCCCAAAAGAGATCTTAAAAACAGTAAGCCTACAAGAACAGCAAACAAGCAATTTTACAGACAACTTTTTATAATTTCAAGTGACAATATAAGCAGTACCTTCTCTTTCATCTACTTCATTGGAAGCTATTAGTTTGTTAGACGTGGATGTTGAAAAGATATCTGGAAGACCGTGTTGCTCTCTCTCATGATTTCGCAGTTGGCTCTGAAAACACAATTTCCCATGTTTGAATATACACTACAAACATTCACTGGTTACTTCAGACACTGCAGTGATTTACACACTGTTACTCAAGTTTTAATGACAACTGTTATACATATAACATATGTACATTACTGTATACGCAGATTATCCCTTAGTTAGTTTTACTAGAAATAAAACCAAAATACATAAATCAATTAATAACATAAAGGATTGATGAAAATAACTGAGATGACTATGTGATTTGTGTTATTTTTTTATAAAATCCGTTCACTAGAAAAGTGTCAATAAACATTTTATACACAGATATACCGCAATGTGTTGACTTTTTTTTCTGTCAGGCTTTTTCTTTTCCCTTCTGTCCTTCTTCCTCCATTCTCATATACAAGTGGCAAACAGTTATTCCTCCAGAATTATAATACTCCAAAAGCAATATGAGATTAGAGGACAGAGGATGGCTTGTGTGAAAATAGGCTCAATTTTCTTATTGCCTATTGACTTAAGAATATGTTACTGTAGTTTCTTCTCCCTGGGGAGAAGGAGGGACAGCCTTTTTCTACCCAATCTCTACTTTTTTTTTTTTTTTTCAAATTAGGACTAGACAACAGGAAATAGGGGAAAATTTGCACTACCACTGCCTACAATAGTTTCAGTTTTAAGACTATTGCTATTTATTCTACGTTCCTAATTACTGAACTGACTGTATAGGAACACACGCACCAGCACTAATGCTTAATACTGTCATAATACAGTATTCTACTCTGGCATGTCATATTTCAGACCTCAGTTCTACAGAACATCAAGCCCCAAACAACAACAGAGGAAGAAAGAAAATAATTTGTTTCATAGTTTCTCTCATTATCCCCAGTTACTATTACTTTTGCTCACACTTCCCACTAGTCTGAATGTCTGAACATTCTTTTAAAATTTCAGCTATTAAGTTCTCTGAAGCTTCCACTTCTTTAGCTGGTACAGTTTAGCAGAACAACAGGATACTAGCATGTCCATTAGATGATTCTCATGAAAATAACTTACATGAAGAAGATAGTTTATTTCAGTGCGTAAGGCAAAGTAATTATAGCTGAATGGTGTATCTGGAAAGTACTGCTGGCAATAATCTCCAATTGTAATGAAAATGAAGCCAGGATGTCAGAATGAAAGTAGATATAAAGCAGGATCAACAGTTATAAAAAAGCAGGAAAACGGGTTATTTAGCGATTATAGACAAACTCAGGAAATAACTTTACCTTATAATGAAAAGATTCTTCACATTGTTTGCACTGATACATTCTTGTTTTGCAGTGGTTGATCATGTGGCTCTCTAAATCCTTACTATTGTCAGCAATGTGTTCACAGATAGGACACTGATAGGGCTGTCTCTGACGATGGACTCTCAAATGTTGTTTTATGTAGCCCTTATTACCACTGCTGTAGTGGCAGAGGCGACAGCGGTAGGGTCGGTCTACATTAGGTATATATTCTACTAGGTTACTTCCTGGAATATTTGCATCGTTTGCATTTTGGCATTGTGCGTTGTCTTGTAATTCTTTCAAAATGTCATCATCAGAAGCATTTTGATCTGTCCTCTCCTTCAGTTTTTCAATGACAGTGAGTAGAGACATACTGATGCCCATTTTAATTGGTGCTTCTGATAACTCTGGCCTTTCTTTCTGTATCTCAACTATTGCACATTCACTTTGGTTTAAGCCAGTAAACTCCTCTGATGGATTCTTAAGAGAGGATACCACTCTAGAACGAGCCATGCCTGGGCCATCAGTCTCTCCCTGCCCTGTATCTGCATCCACAGAGTCTTCCCCAGTCAAAGTCCTCAAGCTAGACTTTGTTAGCTCTGCAGCTCTGATAGGCATCGTAACAAGAGCTTCCGCAGCTAGTGAGTGTAGTCGTAAGGACTCTGAATTTGTCCTTCTTCGTACAGGAGGTGCATTTTCATCAGCTGTTACATTTTTTATAGAGCTTAATTCACTGTCTTTTTTCTCAGTGTTATTCCATCCTATTATTACTTCTTGGATTTCACCTGAATGATAAAGTCCATTGGGCTCTTCAGAGGTAACATGGGATTCCTCTGAGATTAATTTTTTTTCTGTTTCAATGTCAGTGTTCATCAAGAAAGACTTTTGTAAGACACTTTCTTCAGCACCTGGCAAACGCTCGACTATTACATTAACATGACCCTCTTTATTTGGGCTGCAATTAATGATTTTCTGTGCTGATGAAAGTAGGCTATCAGTTATCAAATTGTCCTGTTCTGTATCTGAAACAGTCTCCTCTGTAGTAGGAGAATGCACTACAGACTGATTTATCACCTCATCCTCTTTTACATTTGTTCCTACTGGTGATTTGCATGACAGTTGCTCAGAATTGCAAATCTGAAGCTGAAGAGTAGGTTCACTATGGATATCTAGTTCGTTGTTTTCCAAAGAAAGAACAACTGTATCCATGCTATGAGGTGTATGAGTTACAGCTGTCTCTGACAAGCTGGCAGTTTCATTTTCTTCCTCAAAGATAGGATAGGAACAATTAACTTCTCCCGCATGTTTCCAAGCGTGCGTTTTCAACATTCGTTGCTGACCACAGGTGTACCGACAAATTAAACATCGGTACATGCCGTACTGCTCATAAGTGTACCATTTCCTCCTACCCATTTCAGATATGTGACTAGACTGAGTGGTATCTTTACATTCTGTATTTCCAGCCCCTGATTTGGCATTTCCTTCCACTGTCCCTTGCAAAAATGAACTTGATGCATTTACACACTGCTGCACGTTTGTCTGGATGCTATTTTTATCTTCATTCTCATGGTGATTTTGGAAGTGAGATTCAAGTTCTTCTTGGTTTTTAGAAGTAAAATGACATTCTGAGCACATCAGTATCACTTCGTTTTTCTGCCCATGTTGTTTTATATGTTCTTGTAGTGTTAAGAGAGAAGGTGATAGAAATTTACATAGACTGCACTGGTAGCACGTCACCTTCTTTTTGCTTTGTGGTAGACATTCAGTCACAAAATAGTCAGCTTGTAACTCTTCAGTCTTTTTAGTAGCAATAACAGATAGCTCAATTGCTTTAGCTGGGATTTCACAAAGATTATCTGTATCAAAGGACTGTGCAGAAGCGTCAGGATGGGAACGTTTTTTCCCTATTAAAAGGCATCTTTGTGATTTCTCACTTTCGACTATTTTGCTTAGCTTCTGGATCACATGGATTAATGGATCAGTTTTAGATTTTCTCTGATCTTCACTGTTTTGCAATGTTGGGCCAATGACTGTTTCAGAAATCAGTACAGCCTCCTGTTCTCCAATATTTGGCATCAATACTGCAACACTACTTCCTTCTTCCATAATACCTAGGAGAAAAATAGTAAATATTAAAAAATATACACAATAATAAAAACACAATCTAGTACTATTTAAATTTCTTTACTAAATGCAGAAGATAAAACTCACTAGCTTTATAAAAACTTCCAGAATGGTGATAAAAATAGCCAAATGTTTTCAGGACATTAAGTAGATAATATAGATGCTATTCAAAACAGTTGCTCAGAGTATTTCCAAAACAGCCTTTGTGTTTCTTCAAGTTGTATAACAGCAAGATAAATATTTTTCCAGAATAAACTCGTTAGCATTGTAAGAGTTATTATATTTTTCTTATACTGTACATTTAAATAGACTAATCAACAGGAAGTGGTAGATTTGTATTTTTAAGCTATATGATATGATATGGAAATGTATTCCTAACATTCTCATCTGATACACTTATGTCTCCTAAATAGGTAAATGAGTAATTCTGGTATTTCTATTATGGTTAATTCTGATATTATATTAGTCATTTCACCTTGAGTATATTAAAGGCCATTCAACATCAAATTATACTTATTATAAATGCTATTTTCTAGAAAAGCAATTGTGGCTTTTCCTACAATTCCTTAATTGTAAGGAAAATCGGTTTGTACTGAAGTTAGGATTTTATTTTTCTGTTTTGAGGGAAAGCTAGAGGCAGTAGCTATTTCCACTTACACTTCCTTTAAACACATCTAACTATAAACCACAGGCAGTTGATGTGGTAGTGGTGGAGGTCAAATTAGAAGCCAATATGTAAAAATTTACATGAGAAGATACTTTGTGATGTGGTCAAAACTGCAGGGTAGGGATGGCATTGCTGGACAAAGTCTTCCAGTGGAATTTACTTCTGAAAAAATGTCTGAAAATAATTGATACAAGTTCTGCTATATATATAAATAGTTATTTAATACACAATTTATACTTTATATACTGTATATAAAACATAAGAGCATAAAGAATGCCAGTTGTTTCTTTTACCAGATATCCTTGAAACTTTATCCTCCGTTCTTTCATGGTGATTTTTTTTTCTATTTTTATGAGAAAGACACACAGGCCAAATCAGAACTTCTACAACTGGTCTGAAGACCGATTAAATCATCTCTTTTCTACTTCTTGATCTAGTATTTAGCTGGAATTTAAAACTGATAAGTGATTTCTAGAGAACATTGTTTACTCTGGCACATATATGGGAATAAAAGCCTTCTTTTGCCCATAAGCCTTCCTTTGCAGCATAAAGAGCCTGACCCACAGACGTGCCAGAGGCAGCTGCAGCAGGAATCTGTTACCAAAGGCAGCACTGTGTGTGTCAGAAAGCTGTTTTTACTAATGTAAATAATGCATTTGTATTTTCACATTACAGGAGATGCAACAATGTTGGGGAAACTTTGGTTATAATGCTGGAAGGCAGTGAGATTGCCCAGTGCAAACAGAAGATCTGCAGACTTATTTGCCGAGGCAACACTGGGGGTACGAATGAAGCATCTTCCTGTTACTGTATAGCTTGAAGAAAAGAATTCATATTCAAAGGAACTGAAATAAAAACTGCAAGAAATTCCTTTATTGTACAGGAAAGCAGCACAGTGTTTTGATTTTAAAATAAATCTGATCTTACTACTCAACACAAGAACATGCAATTTCTATTTTAATCTAATACAACAAAAAAAGGATTTTCTTGTATTTAATTATTCCAGCTAGTGGAGTTACCTTGAGACATGCCTTTCTCGTTATTATCAGATTTTTATTTAAAAAACACTGTTAGAGAAGATGTGAACTACAGTTATGTGATATTTTTGTTCCTCATCTTTTGGACAATAAGCATAATATACTGCTTCCCCTAATACTTCTGTCTGAACACACAGATCTTTTGAATCCATCAAGAAATGAACTACATGTAACAACCTGTCATTATTCCACAATAGGAGTTAAGTACTTCTACTAATAAAAAGCAGGTTGCTACCGTATTTCTGTACTTAAATAGAATCTGCGTTTAAGAATTTATTTAAAGTGAAGATAAATCTTCCAAGAAACTAATTCAAAATAACTCAAATTTATTATCCATGGGGCTTTGGAAGAACTGTTGGGTGCTGACTTTACACAGAGATAATATGTGCAGGATCAAGACCTTTGGATGCTTTCTACTGAAATTTAATAAGATAAGTAAAATTACTAAAATTACTAAATAACATTAGTAATAAAATGACTAAAATTGTACCAACAAACTGTAAATAAGCAGAGTGCTGCTTACATTTCCAGAGCATATGTCTTATAAATTTGTCAGCCTTAAGGCCACTATCATTTTTTTCAAAAGCATCCATGATATCAGTCTACAGAAAAACTCAGTGCAGAACTAACTCAGAAGTTATTTTTATTTGCCACTCGACTTACTGTTTGGACTTGAGTTCCTTATGATTGAAAAGTTCAGTAGCTGTTGGGAAACTCAGACTCACCCTGCAGACTCACACTGTTCATGTTTGGAACATTCCCTCGGAGTAATAATTCTGAACAAGTAAATATTGGCCCTACTTGTTTCACCTGAAAACAGAATAGATATTAAGAGGCAAGACTGCTGAAAGATCACAGCAGTCACATGTTGCCACACAATACTGCAAAAACCAGAAAACAGCGAATGCCTCCAGATGTTTGAACTTCGGGTGTTTGTAGCAGCTTGTATGTCATCAGCTGTGTAATTATGGTATATATGGATATTAATGAAGTTAAGTAGTTCTTCTTTTAGGGTACGTGTAACGCGGACCGCTACTTTGTTACACAGAGGGACAGCGGGACAGCACAGAGATGGCTGATCCCAGCACGCATCGCCCCACCTGTGGGCCCGGCCGCCTCTCGCCGAGGCTGCACCCGCGGGGCAGGGAAACTGCTGCCAGCGGAGCTGCGCTGCCGGCGGCACCGCGCCGGGCCGGCCTTCCTGGGGCAACGCGGGAGCTGCGGCTCGGGGCCGGCTGGCTGCGGATTTCCCCCGTCCCTCTGCAGATGCCCCTTCCCGCCCCACGCCGCCCTCTGCCCCGTGGCTGCCCCCGGCGCTGCCGCCAATCCCCGCGCGCTCCCCGCTTTATAGCGCGCAGGTGCCGACGGCGCGGCCCTAAAGCAGCGGCCCCGCGGCGGGCGAGAGGCGGCCGGACCGCGCGGAGCCGGCAGGGGAGGATCGCCGGGCGCTGCCGCCTCCCGCGCTCCGCACATGGGCTCCGCTCCGAGCACCGCCGCGGGGCCTGCCTGGCGCGACCGCTTTTCGCGCCCTACCTGCCCACCCGCCGGCCTCCGCCGGGCCGCTCCCCGCCCGCTGCTGCGGCACCGAGGGGCGGCTTGGAGTTAATTTTTATTTGAAACGGGGGAAAAAAAAAAAAATTCCTCACCCCCTTGGACACCGCTTCAAGATGGCGACGATGGAGACTGTATCACGTGACCGGCGGGCGCGGATCAGGTGATCGAGGGGGGGTGAAGGGGGGGTACTGCCGCCGCGCCGCCGCCGCCTCTCTGCCGTTGCCATGGGGACGGGTCCTCGCCGAGTGGCGCCGGGCCCCGGAGTCCGGGCCGGGTGTCCGCCGTCGGCCCGGTAGCAATATCTCGTTATTTACGGCACTGCAGCGTGGCTGATCGCCGCGGAAGCCACTACGTAAAAGTCTACAGATTTTTTTTGTGTGTCTAAAATGATAAATAAATGCAAGTGGTATCACGCGTAACCCGATGGAATGGATGAGGAGGTGTTTCAATTTAAGTCAGCAGGAGTATGGGGTTAAAAACATAGACTGCGTGTCTGGGTCAGCCTGGGAAGCTGTGCACCAGAAATGTTACATGCTGTGATTCTGAAATGTTTCATATGAATAATGAGTTTCAGCAGTGGCTCAGGGCTAAGTGATGACAAGTGAAATCTAACATTTGTTTCCAGAAGGGGACTTGATGTGTGTTGATGTGGACGCAGTTCAACTTTGGTGGGATCTTGTAAAACTGGAGGAATTTCTTTGCAAGTTCACTTCCTTCCACAGACTGGAGTTTTGTTAATGATTCCTGTTTTGTAGGGGTAGGAGATGCATTTGTAGTGTTGGCAAATTGGGTATTGTTCAGGAGTTTGCCCTGATTTCAGTGAGTATTAATTCTCTCTTTTGTTACTGTGTTTTGATTCATATGACAACTATCGAAGCTCTGTTTGATTGTATGAAGCTTTAGAACACCTGAAAGCTTATCCTGAAGTCTCTTTAACCCAACCCAGAGCCCCCAGTCTAGTAGTACGGATCTTCTCACAGAGATGCAAAGGAATCTAATCTCCTTCTGCCCAACCAGTGATATGCCGAAATAATGGTTCTTTGCTTAAGTAGTCTTTTTTTTTTGCAATAAATGCAGTGAATGAGTTGGAGTTTAAACACCAAGTTCTGCTTAAAAGCTTACAGCCCAAAGACAGTTGGGCTAAGGGAACCACATAGAAATTGGTGTTGAGTGCAGGCCCAGCTGGGCTTTAAGCTGTGGATTCTAAAGATAGGTGATTTTTTTGGAAACAACAACAAAAAACAGTTTATGAGGGAAGGACTCAAGGATTAGAGCTGGTATTAACTTTTCAGTAGAGGAGCCCTAGTGAGGACTTCAGAAGATGGATTTGTCTGCTCATCTTTGAGTATGTGAAGTACTTCAGCTGATAAGAAGAGTGGACCAGTGCTGGTCGAACAGAAGAAGATTAATTCTAACTTGTCTACTACTTAACTACTTTGTGCTTAGGGTTAGGGCTTTTGTTTCACTATTTTGTAATAGCTTAAATATTTTGATAATATCTCCTTCTAAAGAAATTGCTGTGGAGGAAATGCAGGAGTATGAATTCAGTCTTATTAACAGCTATCAACTTACATATTTTTTAACAAGTTGAAGCTGCATAGTTTTCACAATGCGAAATACAAGAGTAATAATAATAGCAGCCCGTTGCGGTATGTTTCTGCTGTATTAATTGAAGCCCTTTGTAGAAATGTGATTGTCATTTGTGGACACAGTTTCTTTAAAAACTTAAGTTTTCACATATATAGTCATTTCTCATTGTTTAATTAACCAGTTATCTGAACTGAATCATTCTTGTAGATACAGAACTCTCTCCCTCCTTTATCCAATTGAAACATGCTAGGAAGTGATGTCTGGACTAAAAATACTGGGTTGATAGTGAGCAACAGTCTCCGTGTACTTAGTTATTGTTGTATTGTAATTAAAACTAGACACAGTTAAAGATTTCATTCTCCTTGTAAATATGACTGTACCACAAAAACAGATTTAAGTTTTGCACTTCTATGCTAATCTGAAAAGCTTCTTAATTCACAAAGTACTTTTCATATTTTTCATTTTCATTGCTTTCAAGTTGAAGGAAGAATGAAACCAAATGAAATTTGGCTAAGGCAGATATCCCTGAGTAGTAGAGATGAGACAGTTGTATTGAACTTAATATATTCAGAATGTTGATATTTTTGAAAAAAGTTTATATAAAATTGCTTCGTAATTACTGTAAATATGTGCAGAATGTCAGTGGCATGAGTTTTATGGTAAGCATTATAGGCTTAATTTAAAAGAGTAATGCATAGTCTAGAAACACAAAGCAAATTTAGAGCTACATCAGCAAAGATGTTAACTTGAAGTAAATACATGCAAAATATACATGCTTCCTTGTATAAACATTTTAAATAACGTATAGTGACTTGCCTATAAGGTGTCTGTTTATTTTGTGGCCTCAGTCTCACATTCTTTTCAGTCATCAAGATTAATTATTAGGCTTATTTTCATTAATGAGTTGTACAGCCATGAGTAATACAGTTGTCAATAGAAAATTCAATTTAGCCCTTCAGTTTTCTGCACGTTGGTACCTGGCTGTTCCACAGTCATTCCAAAAGCTTTATAATTCTCACATTATTATAATGTAATATATATATATATATATATATATATATATATATATATATATGGGGTCTCTGAGACGCCTGAGTGAAGATTAAATAAAATTCTTTGTGGCTTGATGTATAACGAAAGTGAATTTTGTATGGGTTACTGAATCTTGCATGATTCCTGGATTACAGAGGCCTTGGTTTTTGCATGTTCTACTGGGACGTTAGGTAGTACAGTCTGACCACTGTGAGTGGCAGGTGAAGAAATATGTTTTTCTTTTGTATTTCACATAAGTTTTAGGTCTTGGCAGCCTGAAGACAGCCTTTATATATCATGAGGTAGATCCACAGTAAAAAAAAGTGAAATTTGCAGAACCGTAAAGCACAGTGCGTAAAGTACTTTTATGAAAGATAAAGTTTTAAGAGTTTCTTGGTTAGAAAGTGGCAGAAGAATTTACATATATTTACATAGATGTAAATATACATTGATCTATACTATAGATTGTATAGATCAAATACTTTGATTTATCAGGCTGGCAGTTTGGGTGTCCTTCCTATGAAATCTACACCTTTTCAAACCTGCTTTGTAACATATAGTAATATGGAAAGTAAGAGAAGAATAGTAAGAAAACTATATAGGAAAAAAATGATACTGTGTTACTGGTTTATGAAATAGGACTATATTGTGCTCTAAGACATTACTGTGGATAGGAGTTCAGAATTATTAGAAGAACCAAAAATTGTATGGGGAAGAATGATGGCTTGCATCATTTAGGCAATGACTAGAACCTGATAGACACAGGAAGATAATAAGTGGCATAAAGAAAATAAATTGCACTTTAATTTTGCTTCTCATACCATTGTACTAATTAGGTAATCAGTGAAGTTGAATGGTTGCAATGGGGGAAGGAATTTTTAGATTTCTTACATATATGTAACTAAGCTCTGGAACTCATTTCTTTAAGATATTGTAGGAAACAAAAGCTTTGTCAGATTTTGAAATCTAGTTGAACTTATATATATATAGTGAGAACATGTAGAAGTATTTTGGATACAGTTGGAGATGTGTTAATGACATGAAATGTCAGTGTTTCAGTATTGAGGTAAACATTGATAGAAGTTATGAAGAATCTTCCCCCATGGAAGGGATATTATGGAATTTCATGCTATGACTTTTAGATTGCAATGATCTCTTAGGTTATTGTGCTTACCTGCTGTCAGAACCAGAATGTCATGGATCCTTCTGTATTGTTTGCTGTATTTTTTTTTTTTTATAGCCTCAGAGGTTTTTGTGCTTTTGCACTGAGGCATTAAAATTGAGCAGCACTTATATCACCTAGATAGTTTATTCAGCTTTAAGTAGCCTTTTCTTAATACAGAAGTCTCCTAATTCTGTAGGAATGATATTTCAGCTGCAACAATGACATCTAGGGGCTGATTTATATTAATTTAATTTATATGTGTATCTTCTTTTTTGGAATTATTACTAATATGTTTATTAAATCTAAATTATTAGTACTTGCTAAAAAGTTGTAAATCTAATACATTTTGTATATTCAAAGAATAGCCATGATATTTTAAACTTTTTTTTTAAGTTTCTCTTTGTGTTTAAATTATTTTAGTACTGCTAACACTGAAATCATTGCATCTCCCTCATTCTTTTGCACCTTGTACTGTTTTCATGATGTGTTATCGGATGATGAAATTATTTTTTTTCCCTTGTACTGTAAGTATACTTTTTTTGTGAATTAAATGGAAATCTCTTTGACTTGGCTTTCTTATATGGCATATTTTGCCTCCTAAAATCACACCTACTTTACTTTGTACAGGAAATGAGACTAAAAATCCTTGTATTCAGTACCCTGCTTCTTCCATGTTTATGGTTATGTAGACAGAGGTTTGACTCCAGAGTTAAACCCCATGATTCAGGGCCACCTCTAAGCTATATGTAAATCTTAGTTTATGCATACAAGTAAGTGTGTATGTAAAACATGTAATTGCAATTTAGAGGTGATTTAACAGAATCTGTCCTATTATTTGCAATCCTACCTTCTTTCCCTTGAATCTTAGTTATTTGTCCATAAGTCACTTACTTGGAATTGCTTCTTACATAAAAATATGTCGATGCGTCTCTCTCATTGTCTTCTTCACTCATATTTACAGTTTTTCTCAGGAGTAAAAGTATATATAACTTCCAAAATTTCCCTGTTGCTGTTCTGTGGAGTACACTGTACAGTATTTAACATGCTGACTTTTCATTGGCATTAGGAAGAGGAGACCTAAGCAAGAAATCTTGCATGTAATGTGTGAAATAGAGAGAGAGGCTCATTTCTTGCCTTAGGTACTTCCATAAAATTTTGATGTCATGCCTGTGGCTTTAGGAGAGTGGTACTGACTTGAGCGGAGAATTCCGAGCCATTCAATTTATTTTATATTTTGAGAAAACAAAAGCAAAATTAAACCCTAAATGTTAGGTGGTCTAAAATGTAAAGGCTACAGCTGTGTAATTTCCATACAATCTAGCCATCAGTTGTTAGAAGAATCTCGTTTCGATAGAATGTGAAAAAACCACTTGATGTGAGAACTGATGTTCTGAAGTAGAAGCTAGGTTCAACAAACTTTTTCAGAGCTCTACTAATATATAAGACCAAGGCTGAAAATAATGAGGTAATGTGGAAAGCTGCAGCTTAACTGAAATCTGAAGTGTTCTCTGTATGCAAGCTTTTTTTTTTTTTTCTCCTGGTACGATAACTATACTAACAGGAACCTTTTCATATAGAAATAACACTGACGTAGAAATTCTTTTTACAATTGATGCATCTTCTATTTCATTTGTGAAATATGTGAAAGATTACGTTCATCAGTGATGATGGCAAAAGTGTTTTATACTAAATCTTACATTAAAAAATGTCACAAAAAAGCCCTCGTTCCCTAACTACCACAGTGCATTAGCAGATGGATGTTTTTACAGACTTGGTCAAAGTATCACTTGGACCTCATGTTTGTACCTCCATGGCCTCCAGTGAAAGTAAAGCGTAAGAGAAACAAATCTGAACTGTAGTTCAGCATGAATAGAACTGGAGGAAGGAAGAAAGATGAGAGAAAGATTTATAATATTCTTTAAAAATAAATACCAATTCTTTTAATCTTTATTTTGCCTATGTAAATTTCAGTCACTTTATGATCCTATATTGAAAAGGAGAGGGTTCACAACTGATGCACCTAGTAGGATGCATTGTTACTGAAAGGAATACTTCAAATACCAGCATTCTGCCTTTAGAAAGCCCATCTAAAATGTAACCAAGCCATACCATATTCTTAAATAATATTTTAAGGCACCGAATCACTGGATGCTCTGGAATCATGTGGCCAGAGACGAGCTACAGTTTGATTCTTGAGGCTCAGTTTTACTGTGAGCAAAGGTAGCAAAAGCCTGTGAGAACTAGCAGGTCTCTGCTTCCTGGTTAGCCTGCTCTATTGCTAGTTTAAAGTTCTATAATGCTGGGGGAAAGATGCTGCTAACTGGATTTCACTGCCATCTTTTTCTGGAAGTGATCATTTAGTAGGTGTAATTCTTAGTAGAATTTTTGCCATTGTCCTCAGAAGACTTTTGGAATCTGAAGCTTCCTGTATGTGTAACACAAAGGCAGTGTGATCTGTGTACGCATACTGAGGACTAAGAGGTTTTTATTTAGTAAAAAACGTGAGGAAGTTTGGAATGTTTTTTATTGTTGGATTGGCCATTAGAAAGTTACCCTTACAACAAGGACAAAGTAATTATCTGAAAAAGACGAAGACAATTCAGAGGGACTTTAACTGGACTTGCCTTATGGTGTTCAATATTTTAATGTCCATGATTATATTCCCTTTTACTGCTTTGCATAGATACTGATATTTTTGCCAGCTCTTACTGAGAACTGTGCTTTCTTAGGTATGTAATCCAATTAAGGGAGTGCAGAATGTGATTTACTGCTAGCAGTTGTAGCGAGGGGAGTCATAGGCACAAAAGACTACTACAACAATGACAGCAAACTACTACACTTCTTTCTTGTTAGTGAAAATACAGAAGTGTCTTTTGCATTCTTAAGAGAAATTAGCTGTAGGTGAAGTGTTGCATTATAGCAGGTACATAGTGATCCCAGTTGCTATATTTACCATTCATATATGCCCTAGTGACTGTCTTCAGTGTGTTCTACGCATTCAAGGGAATTCATTTGTGAATGATAAGCTGTGGTAGGCCTGGAATCAGATTCTGCAGTACATAACTTATTATTTCACATGTAAAAGGAGATCTAAAAAGAATCGGACTCCCTGGAGTTCTGAATATAACTAATGTTCCGGTAATTTTTTTTTTTTACAGTTGCAGTTAAAGGGCATTACTTTACCTCCATGTTAAATCTGTTGCCATAGGCTAAAACACACAAATTTCCTGATGTAAGAAATAACGCCTACAATATGTTACATGTTAGCTCCCGAAGGAGCTTACAAAAATCTTGTACATCTCATCATAACTCTGATCTATTTGTGACTTAGTTTCAGTATTTATTATCATTATGGGCCAGGATAAAGGTATTGCAGTATTCTGGTTAGTGTAGAAACTGTATAATTTAAATAAAAAGTAAGAAGGTGTTTAAAAAATATTAGTGTTTTGTATTTTTAATTGAAAAATAAATAGAATGGTATTTAGAAGTTGTGTATGTCCTTGAGCAGTGTCTGCAGCCAGGTATATAGTACTGAGAATTTTGCACTCCCAGGCCTAAGTGTTGGCTGCACATCTGTTGAAAAACTTTTTTGAGAGAGAACAAAAATCCTTATTATGAGTGATCCAGGATAAAAGCTTAAAGATCTGTGTGTCTAGGTGTCTTGTAGGTTTAGAACTGAACATAAAGTACTAAAGATTACTTTTTGTAGGTAATTAAGTGTGACTTCTTTTTGGGGGTCAGTTTCAGAGAGAACTTGAGAAACAAAATACTTCCCCTTGGCTGATTATACAATTTCTATAAGAAATAGCTGGTGTCCTTGGTTGGGGCTGTTATTAGGCCAAGGTTTTTATTATTACTATTTGTTAGTAAATCTAATAGCAAAATAGTCATGCAGTGATTTTTCATAATAGTTTTCATAAATAAGGACTGTGCTAAAACTGAATAATTGCTTTAAGGTTGCTTACAGTGGCCCTTATGTTCTATGTAGACTCGTAGCTAATAACGTTTTATGTGGTGAGAAGAAAATCGAGACAAAAAGAAAAAAAAGGAAAAAAGAAGAAATTGCAGTGGTATTCAGCTTTTCACACTGGAGAAAGTGTGATATGTTGACATAGTTTTAAGGTATACATATTGATCAACCTCCAGTAATTATCAATTCATCTGACAGGTGCCAGACTTGTAATCTAAATTGTATATAAGGTGTTGGTGATTGCATGCATAATTTTCCTCTCATACCTCTTAAAATGCTTTTGATCTACAGAGGCTATTGTTGACATCTCTACTTTAGAGAAGTTCTCCTGCATACTTCTTTACGTGAATTGCAATCTTGTGTTTTTTTGTTTTTGTTTTTGACAAATTGATTTAGGTGTTTTTATGTTTTTAATTTTTTATTTTAATCTAGACACATCAGTGCTTGAGATGGATTTTAAGCAGTAGATTGAAATTTTAGGTTCAGAATAGAAGTCATGTTACCCTAGATAAATTTTTGCAGATTTTATACAGCTGACCACATATTTCTCATCTGTAAAATGGTGTGAGACTTTTATGCTCCTCTAGAACTTCTAGGAGTACAAATTCAGGATAATAGACATGCAACACATTGCAGATGTTTCATAGTACCCTATAAATACATAACTCCAATTTTCTTTATTAAAATATTTATTTTTCCTTCAAAACCTTAAATGAGAAAACTTTCACAACTTTTCAATCTGTGCTACAGAACTTATTGTACATTTACAAAATTGCTCCCCCCAAAATACATATTAAACTAATAATATAAAAACAAAAAGTTCTACTTCCTACTATAATTTTCATCTGAACATTAAAAATATAAAATTTGGGAAGATACTGGATCAAAATTTAAATCCCTTTTCAATTTTACTTAGTGATACTCTTGCTTGTGAGTTTCTGCATACAATTAGGATCACAGGGTTTGGCTCGCTTTATGGGCATTCCTGAGCAGCCAAAGTGGTGGTTTTTCTTTTTTTTTTTTTCCTCAGTCCTTAGCACTATGAGCACGCAGGATGTGTGTGTACTAGCATCTACACAGAGTCATGTTTTCATCAGAAATAGGCATGTGGAACCTGCAGACAATAAGCACTTAAAAACTGCTTGAAAACAAGTCTGTTCATTCTTAGTTACTGAATTCTGCCTCTGTTTATTATATGTGAGCGGACTGAAACGGACTATCACACTTTTCAGTAGTGACCTTGAGGTGGCAGCAGCATTACATTCAATTCTGCTGTACTCCAAGTCCATTAAAGGTGAAAGTAAAATTTGCAATAAATCAAAATAATACTGATTGTTATAATTTTATTACCAGAGCATTAAGTCAATAAAACTTATCTGAAATGTCATTTGCATTGTATACAATTTTTACTAGTTATCAAGTATGTTTTAAAAGCATGTTTAAAACAACCAAATGAAGAAATCAGTGATAAATTGTTCAAAAGCTGAGACTTGTCTAATGGTGTAGTAAAACTAAAGTCTGTTTTGATCTCTTGTATTATAAAAGACTGTTTCTGAAAGCATTTGTTAGTACAATAACGTCTTGTGACTTGACTAACTATATTTAATGTCCTAATGCCTGATTAAATATTTTCCTGCAAGTTGTCAGGTCCTTTTTCATTCATGATTTTATGTAGGAAGGTCATCTAATTATATGACACCCTTTCAGTGAAGGAGAATGTGTTTGTTTCTTTTAATAATGAGGAATAATGAAACTTATTTATGTTGGAAGTCAGAGAAATTTATTGGAGAATTACAACATGAGAAACATGGAAATTAAAAAAAACCTTTTAATAGCATATTCATTACCAAGTAGCTTGCAGGTAATGAAATAGTTGTATGAAAGCCAGTATATTGGGTGATATAATATTGCTCGTGTCAGTTTTCTGGACATAGTTATTATGCATTTCTATGTTGTCAATTACTATTAGGTTACTAAATTATTATTAGCTAATTATTCAAGATAGGAGACACTAGAAGAAAAGATTAAAAGCATTTGTTTTTACAAACTTTGAAAGGAACTTCTAGCTGGCAAGCCAGTTACTGTGATGTTACACTGTGATCGTGCTGTTTGGGTTATATCACTGCATGCTGTTCAGCAAAACTAACAAGTTTGGTCTAGAATTCAAAAGTGGTTACCCCTTCAAATGCAGAAAACTTCTTTGAAGGAAAGCGTGCAACTGCTGCTAAAGGAGTCCTGAAAATAGATGAAAGATAGGCCCTGTAATAGGTAAAATAATTCAGCAAATTAAAAAAAAAAAAAAGACATAGAACCACAAAACACAAGAACACAAGCCAGTTGGAGAAAATGTGGATGCTGCTTGGGCTGTGCCAGTTGTTACTAAAACCAATACAAATATTATTATTACTTCACTAAGATGTAGACCTGGTCTCTTCTGATATGTACAGGACCCTTTGTCACACTTTGCCGTTTCTTAAAATAACTTCTTTACAAAATTTCCAAAGATATGAATGCAGTGATTGACAAAAGAGACAGAGTAATAATAGTACTCTGGTGAGAAATGTAATTCAATGTGAGCCTGCTGTCTTCTTTCTAATTTTAACCTCCTGGCTCTTTATTGTCAAAATGTATTTAACTCAGAAGTAACAGTAAGGCAAGAATACATATGAGCTGAACATAGTTAGCATGGGAACTAACACGAGTAATGTCTTAGTAATACATAGAATTGATGTTCAGAGGCCTAATCCCTGAAGGTCAGGATCCTAAATTATCAGCATCTCAAAAGCAGAGATGTGCCCTTTATTTGTCTTTAGAGCACAGGAACACCCATGTTGGAGAAAAAAATAAAAAAAAACTGATGCACTGTGGGCCTTTTGTATATATATAGAACGTAAATAAATAGGTTGTCCTCAAGTCTCAAGTTCAATGAGAGATTAATCTTTTATAGAAGTTGTAGAACATCCCAGGAATTTTGACCTGTAGGCAATATTTTAGGATTTGCTCAAGTGTTAGTTTAACATTTATCTGATGTTTGTGCACCAATCATTAGACCTTGTTGTCCTGAAGTCACAACACTGCTGTCTTGAAAAGTATTGTTGCTGTACTTCGATGGAAGGTGACTGATGCAATCTTTTGGTTAAGCTGTGTAGAGTCTCGTAAACTTTATTTTATTATGTTGTGGAGTAATTTGTAAAGCAGAGAATATATTGCAAATTGTTCAGTTAGCAATGCCACTGTTCAGTAAAATCACATTACCTAGAACATTAAAACAATCATTCTAAAATATGATTTATAATGATTGGAACATGTTTGTAAAAAATAGATGACCACTGTACATTTGCAGTTGACACAGAGGTCCCTAATGTCAAGAAAGCACTCTTGACCTTGACGAGTAGTTGCAATTCCATTTAAATCAATTGCCAATACAAGTCAAATGAAGTTCTTATGGCTGTCTGGTGTGCACTTCCCCATTCTTCTGACATTATTGTTCTACTCCAAGTCATTCTTCAATCTTTTAACAGCTGAAAGGGACCTGCATTCTGCAGCTTTACGGGAAAACAGCAGTAAGTTGTACTTCTGTGTTTTGAAAGCTTCAACTCTTTTTTTGCTGACTTTATTTCCAAGCTAAGCAAAGCACATACTTATCTACATAAAACAGAGTACTAGGTCTGTTGGTAGCCAAGCTAAATATTTCACAGTGAATATAAAATACATCTTGACATTACATCTGTGACTAAAATTTTACTTGTCATTCATTTCATTGGGAAGAAGAGAAACTGATCATTTAATTCTGGGAATCTCATTTTTAGTTTAGTGTTTTAAAAAGCTTTCACTGTATTATACATTATATATGCTAAACATCATTTATTATTTTAAGAAGATACTGAATATAATGTTCAGAGTACTTTTGGGGGTGGAGGGGCACACTGCAACCCAGAAAAATAACTTGAAAATGTATCCTATGTGAATGTCTGGATACCTGCTTTTTTTCAAAGGAGGTGAATGTAAGAAAAGTGATATGTTAAAAACACATTTTGCGTAAAAATCCTTGGATATACTGAACTTTCTAAAAATATCAGTTTTTTTTTAAATATCTTGTTTTCATTTTTCTAAATAAATCTTTAAGTGCTATGTCTACTTTTTGACAAGTGGAAGTCATTGCAAAGATATTACACAGCATTGAGCTCACAAGACTGGAGAGAAGAAAAAAAAAAAAGCAGCAATACATTCTCAAAGACATATAATGCAAATTATGGCTAACCCTTCCAGCCTCTCCATCCTCTCAACCTCTTTCAGTAAGTAGCCTCAGCCTTCAAAAGATCCTCTGTTATTAAAAAGAAAAGTAAAACTTGTTTGAGCTGATATGTTAGCCTTCAAAATATACGACAAATAAGAATTCATAACAAAAATAGAGATTCTGATTGCCAGGGGAAGCTGGCATGGATAGTATTAACAGGTTTCTGCAATTAATGCAAAACTAATCATCAGCTCTCCATGGACAAATGTAAATTGCAAGTTGTTATGTCTGTTCTGTTCAATAGGATTTGTATTGCAGCTAATCCACTTAGCATCTCATGTTTCTCTGTTGAGATTATTTTTTTTTTTAAGAAGTAGTGAGACATTATCTCTTTCTAGAGATTATATGGATTTCTTTAATTTCCATATTTTGACTGTTCTGGTTTTACTAAATATGTAAATAAGTTTGTCTGCTATTATTTCCCCATTCTCGTGGTTTCTGATCAAAGTAACGGGCTCTATTTTGTTAATTTACCTCTGGTGTTGGACATCACACTATATAAGGTTATAGCTATGGAACTGACCATTGGCATACAGGAGTGTGTTGTGCGTACAGTCCTTGTCTATACAGTTGAACTTCAACGATTCTGCTATATCCAATGTTCCAGTCATCTGCTGGTGGGCAAGAATAGCTGTGTAAAACGGCACTGCATTATAATCTCATGGGAAGACACATGTGAAGGAAGACATTGAGACTCAATAAACTCCCACTGAAACAAATGATAAAATTGGAGCATTTCTCGTTGTTAGCGGAGAAGCAGGTTCTGATGTGGCGTTGCAGTGGAGAACACTGGAACGTTAATGCTTGATTTTACAAATCAGGTTTTATGGCAGTGTAAATATCATTGCTTATAATTATCTATTAGAATTAATTTCAGAGCAAAGCGTAGCATGCACTATAATACATACATAGAAGGACAATATTATTAGAATCGAATGTTTGCCAAATAATTTTTCCAAAAGAGTGTGCATGACTTGGTTAGTGTTGGGGTGGTGTCTTTTTGTTTTTTTTTTTAACTTAAGTTTTGTAACCATTTTGAAGCTAAAGACCCACAGCATATGAGGTTATGGAATCTCATATCTTCTATACGCCATTGAATGTTTGGCCTTTTATTGCACAGTCTTTTCAGGCACAGATTTTGATACAGATATGCAATGGAACAAGAACAACTTCCAGAAAGAAAGATAATTGTCGTTTGCGCAGCCTTTTACTCATACGTGAGAGCCATTTAAAAAAATAAAATCCACCTGCTACTTTATTGTTTGATATCAGAGGCAGAATAATGCCCAATTTTAATATTGCACTGCTTGGCTATGTTCTGCACTAATTTGTTCTGTGACATCGATGAATCAAAGTAGAGTTCCTGATAGAAGAACATCAAAAGGAAATTAATCTCCTTGTGATAATATTAATAATTTCAGAATGGATGTGTTTTTCTCAATTACTGTAACCACTGAAAGCTGTGTTTGGGGGGACTGCTAGATCCATATCACAATTGCTACACAAATCGAACGTGCAAGAGTGGGACTGATACTGTTTGGTAGCCAATGAGGAGTGTCTTTACTGAGGGACGACGTGAATTTTGCTAAGCCTACTTTGTAGAATTGTATGGTTACTTAGGGAAAGGAGACACAGAAGTATGAAATCAGTGGGGAAGAGCGGAAGACGTCTGTGGAAAAAATGACTTTTCAAAATGTCAAAGATGGCAGGCCTGGGCTTAAAGATGGAATCAGCAGCAGGGAGTTGATAATACACGATTAACACGTATCACTCTGCTCTGGCACCGGGAGCTTCTCCTCTGAGCCAGGCATTCACAAGGCTGCTTCTCGCGCTCTTCCCCCCGCTCCTCACAGGCAGCGCCGCCCCTCTCGGCCGTTTTCCACTTTGGCGCCGAAACGTCGCTGAGTGAGCGGGCCGTGCTGCAGCGCCCTGTCCTATGGCAGCCCTGTTTACAAAACTTCCCCTTCAACAACTTCTAAATAACTTCACACGTGGAAAGAGTGAAGTCTAATAGGGCTGCAGCTGAAGTAATGTTCTGGCAGTGTTTGTGAGCATGGAAACAGTATCTGTAATTAGGGCTAATAGCTTATCTTCTTGGAAAGAACAGGTAAGGATTGTGCCATGTTATAAGCATGTAGAGCCAACGTCCATTTTGGTTAACTGAAAATCTTCACCACTGAAAAGTTTAGGTTATTAAATGCATAATGCGTGGTAACTGCATGTGCAATGGTTATTTACTAGCTCTTTGCTTTTCTAAGTTATTTCTACATCATATGTTGTATAAAGATGCAACATGCAGTGTTTCCAGTGGAGTCCTGCAGGGAGAAATGCGATTAAAAATGTTATGCAATAATGCATCCAACATGAAATGTATTTGTGAGCATCATACATGCACGCAGAAGTGCTTAGCTCAGTAATTCTTCACATCTCTGCACCATATTGGCTGCTTTAGCACAAAGGTAGCAGTTCCAGAAACAGTAATAAGAAATAGTTCATCATTGTCTTTGTACTATAACAAACATGTTACTATATAAAGATTTGCCAGGTATTGTTTTTTTTTTCCATTCCAGTAGAGATTATTTATACCTGAAAAATTATGTAAAATGGTGGTGTTGAAGCAGTAACAAACTTTGTTTTTGGCAGTCAAATGCAGTGGCATTGTCAGTTAGTACTCTTTCATAAATTAGAAAAAAAAAAAAAAAGAAGAACCTATCTGGTCACTAATCATTTCTTTTTGTTAAACCTCTGTTTCTTACCTCTTATTAAGATTTTCTTGAAGTCACCCACACACTGGACTTTCTGAGCAGCGTTTCTGATGGATTTTCTGTAGTCACATAAATGTAAGATGAAAGAAATCTTAAAATATTGACCCTCAATTTTCCTTGTCCTAACAATAACTTCTACTTTCTTCTCGCCTGTGGTCACAGTGATTCCACTTTACTTCCTTCAAAGCCAGGTCACCTAATTAAAATAAAAATGTAAAGAGTTTGCTTTATGATATTAAATTCAGTAGTTTAGTGGGAAAAAAGTCCAGTGAATGAGTTTTTAATACTCTGATAAATCATAGCAATACCTTTTTATTGCCCAATTAATTAACTCTGTATTGTAAATAATAATAATTAATAGCAGCTCTGTTTTCCTACCTTGGCTGAAGTTACCATCGTGACCCCTGGTAATGCTGCAAGGAAAGATCAAACCTTTTGAACTGTAGATGTGGGTAAATGCCTTTTATGGGAAAGAACACAAAGTTTCAGAAGCTGAATTATTAGTCTGCTGTGAATTAAACTTGAACCTGTTAGGTAACTGAAATCTTTATGAACAAATATCTGATGATATTCGAGCAAATACCTTTGTATGAGATTTTATTGCACTTTTAAGAAAAAAGGAGTTAACTGAATGTATTCAGTTATAGAAACCTGTGTCTTACAATGCATAAATGTTCTGCATGCGTGTCAGAATTTACACTGAATTAAATGAAAAATAATGATCATTTATTACATCTATTGTTTTGGAACTTAAAATTGATAAGACTAACTTCACAGAGCAATTAGAACATTTTTCTCATATAGGACAGGGTCAGTATCTATAGCGATATATTCCTGAGCCTGAGTGCTCACTGACACATCGTTTGTTGCTATTCTGGGTGGTGATTTGCTATCTACTCTTTAAAGAGGGAGGGAAAAAAAAAAATGGATCCACCTGAGCAGATAATCCAGAAGACAAGGGTAATCCTGATTTTTCATGGGGTTTTGGAGTTTTTCAAGTCTTCAAGATATTTTTTCTAGATACCAGACAGCACAGGAATTGCCAGGGAATACTGTTATATCAAATACAGATATGGTCAGATTATGTATGACCGCTGAAATACTTGCTTCTGATTACAAATTAAAAATGTAACTGACTTTAGAATATCTATGGTCTACTTATAGTGTTGTGAAAGTAAAACTTAGCAGAATGATTCATAAATTGCTCTTCACGTTTATCCTTTTAATACATAATGTTTTCAGTTGCTGTGGTATGTACAGAATGCCAATAGTATCAGCTACATGCAATCTTAATTAAAGGAAAATACTATTTTGCTACTTGCAAAATGTCAATTTTTCATGCTGGCATCTTTACATTGTCCATTTTTATTTAATTTCTGTTTTCTCATGAAGTGCAATGATTGTTGAAGGGCTACATATTTCTTGTGTCAAAAATCACATGAATGCCTTGATTTAAGCAAACTAATTCTTTAGTTTACAGATTTGAATGATCAGTAAAATACATATAAAGACTGCCTCTTTTCCTAAGAAGTGATTGAGAAAGAGTGGGAGATCTGTTGAAAACATCTTGGTGAATATTGCGAGTGGAAGGGTGATAAGCAGAATAACAGAAGTATTTCATAAATCCCTCCAAATAAGATGTATTATGGAAAGATTTGGCATAAACTGATAAACTAGATTTTAAACTGAGTCAACGCTATTGTAATTTGTAGGAACAGTGTCTTAAAATTCAGAATACTTCTTAAACTTCTAGTGCATTTATTAACATTTACCTGGTTAGAAGCTGACATGGCTATAGCAACTGCACAGGATAATAGTAGTTACAGAGATCTTTCTAAGGAGTCAGTGTCTCCACCTTCTGTGTGAAAAATTTCTGAATTTTTGATGGAGAGAGGGCTATGCCCAGTGGGCTGTAGTTAATGGAGTTAAGTCCAGCTGGCGACCTGTTACAAGTGGTGTCCCGCGGGGGTCGGTACTGGGGCTCATCTTGTTTAATACCTTTATTGATGACTTAGATGAGGGAATTGAGTGTACTCTCAGTAAGTTTGCAGATGACACCAAGTTGGGAGGTAGTGTTGATCTGCCCAAGGGTAGGGAGGTCTTTCAGATGGATCTAGATAAGTTGGATCGTTGGGCTGAAGTGAGTGGGATGAGGTTCAACGAGGCCAAGTGTTGGGTCCTGCACTTTGGCCACAACAACCCCATGCAGCGCTATCGGCTTGAGGCTGAGTGGCTGGATGATTGTGAAGAGGAAAGGGACCTGGGGGTGTTGGTTGATGCTCAGCTGAACACGAGCCGGCAGTGTACCCAGGCGGCCAAGAGGGCCAATAGCATCCTGGCCTGCGTTAGAAATAGTATGGCCAGCAGGAGGAGGGAGGTAATCATCTCCCTGTACTCAGCACTGGTGACTGGCCACACCTTGAGTACCGTGTTCAGTTTTGGGCCCCTCAGTACAAGAAAGACATTGAGGCCCTGGAACGTGTCCAGAGAAGGGCAATGAAACTGGTGAGGGGTCTGGAGCACAAGTCTTACGAGGAGCGGCTGAGGGAGTTGGGATTGTTTAGTCTGGAGAAGAGGAGGCTCAGGGGAGACTTCATTGCACTCTGCAACTTCCTGAAGGGAGGTTGTGATGAGAAGGGATATGGCTTCTTTTCCCAGGCAACAAACAGGAACCAAGGAAATGGCCGCAAGTTGTATCAGAGGAGGTTTAGGTTAGAGATGAGGAAAAGCTTTTTCTCTCAGAGAGTGGTCAGGCACTGGAATGGCTGCCCAGGGAGGTGGTGGAGTTGCTGTCCCTGGCAGATGTTTGGATGAGGAGCTACGAGATATGGTTTAGTGCTTGTGGTAGCAGTAGTGATGGCAGGACGGTTGGACTAGATGATCTTGCAGGTCCTTTCCAACCTTGTGATTCTATGACTCTATGATAAAAGGTGTTCTCATAACTAGCATTCAGAAAATGAAATGAAAATACCAGCAGCAAATAAATATTCCATTAGTTGATCCCTTATTAATTTTACTGTGTTTTTTTTTGACTGCCATGACAAGTTTTATATGATAGGACAAAGTATATTTTAATTATATAGGTTGTTCCAAAATTAATGCCTCCTGTTTATTTCCATGGAAATGACAATAGGTATAAAAAGCACAACAACATAATCTGAGAGAGCAAATTCTCGGCTACAAAATGTTATTTTTCAACATAGTCATCACCACTAGCTATGCTTTTTAATTAACAATGAACAAGACCCTCCACCCTTATAAAAATCTGTGTGACTGTCTGCAATGTAGATTGTCTTTTTGAGTAAAAGTTGTTGTCGCTACTGCTGAAATGCACCACCCACCATCTCACTGAGCACACATTCACTGTTTGGATGCACTGAGCAAATGTTGATGAATGTGAGTGGGTGCCATTTTTTCCACATGGAGGAATTCAGTGACACACTTTTGCTTTGTGTGCACTTCCATGTCAGATGCCATTTCGTTAGACTGCTGCTCTGCTGCCAGCTGTCACATGGCAACAAAATGTAATGGAATATTGGTAAAAAAAGCTTCAGCCTCTACTGCCATACCACCAATATCTGCTTCTGCTATTGTGGGCCAGTATAATAAAATAGGAGGAGTTACTTTCAGAGCAGTTCTTGCATAGTGAGAAAAAAAATCCTTTACTGCAATAATTTTAAAAAAGGAAGGTTTTTTCAAAAAATTTTTGAGTGGAGAAATTAATTTAGAAATTCCATTGGTACTATACATTATTGACCGACAATAGATGACAGTATATTGGGTGCATTTATGTGGTAATGAGCCCATCAGTATATAAGATATATAGTTAAAATTTGTGAAAAGTGTTTGGGACCCTAACTCACTTGTCTTACGTTATTTCATCACTTCTGAAAGATTATCTCTTTGTTAGGTAGTGACTTACATCAGGAGGTTGCACAATAATGAAAGGTGAGCTGAATTTTGCTGGTCACTTTGTTACTCATACAGTATGGATTCCTGCAGTAACTGAAGAAACCTTCAATGTACCTGAGGTAAAGGAAGCCAAGAGATTACGCAGGCTGTCCTTTCCATCCCTCCTCCTCTTTGTGTTGAGTTCAGCTTTAGTGCAGAGGAAACAACCTTAAGAAACAAACTTTAAGAAACAATGTTTCTTAAGTTTGTGATGTCGTAATTTCTATTTAGTATCTGGAAATGCCTATTTCACCATGTGGGGGCACAAGATAAATCTGGGTGTTTTCTCTGTGTTGTTTTCACTCCAGATTTATACTGAGTTGAAACTTATGGAGATAACGCTTTTAGAAAATACTTGCCTCCCAAGTGCTTGAGAATGTACCTAGCAAGCTAAATGTTCAAAGAAATTACACATTCAGGCTTTCTTTTAGAGACATGAATTCACAGATATTTTGTTATTTTAGTTTGCATCAATTTTTTTAAGAGAATCAGGATGTCTGAGGCAAAATAAAATTACCAAATTATATTGTAGCGGTAGGCCATTTTCAGTGAATCTAGAATGTGACAGTAAAGATTATTTGTATGCATTGAGCTTTATGTAAATGTCTAAACAACAACTCAATTTATGGTAGCTTGTAACCTATGTGTACAGTTGGATAAACAGTTTAACTATTCATGTGCATTATTTTTATATGATGAAATGCAGTACCATAACTACACCCTAAAGGATAATACTGCTCACTCCTCTTGTGCTGGAGAGACCAACAGGGACTGGCCATTTAGGGCTATCAGTAAACCAATACTGTGCTAGGGTGAAAGGAAGCATATGAATCATAAATGTAGCATGCTTCACCTGTTTTGTTGCGAACTTTATGATTTCATGCTGCTTAAGCATTATGATTTTGTGATTGAACTCTGTTTTCCTCCCTTGCTGTGTAATAAGATGACATTGAAAAAAAAACCCTCCTTTTTGGGTTGTAGTGTGTTGATAAAATATATCAACACTTGGTCTGAATCCCCGAAATAGCCTCAATTTGCCCTCTGTTCTTCCGTGTTTGTCAGTTTGCACTCACTTCTAAATTATTGCATGCTTTAAAGAAGAGAAGAGTCAAGAAGTTTTCTTCAGTTTAAGAATGTCTCCATTTTTTGTTCACTTTTCTTCCGTGTCATCTTCTGTGTATACTTCATGCTTGCTTTGTATCTAGTAGAAACAAGTATAAAATGGCTGTAGCATCTTTCTTGCCAATTAAAATCCACATGCCAGTATGAAATTTTATATTAAGTATCCACATTTAGGAATACTTTCTTTTAAAATAATGCCTTCATTTCTAAAGAAGAGCTTTGTGCAAGTAGATCCCTTAGAAATGATAATGGTAAGCTCAGCTCTTTTTTGTTAAATAAAATCAGTCTTTATAGCCCTTTGTAACAGTTGATGCTGCTATCCCCTTTTGAAAAATTCTGCAATAGGTTGGCATCAATTTTGTTTTAGCATAAATTAAGATAACTCCACATGTGATCCAACTGTGCCAAAATGATTGTGTCCTTTGTGGCTGTTATTCAGGAGGGGATTGGCTGGACTGCAGCTGCCGAAATTGTCATTACTGCTATGCTACTGACATATGACATATGCTCTTTCTATGATGCTGATGGAATTAGTTGTCAGGTTAAACCATCTTTCAGAACTCAAGCTATCCCGATGTTCAAGATTGCTCTATGCTGTCTACTAGGCAACCAAAATGTCCAGAGCTTTCTTACTGTCATTTTCATATAGGAAGCGTTAATACATTTATCTACAGAAATGCAATGCATAGCCAATTGTTTATCTTACAGCTTCATTCAATTTTACTAAAATTGATAGAGATTGTCCACCATAATTCACATTTTAGTTAAGTTGATGGGTACTAAATCACAGCCAGAGCCAGACTGGTAATAAAGTATTTGTGTATAAAGGTGTGGATAAGCAATTTCTAAAATATGAGCATACCTAGTTCCCACAAATCTTAAGTAATTCTCACAGTGTGTTACTTTTTTTTGTTACAAAGAGGAAGCTAACTAACGTGCCAACCTTCAAAGTGGCTGCTTACCTGTCATTACTTTGCTATATCTACAGATAAAGTAAACGTATATATGGTTGCTAGCATTTGTGACAAGTTACGTCTGGTAACTTCATCGTAGTTTTTAACCATTTTCTAATAGCTATGGACTGTGTAGTGGTGAATCATCTCTCCATGTAGGTGAAAAATGTCGTTATGGACAGTCTGTATGGGCTAATCTGTATATGACAACTTTCTGGCCACCTGTTAGCATATGCATATTCTCCAGATATTTACTGAGACTATATAAAAATTTAAGAGAATGAAGGTTTATTTTAAGAATGTAGAGATGTACTGTTGGCTTGCTTGGTTCAGTGGTGGTGGTGTATGTTGAATTTTACTGATGCATATAGATCAAGGTAGTTTATTATATGGATTCATATAAAACATGAAAAAAGCAGTTACTATTGAAGTCAATATAATAACAAACTAAAGGATTATTTCTATCATATACACTTATAAATATATGTTGTATGTGTGTATATCCATGCAGTGCATATCTAGAACAAATACAGTAATGTTCAAAAAGCTTCTCAAATTTTATCAGAACTGTTTATACATATAACTGCATCCAATTAATAGGTAAGGGAGAAGGTGCTAAGCATAGTAACTGTGAGTTGGTTATACTCTAATTGCTCCTGTGGGTAATGTGTATCAATTGCTATCAGATTTTAAGGATATACTTGTCTGAAGACTGCAGGACTAAATGTGCACTTTGTCTTTATCAAAGAGTAACAAAAGGTACAACTGTCTTATAGACACAGCTGTGTTTAGATAAGCATACAAGTTTCTAAAGAGATGAGATTGGGTTACTAGACTAAATGCAGAAATCACTTGTTACAGAGGAGTAGTTCTTAAATTCACAAAACTGTACCGTCTTTATCAGTGGTAGTTTTCTGTTTTTCCCTTGAGATGAGATGACAGTGCATGTTACTTCTTTAGTAACCTGCTCACTGGGTTTCTTGATAGTTACTTCTTCTGAATGAATACTCCTATTACCAATGGGTAATCCAGTGTAATCAGGAGAATAAGAAAAGGCCTACAGGAAAAGGATGCATTAGTCTTATTCATCCCAAGCTTTGACATATTCTGCTGTTTGCGGCATCTTTCTGGTCTCTGTGGCATTCTCAGTGAGTTGATAATATCCCAGTCTTGAGGAAATCTGCACTCCTTTCAGAAGCTGGTAACTTAAGAGTATCTCAAATACTTGACACCTATTCTTAAGAATCAGTAATGAGCCCACATAGTAAGATGGTAAAAGTTGGTAAAAGAAATTGTAATAGAGAATGATAAGAAGTGTGAAAAATAAACTCAGAGCACTTGAATATATCCTCATAACTCCATCAGTCCCCAATAGTTAGAGGTAAGTAAATGAATTCCAGAAAGACGGTAGAACTGGATGAAATTGTGTTTCCTTTTTAAATCATAGTTTAGATAATAAGAAAGCTCCTGCTAAACCTGCTCAACTGTGAGCTGTATCTATGATGAATTGCATCTCTGTGCAAATTCTGTATTCTGAAGGCTGAAGACAATATTGTTCTGAACCTCTATTGAGGAATACCACACAGATGTTCATGGATCATGATGTTCTATTTTCCCTTGATCAATAACTGTCATCTGTCCCTTAAAGAAGCTATTTTCTGTGTTTAGAAAAAGTGCTGTCTCTGGGGGAACTGAGGAAACACAGGTTTTAGTGATGTGTTCAAAATTATATGAGAAGTATACCTAGCAAAGCTAGGATCAAAGCCCAGACTTCTTGATCTCTATTCTTTATCTACAAATCTGTTTTCCCTTTGGTAAAGTCCTCTTTCAGGTCTGATCAAATCTAATTTTATCCATTTGAACAGCTTACTAGCTTCTGTAACATAGTAAAGTTTTTTAAAATGGACGTAGTTCAGGAAAATAGCTCTTGTAATGAGAACACCTGTGGTTTAACTCAAGTGAACACCTTGAAATCTTGACTCAGGACAGGGCTACTTACAACAGTTTACCTGCTGTAAGAATCAGAAAGTAAGGAATAGAAAATTAAAAAGTATTATAAAACTAGCAGACTTTCAGTTGAAATAATGACAATCCTGATTTTTTTTTTCTGTTCTCATGTTAAAACGTAGTGATGCCCTTATTTTCTGTACATGTCAACCAGTTATTCATATGGCTGTACACAAAGCTCATGAGAAGGGAAACTGAATGCCTCTGACTGTTGCAACAGCTTCTGTTGCAGAAAATCTCCATTCAGAAAGAAGCTATTTAGATTAAAACAAACAAACAAACGAAAAAAAACCCAAAAGAAAATGCAGTCAGCTCAGGTAAACATGGAATCAATTCGATATTCTTCAGTTTGTCATTGGCGGAATACTATTTGGTATATATGCTATTATATGTTTTTGATGTGTTCTTTTAATCCTTCAGTTGCTACTAAAATGGGTTTATAAGGTAAAGAGGTTTAAGTGATGCCTTCTGTATGTATTGTGCTTCCTCAGATAAAAGTAATGGTATTTTTAATTACATATTTCAATTAAAGAAATCATATCTGTGTAGCTACTGCATAGGTGCCTGATTGAAATAGAAATGGAAGTGGGGAAAAAAAAAAAGTAGAAAAGAAAATGGAAATGGCAACAACAAAAATCAAAGTAGCTACTTACAACTGCCTGAAAGAAAGATTATCTCTTTTCGTGGTTTCCTCTTGCTGAATAAAATGTGATGCGATCAGGTCACTGCATGTAAAATGCTTTCAGAATGTGATCTGTACTTCATCATTATAAAATTCAAACATTCTTGAACCTTTTATTCCACCCTGTTCATATTTATCTTTTTGGTCCTGCCTTCATCGGGTACCACATTTGTATTGATAAATTGTAGGTACTTGGAGATGTATTGATGGTCTGAAGACAGTTCAAAATGTAGAGTGCTGTGGCTTTGCATATCATTACACCTAGCTCGCTCTTTGCCTCTTGAAAGCTGTCGATTTGTGCATTATTGCTATTCAGGCTGATAAATGACAGTAATTGTTCTTAAGTTGAAGAGCTGGCTTAATGTGCTGACTTGCTTGGGAATTCTGAGCACCAGGGTTAAACTAGCGCTCCACTGGTTCTAACAAAATGGTCTTTTCCAGCTCAGAATAGATACTTAATTGAATTACTTCAGTTTTCATGCATTTTGCAGCTTTGCATTTGAAGAAAAAATATTCATAACAAGATCAGGGAATTCAGAGCTGTTCATAGTGAGGTCAGGCTCGGTATGTGCCCCCACTTCAAGGCACCTGCTCCCAGTGGTACTACCACAATTAAAAAAAAAAAAAAAAAAGGTGTGAGAATATTTTAGTCCTACAATGACACTGGGAAAGACATAAAAATTGGATGGAGATGTATCCTTATTCCTTCTTCCACTATCTCTGTGGTGGAACTTAGTAAGGCTAACTTATAAAGATGAAATACATCTTATTTTGTGGGATTTCTTTTAAGCAGTGTTTTTTCATGTGTACTGGTACAGATTTTTCAGTTGATTTAGTCTAGGAATAATATCCTCAAGCCTCTGTTAGTTCCCCAAAAATGACAGTTTAGTTTCAGGTATAACTCAAGAACAATTCCTAATGAAATTTTGAATTTTTTTCCTTCAATAATGCCAACAGAAAATAAATTCAAAAACTTCAGTGTTTAGTATGCCTTGTATTGAATTGTTCAACTTAGCAGCGCTGACGTGTACTGGGGTGTAAATGAAGAGTCACATGTTCCACATTTCTTCATTTCAGCCAATTTTATAAAGAATCTCTGTACAGTTCTCTTAAGTGACAGCTGGGCAGTTCCACTTTCTATACCAATGCAAAAATATCAAATCAGGTTGAAAAAAATATTGAGCAAGATTTTGGATGAAATTTATTTACTTCAGTTTGATTTTTCTCTCCATGATGACATAGCTACTTCATGTACATATTTTGAGTGCGATCAGTCCCATTCACATGAGGTACAAAAAGTCTTTTAGCTACAAAGGTAATATGTTTATTAATTATAATCAAGCGTGATATTTGAGATTTCTAGAGTCTGCACCTGGTACTGACCGCTTTCATTTAGGGAGGATTTTAGTCACAACTTTACTGCAAGGTTCTTGTACTCTTATTTAGAACTGCTGTAGCTTCAGTGCATAATGCAAATAGTCCAAGTTATGAAAACACTGGAAAATGATCATGCAATATTTGTTTAGTCAGCTTAGTAAACAGAACTCATTTTCTTTAGTCTTTAAAGGGAAGATTCTTTACGATCAAATAAATGTGATAGATGGTCAGTGGATAATGTTATTGGAAAGGTATATCTTTTTCACTTATAAAGTCTTGTGATTATTACCCTGTGAAATGCAAAATTAATTGTCATTCAGATAGTCTCCTTAGATTTGGGTGTTTTAATTGGTGACTGATATCTGCCAACTAATTGCCTACCAGCTTCTATGAATTCAAGAGTAAATATCATGTTTTGGACCACTAATGCTCAGACTTTGCACAGGTATGCTGACACTCAGCATTTATCCCAGTTCATTCGAGATTCTTGCTAAAACTGACAATTAAGCAGGGAGGATAATACAGCTGTACTACTCAATGGCTGTACAAGAGACACGTTGTTTGAATTACTGTTAGAAAAGATAAATTCATCACTAGAAACACTTGACAGCACTTAAGGGGACAGTGCTGTTTAGATTAGATGTTGGGGCTCATCTATTGAATGTAAAAGAAATGCTCTGTTATGAAAGCCATAAAAAAATCAATTTTATTTCTGCCTAGTCCTTTGTTACAGTACAAATTTCTTACATCTTCAGATAACTTTTCATTTACTGAGCTAGATTTTGTTGAAGATATTAGTTAAGTTCTAGTTAGTTCTAGAAAGACCCGTTATTTGACTATAACAGTCTGGAAAATTTAGATTTTCTTCAGGCTGCTTTTTTACTAATTTTTTCCCCTCACTTAAGTGCTTTGAAATTAAACAAATAGTCATTAAATATATTTCTTGCCCCAATAATAGGAGAACAGCATTAATGGAATTCAAAGGAAACTAGACTTTTTAGGCCTTTTGTGATTACTGTAGTTCTTTTCAGTTTTATTCAACCACTTTTCTTGGCTGACCTCGTCTTTGTTATTCATGAAACCTGCATAAACTTTAATGGATGCTATCTTTCACATGCTGATCTTCATGCCTAGCTTTTTTTCTTGCAGGGTCCATGTTAGAAGGTTAAAGAATAGCATGAGTCAAGCATATATTTTATTTTTCTTAATCTACTCTTCTCCAGTTCTTCAGATCTTTGCTATTCAAAATCAGAATAAAGAAGAAAGTATGAAAGCTCAGCTCTTAGAAGAACTGGAGATAAATAATTCAGAAGTGTTATGATAATTGGGCAAATTTAATGTCTGCCTATGAGTTTTATATGATTGTTAACACTCTTGCTGAAATGATTTTTTTTATTTTAAAGTAAAATTCCTGACCTTTCTAGTTCGAGGAGAGCTTTACAAACATAGACCTCTTGTTGTTATAGATTTGCTTCTGACAGTGTTATTAGTATACTGTATGCACTTTTCAAACACAGAATATCTCTATTGAAGACAAACAGATGTTGTCTTTCTGAATGTAGAGACTGAAATAACATTTGAATTTTTTTTTTCAGCCTGTTGGTATTAGGACTGTTTTTGAGTTTTGTAATCTGAGTGACTGTGTTTGTTTCCTCAGTTTAGAGGCAAAGTCAGGTACTATGCAGTCCAGACTACAGCTCTGAATGGAACATGTGAAAAAAGAGTTTTTTAGGGCTCTAGGCATGTGCAGGTTCTACTGAAGTTCTACCTGAATTGAAATCCTGAAAAAATTGGCAGATTTTAAAAGCCCAAATGAATTCTGCCCTCAGAATTCACCGATTTCTATATTGGTAAGCAAAAAAAGATGTGAATTTTACTGTTTCTTTTTTCAATAAAAAAAATTCTCCATAAAATGCAATTAATCTCTGCATTGAATTGTTGAAGATAACGTGGTATAGGAAAGATAACAGTAAAGAGAAAACTGAGGAGAATGCTTCGATTGGGAAAGTGAATTTGTATGTTTCTGTATGTTTCATTCTTCCTTTTAAAGGATCATAAAAAGTGTTAGAAGAATGTGGTCTTGTGGTTCTACATCACGCTGAATCTGTAATTATCATTTCCAGCTGGTTGACTGTGAGTTGACCCCATGGAAGTTCCTTGCAGTGACTTTATAGCCTTTGTCTGGCTTTGTTTGGCTCTTCAGGTAGTTGTGGTTTGAAGTTTGGAGTAATCGTGGTTGCTTCTGGATTTGTTGTGTGGTGAGGCTGCTGATGGTTGGTTGTAGTTGTTTTATCCTTCTGGGCATAACTTTTCTTTGTACATGTATGTATTGTTAATGTGATTCAGCTGGAGATAACTGCAGATGTTTTGTGGTTGAAAATAGGGATGGGGAGGGTTCACTGCCTGCTTTTCTATATTCTTATTTTAATCTGTGTGCTGCATATAGATCTGCCAGTATTAATTTCTGTTATGTATTCAGTATTTTTTCTGAATCAGAGCTCCACTACTTTAATTGGCCTTGCAAAGCCATTTCTTGTGAGGGTGCCTACACCAGAAACATTATTGAAATTGACCAAGTGCTTCCTCAAGGAAGGAAAAGGAAGGGAAATTAATCATTGCATGGAATAAAAAAAATATTCTTCAAAAAAGCATCTACCAGAGACTGCTGTAGAATGGATCTTCAGGCAAAATTCCTACGTAAAGCTTATGTAGATTTTATGCCCTATGATGTTTGCTATGGAACAATGTTTTATTCTAAAAGGGTGAACTTTTCTGCTGTAGGCATGCAACTATTGTTATAGCAGCCTGTGCATCACCCTTAAATCAAGTTTGCTCAATGTTTCCCGTTAAAAACACCAATTCCAGCTTGTAAGTTCATGAAGTTTTTCAGTGTTTCTACTAAAATTTTAGATGTTACTGGGAGGTAGATCAGAGGAAATGTATTATTAACTAATGTTCAAATAGTCCCGCGCTTTCTGAATGCATGACTAAAATGTAGTGCATATTCATAAAAAGCAACCTGAGAAAATGAAGAGGAATTCACAGCACTTAAAATAGGCTTCATATTTATGCAGTAGAATTCAGATAAATTTAAATGTATGTAAATACTTAACTCTATTTACTATTTTTGAGAAGTACAGCATTGTGTATGTCACAGAGGAGCTTCTGTGAAATTTCTTCTTTTGCACACTTATCCTGCTTATGTATTCTGTAAGACTGCTTCATGCTTTACAGAAATCAGCTGTCAGCTTCAGTGGTTAGGCAAGCATAGTAGATTTTAGAAATATGGAAATGGAAGCAGAAAAATCCCTAGTTTTAGAGAGCTTGCTGGAAGAATCATTTGCCTCAGTTAGGTTCAAAAATCAGAGATTCCTGGCTCTCTTCTGAATTAATTTTATTCATTTTCCGTAAGTTTTTTTTTTAATATCTTCTGTAAGACTTGTGGTAACGCAAATAAATCAAGTAAAGTTCTAGATATCTCTTCAGAATATCAGCTATTATTATCAGCTATTAATCAGCTATTAGTTTTAAATATCTTACTCATTGTGGACTTTTAAAAATAGTTTTTTCATTGGATGTAGGTGAGGAGAGTTAAAGAAAGATGTAAATACTGAAGTCTCCAATAACCATGTTTCCCATTTTTCTTCTGAAGTAATGTTCCGAAGCTATTTTTGAAGAACTGAAATAGGGTTTTTTTTTTTTTTTTTTTTTTTTTTTCTTTTAAGTGATAGAATGTGAGGATAATAGACTCAGATTGTGCTGGTGGAGGTTTAGATTGGGAATCAGAAAGAATTCCCTCTTGGAGAGGGTGGTCGGCATTGGTACAGGCTATCCTGGGAAGTGGTGGAGTTGCCATTCGTGGAGATATTTGAGAGATGTGCAGAAGTGACACGAGGGGATGTGGCTCAGTGAGGGGTCTTGGTAGGCCAGGCTGATAGTTCAACTTGGTGATGTTGAAGATCTTTTCTAACCTAGATAATTCTATTATCTTATTTTCTGTAAGATGTCAACCTTGATCAGCTTGTACTCCAAGATCCTATCTCATTTCTTGAAGTGAGGATGTTGAGTTGTTTCTGCATTCAACTTTCTGTTAAAACAAATCTGATTCATTAGTGTGGCATAGTAATTAATAACCTTTGTTTTCAGCTTCTTGAGCATATCTGATAACTTTAAAGGATATTTTAATCTAAAATCAGAAAAGATAGGGTAGAAAGATAAGAGAGAACATTTGCTTGTGTTGTTACAGACATGTTTGTTGCTGAGACTGACCATTAAGGAGCTTTGTTATTTTAAATGGATAGCTAATTAACGTCTTTTTAAAAAAAATTATTCCAATTCCTATCCTTCATCTGATGGTTGTGAATTAGCGTTGTGTCACTTGCTAAAATATCAGGCATTTTTATACATGTGGTATATTGAATGGCAAATACTTGATGTAAAGTCTGCAGTTTTACTCCATAACCAGATTGTAAAATATGAACTGAATTAATCATAACTGCAAAGAGTAATGGCACATTTTCTCTTATTTTATCTTTACTGCCTTTCAGATCATGGTTTAAAACCTTCTACATCTGGTGCACAGAATGAAGCAGCAGCTTTGGTAGTGGATAGCAAGAGGCAAAGGTCAAACCAGAGGCTGCACAAATATTGTGCACTGGATTTATTGTTTTAATTAAGAGTGTGGCAGTTCATCATAAACTGTTTATGGTGTTTTTGCACAGTGCAGCATTTTGAAATCAGCTGTTTTAATGAAAACATAATGTCATATCTGTCAAAGTTCTAAATATTTTGAAAGTGAAATATAGAAACAAGAACTTTAATTCTAGGTTTACTGGGATTAGCTCTTGGAATTGTTTTAAAATCCCTTACGTATCATATCACAGGTAGCATAGTTCTACCTTAGAAAGTAAGTAGAAGCTACTGTATGGAGCTTGTTACTTAATTGTGAAAATACACGCAGAGGGTTAGTTAATGTATTGAAAGAAAAGCTGCCTTGTCCTAGAATGCCAAGGTTAAGACATAAACAGAAGTAACAGATAACATCCTTATTCATAGGTAGTATGTAAATGTTTTATCCTGATGCTGTTTAAAAAACAACTGAAAAAAACAAAACTAACCTAAAAACTGATGCATCCTTAAATCTGCAGAGAAGGAAATACGCTGTGGGTAATATGATGCTGTGATGTATTAGCATCAGGGTCTTTGTAACTAATTATTTACAAGACTTAATGTCTTTCTGTGGACTTAAAAGGCTGAGCAGTTTGTAGTCTAGCAATTGTCTGCTATTGTTATGTATTCATGTAGATATGTAAGGCAATTTTGCTTACATTTTTTGTATAGTCTGTGAAATATTTGTATAATCTGAAAATTGTATTTTTGTAGTAGTCTCCTTGGAAAATAGAAATTAAGTCTGTCATTAGATGCTAGGCCACAGTAGTTGACTGAGCAGGGTAATGTATGTTACATTTTGTGCTATACTTGGTCAAGTTTCATATATATCGTATTCCACATTATTTTATTAAATTTAATATCTGCACTTCCTATTACCAGACATGCCTCTCATTCAAAGCACAGAGGCACAGTTCTCTAATCAGAAGTGACAAGCTATATACTTTCTTTCAGCCATTATTCGGTAGCCTAGAGCAAGGAGCTCTGTTTCCTTGAAAATGTTTTGAATTGGGTTATTTTTATTGAAGTATTAAAGTAATTCTTCAGATTTTAGGCTATTATTTAAGCACTTTTGGGAGAATGCAATAACCTCTGGATTCTATATAGCCTTTGTTATGTTAACAATTGTAGCTGCTGAATGTATCTTTTTAATGCTTGTTATGTAAGTGTCTGGGAAAAAATCATTTGACGAATAGAAACTAACAATATTTAGGAAATAAACAGGATTAGTAGGCTAAATTAGTTTACTATTGAAGTATGATATTAAAGTGACTCACTATTTAAACAAACCAATAGATTCTAGTCACCACACCTTCGCTGGCAAATTTACATGATAAACTGTCCAATTATTTATTATAATATAAAGTTCATATTTGGCAGGTTAATTCTTAAGGAGTCTGAAAACATTATTTTCTTATCATGTGGCAATCTAATACTTGTGGTGATGTTGGTTGAAGCTCTCTACAAAGCCTTCTAATATTTAGTTTTGCTGCATGTCTTTCTTTAAAACGACTCTGGAATTTTTGCAAATCTTGTACCACTTCCTTTTTTCTGTAAGTTAAACAGGTGTGTAAGTGTCAAAATAGGTATGGTAGATTTGGTATAAAAGAAAGAAAGAAAGCAGTTGTCCTAAATCTCAAAGACATGATATCTCTGTACCTCCTTTACAATAGTATACATCAAAGAGAAACTCAAAGTGAAGCAGCTTTGTTGTGGGATATAGCCCTTTGGGGTACAGATGTTTTCTGAAAGGGGATCTTGATGCATCAAACATTGCCAGTTTTTCTTCTGTGACTTCTCTGTGTATCAATGGGGGGAGATGTGTGAAGTACAATAGGAAAGCCACCAATATTTATTAAAATTGTGTGAACAACATGAAGAGTTGCAAATAGTGTTGTTAGGAGATCTCCTTGACTTCAAAATAAACATTGGCCTTTTGTTAAGTGGAGACAATGAGCCTAGTAAAATTCTGCAGTGATGTTGCTATGCACATGGAAAGGATAATGCTGAGAAACTCACTTCCAATGTTGGATAAGGATCTTATTGATGGAGAAGAGTGTTAATTTTTCTAGGCAAGTATCATGGGCATAATTCAAAGTGTTTTCCCAGAAACAATTTACAGTAAATTTCTGCCAGTCATAAGCTTTATTTATATCTTGTTACTTCCATAGTCTTGTTTAAGTAGAATCTGTAGAGGATCTGAGATCTTTCTTCTGATAGAAGATTTAATTGCTGCTGCTTAGTATGACCATGGAGCTAAAAAATCTTTCTTTTTCAGTGTTCTGTACAACTTTGGTGTGTTTAAGAGCTCACTGGAAACTAACATAACTGACTGGCCAGAACTATCCTAGATCCAAACACAGCTTCGTGTGTATGTTATCAGTTTCAAATTATCAAGTTATTTTGTCATTCAGATGAATAAAAACGTAGGAGATTTCACAGGCAATATGGACAGTGCTAAGCTAGGAAAGAGAAATAGAAAAAGTACTGATGTGTATTTTATTGAGAAATTGGAAAGTCTTCCAATCCATGTGAGAAATATGTATGGTGACAACAGAGTGAAGTTCCATTATGTTGCCAAGCACATTGGTTTTGTATGTGGTTTTGATGAAGTAATTATGTGCATACAATACTATTTGCTTTGCAAATGAGAACTGTATTGCATGCACAAATAGAGGACTATTCTCTGGAAAATATTTTTCAGAATAGAATTCCAGAACTACAGTTCTTCCAGTTGGATGGAACTGGAATTACAATTCAACTGCATAACTATCTTTTTTTTTTTTTTAAACAAATTTATCACTAGTTTAAAAATAATAGACAATATTAAAGCGGTCTCTGAAAGGAATATTAAGGTAGCAAGTTCAGTAGGAACTGATGTGAACTAGAAAAGAGTCAAACCTGTCAGAGATAACCAAAACCTACTGGGAATAAAAGCATTTACTCTAATAATAACCAACACAATACAAAGAATGAAAACATCAACAGAATAATAACATTACATGCCTAAAATGTTTAATAAGGTCCTGAGAGTTACTTTGAAAGAAAATAGAGTGGCAGTAGAGGATTTCAGCTATAGATGTAGATGAACAAAATAGGAAAATCTGATCTGAGAATCAATGAAAGCAGAGAGAAAATCTGGAGAAATATTTCCTCCTGGCCCTGGCTCCTTTATGTCTTACGCCCACGGCTGGAGACAAGGTATGTTATTGAATTGTTCTGACCCTGTGAGTTGAGCTCTAGAGGTCAAATGTGCGATCCGAATAGTGGGTAAATGACCCAGAATCCTTGCTACTTTGTTGCCAGCAGCTAGTTTGGTGATAGAAAGGAGTGGTCTGCTATAGATGCATGCACACTCGGAAGGCTAAGTGCATGGTCTAAACACACATGCAAGAGCATGCTATGACACTCCCCGATATCCTTATATGGTGTTTCAGGCATCAAATCAGGGTATGACCATGGTTTGCAACTTCACTAAAATTCTTCCAGGTACCCCAATTTCATGTAGCCACAGTCAGTTTACTCTTGCTTGGTACTTGTTAAGCAAAGGATAATATGTAATATTTAATGGTACAACAGTCTGTAAATAAAGTGACATGGTATGTAAATATTGCTAATAAGTAGTCAATGCGTACTCAGGATATGCTTTGCACTCTACAGTGTGCTTCTAAGGATATCATCTTACCTCCACAGAGAAATGGCTGTCAGAAATTGCTTTACAAAAGAAACATGAGGAAAAACTTTGTTGTTCCTATCCTGCAGAAGTATGGGCTAGTTTTAACCTGGTTTTATTCACTGTATGTACTGATGTAGCCTGTTGGTTTTGACCTGGGAAGTGTGCATTGATATGTGGTATGTGGAAAAATTCAGGCTTCCTTTGGCCTTAAAAATTTGTGAATCTTTTGCATGTATGTAGTTCTGTTACATCACCAAAGCATTTCAGCTGATGTAATGTATCCTAGCTATATAGGAAGTTTTTAACTTCTAGGTCCTGAGTTGAAAAATAACACCTAAGTCCCTACAGAGAAAATGCATGCTGTTCTAAACCTGCATTTAAAAAGGAAAATAGAATTATAGTCCCTTCAGAACAGTTTCTGCTTTCTGAGATGCACAAATTTTCACAATCTAGTAATCATTGGTACAACCTCATCTGGAGGAAAAAAACTTGCCATTATCAGTAATGGGGGCGTAAATGTAGAAATGAGAAGAGGCTTCATAAGTGCAATCAGATGTCTAGAATTTTCCCCAAACCCAACAAAATACAGAGAAAATGAAACATAGGTAATCTTCTGTTTAAAAGTGAATAGAAACAAAAATGAACGGTAAAAATTATGGAACAAATCATATAGAAAGGAGAACACTGACACTTTTTTTCCTCTTAATTTTTTTCAAATAAATATCTATTTATTATTGAATAATATTGGTAATTATTTTTTCTTAAACCATAATGACATTCATAGTAATTTAGCTGATGCATTATTAAAAATGCATGATTAACAGTCTTACTGAAAAGCCATAGTTAGGCCGATTTCTGTAGTCTTAAAGACAAAACAAAACAAATATAAAACCATAAAACCACAAAAAGCAACAAACCAGAAAAACAACTGAACAACAAAAAACCCACTTTTATTTAATAATCTGCAGTAACATAAAACGAATAGAAAAATCTGGAGATATATTAAGATATATGTATGTATATTGGACATTAGTGCTATATACAAAATATATTGGGAATGTGTTTCAAAATATTTCAAACATTGTTGACCTTTGTTATATAATACCAAGCTCAGGGAAATATATTTGCATAGATTTAGTAATATATTGTAAATAACTACATAGGGCAGTGCACATTTTTCCTTAAGATGCAGCATTATAAGCAAGACATTAAATTATGCCTATCAGACAAAGCAGCAGAATCTCAACATTTTTTTTTATTGCACGTTCTATTGGGAAGACATCTCAGCTTCTAAAAAGCACATGCATTAACTGCCTGATTCATGTGGTGACATGTGGCATATCCAAATGTGTTATGGATCTCCCAGGAATAAAAACAACATAGCAAAATCATCACCTTGGGATGTTCATTGAGTGAATATTTTACAGACATACTCCTTTTATATTTATATAATAATTTAGTGTTATGACAATTTTTTTAGCAGTGTTGGCAGTTTTTCTTTTTTATAATGGTATTATATTTGTGAGCCTATTAAGTGCACATGGGCTAAACTACAGAAAAAAGTATTTTTCATAATTCCTTAGGGTGCTTGTAGCAAAAGAACCATATTGGTATAGAAAAATGTTAATAAAAGGTCAAGCAGAACTTTCCAGTGTTTATCATGGTAGCAACAGAAATTGGGGCTTTTTGGAATTGTATACTGAAGGAGCAGATTTATGGAGTGTATAGAGAAAGAACTCTACCTACAGTACTTTTACTTGAACTCTTTATTTTAAGACGCATTTAACAGTTTTAACAGCAGTTAAAGTAATTAACTTTATATCATTTTTGCCTTGTAAATATCTGTAAATTGCTGTGAAATTTTACGAAGAAAGCTGAAGAAGTGTCCTTCTTTTGCTGTGTTACAGCTCTTGCTGTGTCCTCCAGAACTGTGTGTTAATTCTGACATCCACTAAGTCACCTGTGCTCTTTCAGACTGCTGGCACTCATAATGGAAGTGATGTTTTTGGTAGGCTGAATTCATGTACAACAGATAAAGAAATACTGGTTTATTAATGTAGGCCATTCATTTCAATGTGTCATAATAGGTTGCTCTGAAAGTAATGCCTCCAAGTAGCTGGTACTAGCCTAACTACTGTTTAGTGACTCTTAAGTCTCCCAGGGTCATGTAGGAGAGTCTGCACTCACAGTTAGAGCTGATAATTCTTATGGTGTCTTGTGCTTGTAGCTTGCAGAGATGCTTGATTTGTTTAATATAGAATAGAGTGTGCAGCTTATGAAATGCTTTTCCATGATAGTCAACAGATTAGAAATAGGGAGAAAAACAACAGGTAATGCCTGTGTTGTCTCTCTTGCTGATTGAATGGTTCAAGTTTGGTTAAATATTTCACTTGGTTTTCCTTTAGATGGACTAAGTGTCTGGTCTTGCACTCTTGAAGTCTGAAATTTTTAAAGGCATATAAGGACAAGCTTTGTGAATAGTTATGGCATGTATCCTTTCTCTCTTTCACTGAGAGATTACAGCCCATTGATTATTATTAATTTAGCAGTGATATTAATTTAGCAGTGACAGTAGTAACTAAACTCATACTCTGCTTCTTTGTGCATTAATTTGCTTGAGTGTCTATCTGAAAACAAACCTGTTTTTTTTTTTTCACTGTCTTCCTGATGACAAGAGCAGGCCATAAAATTTTGTATAATGCTAATGAATGAATATTGTCACATCTGTTAACTGGAGTCAGATTAATTTCTACACAGACTTGTTTCTGATCAACTCAGAAGACATGAATGATCTATGAATGACAATGCAGGCATCTTCAGCCCCAACACTGTGATCCTATTTTCAACTCTTTCTACTTCAACAGATAAGAAAACTGTGCTAGGTGCATGTAAAATTATATGCATAGCACGTAAATGATACTAAGAATTTTCAATTAAATACTTCTTTAGAAAATTCAGAAATCACTGTCTTTGACTGCTTTGTAAATCTTTCTCTGGTAATATTCTATGCTTTAATTGTATGCAAGTTACAACCCCATTATATTGCAGATTAAAACACAGACCACAGACCAATACTGCATCTCCTCAAAATAAAAATGTGTTTTCTGTGCGAAAGTGTAGATAAAGGCTATTTTCTTGAAATTGATCCAAGCTGGCTCCACAGGAACAGAAGCATGAGCATCCAAAGTAGCTGTAACAGCAGGAAATTCACTTTTCATTGCCATTTTGTTGTATCCCTTGTGAGAAGGGTTGAAAATAGTGCAGGGAAACTACAGGAAATCTATATCAAATTTTCTTAGAGATCCATCTTATTGTTTAGCAATTTTACATTGGATTATATTAGCACTACATTTAGTATTTCTTTTTGGCAAAGGCAGTAATGGTGATTTTTCCATTATGGAAGTGATTTTAAGGATTAACCATGTATTAATGAACTGCAAATGATATTGTTAAAATAAGGTATATAAAATATGTAATCTGTACCAGGTTGACCAGGTTGTTGGGTTTTTTTGGGGGGGGGGGAGGGAGGTGAGGGAGTGAGGAGAGAAGGCCTTGTTGAGCATCACAAGACTTCCCTGAATGTTCTGTGCAGTGAAGTTGTGATGCTGTCCACATGCATCGAAGTCTTTAGTAGGTACACTTTATAGTAACTAGTGTGATGGTGAAATAAGTTAAGCTTCACAAAATTCACAGTGTGAAGACCAGATGTCTTGAACATAGGTATCGCAATTCCTATGACTTGGGTGAATAGCAATATTGTACCTTTAGATGTCCTGTACAGATAGAGGTTGGTACTCAAATTTATCTACTGAAGAGTAAAAATCTTAATTGACGGTTCCATTGTTAATTCTCAAACATTTGAATCCCGCATTAGGTAGTAAAAACTCTGCATACTGTGGATCCCAGCAAGCAGGGATAACCCAGTAGTGTGGAGGCATGGCACAAAGCCTAAATTAATAAGCTCTGTCAGGCTCGTTAGGCTGAGCCCTGTGCTACCACTGCCAAAGTGGGCAGCTGGGTGAGGAGGGAGGCAGCAGCGGGGGTCAGGAACAAAGGAGGAGATGGCAGCAGGCAGAGGCAAGAAGCAGCGTGGTGAGCTGGAGGAAAGGAAGAGGAAGGTGGTGGCTGGAAAGGAAGCAGGTCATGAGGCAGAGAGGAAAGTGGTGGTAGTGGAATTTAATCCAAAAAGAATTCTTGAGGCTGATGATCTGTTTCATTCAACGCGCAGTCTGAGACCTCAGATGAGTTGCTTCTCACTTATAAGAGTTACTTTCATAAAGTTGAATGCTGGGGCTTTTTACATCTAGAATTGGTCTCTCATCGTTGCCATGTGTATGTCCTGTTTTTTGTTTTTGGTTTTGTTTTTTTGTTTTTTTGTTTTTTTTCTGTTAACTCTTTTGCTTTGTATGTAAACAGGACAAAATGTAACCTCTCTCTTAATAAATCTCAGCTAATCTTTGCACTGTAGCTTACTACCCAAACAGGCTATGTCTGTGGGGGAACAGCATTGGGTTACTGTGTGCACCTTCCTATCTGCTTGCTTTACCTAAAAGCTGTAAAGCTATTCACCCTGCCTTGTGGGAGTGGCTGGTGAGAGTGGAAAAGAGAGGTTTTATAACAAGGGCAAGGCTGCCAAAGGTGCATGTTACTGGGTCTTTTGAGCTGTGTGAATGGTCAGAAAAGTCCAATTTCGACACAGTTATTCAAGGCTTTCTAGTAATTGTCTTCTGTAGCTCATCTTCAGTCTGCCATGGAGCTAATCTAAAGACAGCACATCTAGAAACAAGGCCTGGCAGAAAGGCTATAAGGTTCAGTCTTGCCCTCCAGTGGATCCTCGGTATTAAAGAACAGACCTCTTGGAGCTGTTGTAGTGTGATTCTTTTTCTGCCTTGCCCTGTTGTGATGAAGTGGTCAAGAAAGAGCTCTGACAGCTTTTCTGCAGATCTTTTCTTTGTTTGAATTCATCACACCCAGGAAGAGCAGTCGTCTGGACGCAGGCGCTCGCTTTTTTGCCCGTAATAGAAAGTGAGTTTTTTTTGTGGCCTATCTTTAAAGCTTTGCCTTTTTTTCCCTTCCCCCCCCCAGAATATCAATCTTAACCGAAGAATTCTGTTCTTTTTGCTTTACAGAGATCTGTGTTTTCCTCCCATTTTAATTCTGAATGCGTAAGATTGCTCACATCTTCTATTGACAGCTGCCTTGTCGGAAATATCCAGTATATTCTACAAGCTTGAAATTTAAAAAGGGGTGCAGAAATAGGTTTGAGAACTTTTCAGTAAACCAGATAAAATCTTTCTAAAATTCTATCTCTTCCTTACCCTCTGTTTTTTAATAAAAAGTTCTACTTGTATTGTGAATGGGAATGTTAAGATATTTTATCATAAAAAAAAAGGGAATAGTGGATAATACTGAAAAAAAAGAAAAAAAAAAGATAATACTAAAAAAAAAAAAAAATTCTAAGATGTGTTCAGATTTCCATAATTCCCACATAAGTTTTCCAGCTGATGCAGTGTGCAATTCGCTGCACCATCCGTGCCTGTTTTGTTGGCTCTTTTTTATGTTGAGATCACAGGATGTTACAGCAGTGTGTTCTGTAAAGTGAAACGTGGTCAGATCCACAACATGAAATCGGTTGTCCAAGTTATAAGACATTGACCCAGTTCTGCCTGTTGTATTTTATGCCACTTCTCATGGCCCTTTTGCAGCTATACTTCACAGCAGTACTGGTCAATAGGAGTTAGCCGCACCAATAAAACTTTGAGAACATTTCTAAAATTTGCCGACCAACTCCTCCAGCATTTCTGCAATACGTCGCTACACTGCAAGAGCTCGCTAAGTTGACCGCTCTTAATGATGTCAGCCGAGGTCTCGCCTCGGTTCCAGTGCCGACGTTCGCGCAGGGCCCCGCACTGCGCGTTCCGCCCGCGCCCCGTCCTGGCGGCTCCGCACAGCGGCACGGGGCGGGCAGCGGCGTTGCAGTGCCGGGCGCGACCTGCGGGCGGCAGCAGAGTCCCACGCAGCCGCGGCGCGCTGCCGTGAGGCCGGGCTGACCTTTGTCGGGCTCAATAGCCTTTCATTTATCACCGATCACAGGAGTGGAATGAACATATTTACTTGTGTTTTACTTTCCGCTTATAATATCTAGTGGCATGGGAGGAAAATGAAAACAATTGTTCATATGGGAAATTTATGTGCTTCATCTGGCTGTATGATTTCCACAGTTGTACCAGTGCCACTTAGGGACTGGTATTGCATTTTACATCTTTAGGCTACAACAAAGTAGCTTTTCTGTCTGCCGCGAGGCCTCTAATGATGCTCGTCTTGCTGTGTTTTTGTAGTACCGAGTTTCATTTGAGTAACAGACTTTTTTAGCTCTTAGCTTAACGAAAGCCTTTCTTCCGATGCAGAAAACATTGCTGTTTTAAGGATGTTTTCCCTTTATCCTTAGTGGATGGCAGACTGATTTCTGATCTTGCTGTTACACGCCCGGTGCCAATCTGTGCCAGGACCTGAGCTGGCCTTACTCCGGTTCCCGACTTGTAGTTGAAATCATTCCCGTCCATTCTGCGAAGCTTTGTGAATCTGCTGCCATCATAGACTTGACACTGTGCTCACGCTGTTCTCTTCTGTGCTTTACTTATTCAAGTAGTCCCATTAAAATCGATGGGATTATTCATGTAAGTAAGGCAAGTGAGAGCCGGGCTTTAATTTTTTTTTTTTTTTTTTTTTTTTTTTTTAAACTGTGACTTTGTTTTGACCATGTATTGAAAGTTCTGTAATGTTGGAGCCTGTGTGATTTCTCTTTTATGAGAACCTTTATTCAGATTTGTATTAGTTGAAAATTTGTACACATCATGGTTTTTGTTTAAATCCACCTACAAACATAGAATTCTTTCTGTTTTACGGTATGCTTGTTCTATTGAACTGCATTACAGTTTCGAAAACTATCATTTAATTAGATTAAAAAGTAAATTATTTCAGCTTTGCAGATTCAACTATGTATATCTTAGTGTGTACTTACATGTATGTACATCTCATTCTAATCACAGTGTAAGAAGTTTCTCTTTCATTACCTCCCATCTATGAGCAAATTCAGGTGGTTTATGTATTGTGAGCATCACTGTCCATAACCTCAGCACAGTAAGCATTTTTAGGTGGAGTTTAAATAAAATGCAAAGCTATTTCTTTAAATAATGGTACCGAGTGAGTAGATAGGACAAATAAGCATTATAGCACACTATTTGGAATTGACATATTGCTGTAAAAATCATAAGTGCATCAATATATTCTTTTTATAATGCATTAATAATAAGTGGTAATGCATTATAAGCATAGGAACACATGGCAATGTTTATCTGCAGATAAATTTCAGAGTTTCTATAGGTACACATATAACTTTAGTAATAAACAAATTATGACATACTGTGATCTGCTGGTGGATTTTATTAATTTTTTTTAGTTGTACTGCATGCATTTCTAATGTGATTTCTCTTTATTTAACCTGCACCATTTACAGTTTGGAAGCAGAGCCAGATTACAGAGAAACAAATAGGAAATTACAGATTGAAAGCAGAGTTGAGTAAATTTAAATTTAAAACTGCATTCTGCAAATTCTGATTCTGTAGTAAATTTTCATTTTAGAAAGAAGGCATTGCTTTGTGTGTGCAGCAGGGATATCTACTGCTGGAATGCTGCATCCAGTGCACAGAAAGTACAGACGTTTTCTCTTTGCATGATGGTGATTAAAGGGTGCTGCAGTCCTGCTGAACCTGCCAGACGACAGCAGAGTTCTCAAAGAGCTTTACCTTGTTTCTTGTCTGTTTCCTATAGGCAGGCTACACTTCTTTATTTATCATTTTAGGGCTTAAAGCAATAATGAACATGGACAAAATGATAGCACTGCACAAAAATGCCTGTTATGTGCTAACCCAGTTGAGTGTTACATACAGGGATGTTAACTGAGGCTAGTCCTGTTGTTTTTAAAGCCCAGTGCAAGTTCTCTGTGGCTTCAAAACCTGTATTTAATTTATTCTTCTGGCTACCCTTTTGTTTCTAGTGCCATGGTGCATCTGAAATGCTTTGATTGTATCTGTTTGCTTAGATTACGAGAAAACGTTTATTTGCTTAAAAGTGAACTCTTAGGGTTACTGGAGGCAGCTGGAAGCTTCCTTCTGAGGTGAACAGAATCCTCTCTTGCTCAGTAGAATTTTCCCTATTTTCCCAGCAGTCTTACAAAAAAAAATTCTTCAAAATTGTGTTTCTTTGTTGCATGTTGCCAAATTCTAAGATGAGGAAATATCAAGATAATGAGAAATTATTTACAATGAATTATTATCCTCTGTGTACAAGATAAACAGTTTGTATTAGGATTGGTAGGCATGATAAAACATACATTATGCTAGAACTGAACAGAAGATAGTTTGGTACTACCCACTTTGGAACAGACAAATAATGGCAATGGGAGACAGGTATGCGTGTATATCCGGGTTGTATTCATCTGCAGAGATTTAGAAGATGCTGAAATGCTTCTTTGTTTTTGTTGCTGCACTCAGAGAACATAAAATGATAAAAGAAGTAAAGAATGTGAAATATTTTACTAATTTTATTTGCATTTAAGTTTTAAAAATCTCTTATTGCTGGAAACTGAAGTTAACTTTTTAAATTATTTATGGTAGCAATAATGCATGTTTTTGTTATTGAACTATATCTCTATAGTTCATCTAGTGAACAAAATCCTCCCTCAGCTAATTATAACTCACAGTATTTTTCCAGCAGTCTTACAATCAAATTATTCAAAATTGCATTTCTTTATTGCATATTGCTAAAACCCAAGACAAGCAAGCATCAAGATAATAAACAATTATTTATTGCAAATTATTACCTAATATATAAGATTAACAGCTTGTAACTATTAAGATTAATACATGTGGTAAACTGTATTTATTATACTTATTTTGTAGCAAATATCTTTGTATAAAACATATGTTTATGTATTGCAATTAATGAGAAAAAGTGTAAGATTAACAATTTAAGCTGTGTTTTGTTTTTAAATTTACGCATACTGTAAAGCTTATTTATTGCACTTATTAAAAGTATTTAATGATGGACTTTTAGATGCTATATTTTTAATGCGCAAATATAAACTAAAGGAGTATTAAATTACAAAATGGAAAATTATAACTGAAATCGAAGGATCTAACTATTTTCTGCTATAAATCTACTTTAAAATGATCATCGCTGGAATTACAGAATCCTAGGATTGTGGCCTTTATAGTACATAATGAGTTGTGATGAGTTTTCCTTTTTAAAGGCTTTTTTCATCATCAGAACTAAACTCAACATCTTGCTCTTAAAGATAAATGTAGCTCATAGTATAAACATTGGAATCATATCTTTTTATGATGAGAAGTTAAAGTAACATTTCTGAGAGGAGAGAGAGCAAAACCAGACAACTTGTGATGTACTGCAAGGAGGAAACTGCATTTGGAAAGGAGGTTTCTGCTTTGTCTTTGGGGAAGGTCTACTGCTGCAGTCACACAGATTGCACAGGTTGATTGAGAAAACATTTCTAAACTCTTATTTTGGACAGAGTTCCTTGGTCGAGGTACTTCTGAGCAGTAGTGTCATATTTTTCAGCATCTCCTAAGCTTTCTTCATTTTGCTGGCTTTTTTTTTTTTTTTTTTTACTGCTTCAGTCTGTCAGGTTAGGCTATGATATGATATGCTGTTTCAGCATTTTATTTTACAAAATACTGATGTGTCACAAATAGATTCAGCACCAGTATTTTTCATTGGATTTTTGTTGTATCAAAAATGCAAACAAACTGTTGTAGGAGAAGATATCGTTCAGCTGCAGTGTATTTCCACTTTTGCTTGTTTGCCCTGTGCGAGCATGCTTTGCACCAGGCATCTTGCTGTAATTGTAACAAACTGGTGATGTGACTTCATCAGGGTTTCTTACTTACACAAACAGCAGGGTACACAAACAGGTCAGATAGGGAAAAGCAATGTATCATCACTACAAATTTTCTTTAGTTTTAAAATGTAGTTTGAGTGAAAATAATTCTCATTAAACAATATGTAGGCTGCATTTCTGAAAAGACTAAATGATTTTTTTATTGTTTGATTAATTGGGTAATTTGACTACATATTTCTTTTTTAAGAATTGTTCAAAAAATATTCCAGGGTGAAGGAATTAATGGTGGCAAACTTTGTATTTTATCTTTATGTTATTATTATTCTAAGCAGATATTCTCACTATTAGCACTAAGTATGCTGTAATGCTTAAATAACACTGGCATGCCTGAATTAAGAATTTGTGCTACAAATGTTTTCAGTCAGTTTAAAAATATCATTAAATTTATGATAACTGCTGTGATTTGATGAAACAACAAGCACTGGAGTTAAAATACTGTTGTCGTGTTGAAAGTGCTGGAAACTTTGGACTGAGACCCTTCCTGTTTGCTTTATGGAACAAAAAACGCCTTACATTTTGTTTACAAAATGAGGTTTTTCTTTTGTGCGTTAAATGCGCTGAGATATTGGTGCACTGAGCTTGCCCCTGTAGATGTTACTTCTGTGTTTTTTAAAATCAATTTTTTTGTATGTAATTTATTATTATGCAATCACTGAACAGAGTTTTTCGAAGTGCCAACCCTAACCCTGTTTCCATCAAAGTCAGACTTGTCTTACTCCTTATTTATAAAGATACAGATACAAATGCCCATCAAAATATGCAGTATCCTCTGAGACTGTTTCAAAGGCTTTTGTTCAGAATTTGAAACTTCAGTTTTAAAACACTGACCTTAGATGTTTTATTTTTGAAGTAGTAAAGATCCCGTATTTTATGTTTTCACTGTGTTTGTGGAACTCTAGAAATACTTGGTCTAAATTCTGTGAAGTGGGGGAATATAAAAGGTCTGTTCTGGGAAGTGTGTGGCTCGCTGGCATTTCTTGATGTGGGAATCAGTACTACAGCAACTGGCATCAGATTTACGGTCAGAAGAGCGGCTGTTCTACAGCAGAACAAAAGCCTCCTGGATGCTGTCCTTTGTGACATTGGCCTATGATGAATTTAGAGGGAAAGAGCAGAAGTAGCAGAGGAACAGTAGGGTTATCTTTTCCCAGCTTTGCTCTCCTTGCTTTTGGAAACCAGCAATTTCAGTTACGCTTCTGATTATCTTTGTTTCTTGTCTTCTGTGGCCCTGTTCAGTTCCGTTATCCCTCTTTTAGAAGTGGTTACCAGAATATATTCAGATTTAAAGAAATAGGCATTCATAATCTTTGCTGAGGAAGGACAAATGGCTTAGGGAGCACACCAGAGGTCGGTCCTTCATTGGTACAAACTCTCGTGGCTACCATTTGTGGCTGGTGTTCTGTAGGTACATCCCCTCACAGCTCCAACACAAGCAGGGCCCAGCACTCACTGATCTCAGAATTACTGAGCTGTGTTTAGTCCCATGATGCTCCTCCTCCTAGTGTCATCCTTCACCAGGCAGAATTTGGAGAGGATGCTGACCTTAAGATTAATTAGCAACAATTACAATTATACCAATGCGAGTTCTTGTGTCATTCAGTTTGGCCATTCTTCTATGAGAGAGGTTTGGACTGAGGTGGAAGCTGTAGATGTATATCACCTCTCAGGATGAGGGTTTGTAGTCCCAAAAGTGAATGCATAATTTCACAAAATTCTCTGTTTAGAGAAGTCTCCTTCATCTATGTTTGTTGTGTCTGTTTTCTTTGAGGTTTACTGACTGTGGCATCTCTGGCATTTTACTTTTCTGAAATGAGAGCAAAACAACCAACTTCTGCAGCCAGTCTGCAGAAAGCCATTACCATTAGGCCATCTGGAACAAAAGTTTGGTTTTTTTGGTCCTGAACAGTGGCAAAGAGCTAGATTTTGAAGAAAAGATTTCTTATGATTGCCATGTGATAGTGATGGTGCCTTATAAAAAAAAAAAAAAAAAAAAGTGCTGAAACAAGTAGGATTTTATAGCATCATTTACATTCTGGGTTTATTTCTACAATCGTTTAAACTTTTTCCTACTTTGCAGTTTCTTTGTGCTAGTAAAGGTTTATCTAGCTTTGGAGACAGTGCTACCTGGAATGTTAACTCTGACTGGATTGCTACAAAAAACACAACAGCAGAAAGAAATTGTCTACTGAAGGACACTATGGAGCTGAATAGATGACACACACAGTTTATATGAAATGTAAAGATAGAAAAGATTAAGATAAAAAAGGCAAAGTAGAGCATTTACTTGGGAGCTGCTATTACTGTATTTCAGATATTAGCAGTTTTTGCTGTACTCCCTAAAATTTATTTCTAATATAAAAATCTTAAGAAAATGGATAGGCCAGGTGAAATCATCCACGTTTGGTGTGAAAGCTTCATTACAGTTGTTTGTGAAGTAATTACACTTGGATTTATTGAGTTAATTGTCTTTTTTCTGTCTATCTTCCACCTTCCCTATATCTCAGCTTGTATTTTTCCTATTAGCTATGAAGTGCAACATACTTTGAAAGATATGAGGACAACAAGGACAACAAGGTACAAGGTTTGAATTCAGAAAAACTTTTATCTTCAGAGAATATTTATTGATCATGCTTTTTCAGCTTACTGTTTAGGAAAAAAAGACAATAAAACCAATGTTTTCTTATCTTCTTTTAACAAAAATAGAATGAAGAGAAAGCTCATACCTTATTAGAACTATTTGGAGAGGGTCCTCTGCAGTATGCCCACAAACTGTACAATCAATGAGATGAGATGCTTTATTCGTATAATAGCTGGAAACTGTACGTTGCTGGGGAAAAAAATTCTGGGAGAGACTCTTTAAAGAATCCTAAAGAATGTAATAGATTCTTGGTCTCCTCCTGACACATCAAATGGAAATGCAAAGTGAAGCCCATTTGCAGAGCACAAAAAATTAACAAATGATGATTTGACCTGAAGATCATAGGGGTAGCTGTGCAAACTTCCAGAATAACCTGTAATGGGCTGTGCTGCAAAAATATTTGTCTGCACCAAGAATGAAATCCTAGATGTACTGTAGGCAGTAAGAGGGCAGAGCAAGCAGAAGAGATGAGGTTCTGGTCATCCTGTGAGTTCTCTGTGCTTTCAGCTACTTGACACTAAGCTACAGACACTGTGCCAATAGCTAGGACTTCTTGTGGAAAAGGGAAATTCAGTGACCAGCTGAGTGTGACTTTAGGTGGGGGTTTAAATGTATCCCAGACTTTTATTCTTGTACACTAACATAAATGTACTTGGAAGGTAGTCCTTGCGTGAGCAAGCTGATGCTGAATACTCAACTGCATTTATACCTAAAACTTAAGTTTTCACTATGGATCTGTTTGTCTGCAGGCAGATTGTAGCCTAATGGCGCTGTTTTCCTCCTCCCTTCAGTTTTTTGTTTGTTTCTAAATTGTGTGTATTTTTAATACATATGGCATACATTTTAATATTGCTTTTCCATATGCTGCTCTATATGCATGCATTCTACATATGCTGCTCTTGGGGATTTTTTTTTTTTTTTCCAAGAAAAGTGTTATTCAATAGAATTTATCTGTGCTTCAAGAAGTCTCAGGTTGGACAGATGGAATTATAAAGCACTGGAAATATATGTACTTGCTTCTAAATGGTTTTGGGTATGAGTCAGGATTATGAATATGAGAGAGCTTGGTTTATGAATGATCCACAAGATAATATTTCCACTTAGATGGGATTCAGGATAATAATAAAAAGGAAGAAACCACAGTGACGGAGCTCTCAACTGTAGTCTGTAGTATCATTTGGGAAAAACTGTGCTAATAGCCACGTCCTTTCTTTTTCTTTTTTCACTATCTAAGGTGTGATAAGCAGTATTTAAGGGTTTGTGTTTGCACTGGGAAACACACACACAAGAAAAGCTTTTATTCATGACATTACGCTTGAAAGCGTACGATTCATTACAGTTACACACTGTTCAAATTCCATGTGATTCCATGTGACTAAATAAATTAGTCATTAACATACCAAAACCTTTACTTTTTTGGAAAAATTCAAGTGATTGTTTAGCTCTGAGACTGGGTTCAGTCTGTGTGATATGGGTAACGTCATGCAGTAAGGCAGAGTAGAACTGCAGTTTAAAAAAACCCTTTTCCTGTATAGTCAACAATGAAGAAAGTTGTTAATTATCAGCTATTGATTTGCTTCTCATTTTTCAAAGCTTACACTACCTGGTAGCTTTGATTATAGAGTATTTTGGGCTTTACATACATTGCCTCATTAGGGAGACAATAAACCAATTTTAATATGTCTCAGTCTGCTATTTTCTGGTGAAACTGTCATCATGGGCCTTTTTTGTTACACTTCACAGCCTGGAATATTTTTTTCTTTGGTTTAGCATGTTTTCTTCTCCATATAAATTGTAGTCTACATATTAGCATTTGTGGCATTTCATTTAATGACTGCAAACAGTATGTCTTCAGGTAAAATACCCAGCATATAATGCAAACTAAGCAGGTAGTGCACCTGAGTTATGTATGAATAAGGAAGTTATCACCTGACTGGGATCTGGAGGGGCTGGGAGCTATTCAGTGCTGTAGGCAGAGGGGCTGGATGGTGATGGAGTGAATGTGGAGAAACAGGAATTTATTGTGTTACAGTTCAGAACTTGTTTGGATGAGCATTAATATAATAGTATAACTGAAATGGTTAATATCTTATGACATACTGGAAATTTTTCACCTTTTACTGGGTGTTTACCTGCAGGTAATAGTTAAAATCTTAGAAGATGTTCAGACTGTGGGGTGTGATATTAGCATCACTATTTAGAGTGGAATAATTCTCACTTAGGTTTAGGTATTTATGGAGTGGACTCCAATGCTTGAGCGAGCTCACTGTAAAGTCAGTTGAGAGGAGAAAGAAGGTAGAAGCCATGGCACAGAAGTGCCTATAGCCAGTGTACTGGTGAATTTCTGGGACCTGTTAGCCTTGCCTAGTCTGGAGGTCTGAACTGCCAGTGGATACCTAATGCTAAAGTAACTGAAATTTAAATGAGGTGAATTCTCTATGAATTCATCTTCATATGTGAATTAGAATTATTAGGTCTAGTCAGTGGTCTGAAAAGTCAGAGCTCTATAGCAAACCATTGTGGTTATTGCAAGTGATTAATGCTATCCTTATGGGAGTACAAAGGACCTGGGTGTTTGCCACACCTGCTGCTTTGGCAGGCAGCTCCAGCCAATTGCTCTGTTAAGAATACTGGATTCAAAGGGCAATATTTACGCAGCTAGTAGTGGGGGAGGAGGGAGCAAATTGCATTGCATCTGCTAAGGGAGGGAGGGGAATTTTAGTATTGCATTACATATCTTTTTTATGATTACTGAAAAATCACTTTTTGCTGTATCAACCTGCCAGAGCAATCAGGGAAGTTTAAATTCTCTGTCTTTTTGAATAGCCGTAGATAGTTGCAATATTGCTAAATTTTAGCTACTGTTAACACTTAATATTAAACTCTTCAGAGAACTTGAGCTTTTTTATTGCTCAAGTGCTTTGTTCTTTTTCACTTGACAGTTTGTGAAGAAGTGAGCATTGGTGAGGTTAGAAAAAATCCTGTTGTCCAGGCACAGATGTGTGTGGCAGGTGTTGTAACATGAAATTCAGAAGCTGGTAACCTAAAAAGGGAGTGCACTGTAACATGCAGTGCCTGTATTCAGATTGAATTGCATTCAGATTGAATTGCTCCAATGTGCTGTCCTGAACTTTCTTGGCTAAATGGGTTTAAAAACTTAGAAGACAGACAGCAAGAGTCTTGGTTTGATGCTTCCAACAATTTAAATGTAGGCTTAACTAAAGCTTAAGTACTTCTGAGGTTGTAATGTGCAGTTGAACGTATGACAAGTAGCTGATGATTTTACAGTTCTATTTTGATGTGTAATTGTTAATTGAGAGGCTTGTTTTTGGCACTTGGGTCTAAAAATGCATGCTGTAGTAATCATAGAAAAATTTGCCGAAGTTTTTTTTGAACTACCTCGTGTAAATAAACGTGAGGTTGTATTTCAGTAAACTGCTTAAACGGACATTTGGGAAAACTTGCCTACTTAAAGCTAATGAATAGCATGGGATTATTTGTGTACTTTATCATCTGTTTGAAAGCTTTGAACCTGAGCTCTGGCTCTTATGGTGACACGTATGAAGCAGGTCGGAAGCTTGCAGCTAAAATCACTGCAGCTGATGCTAAGAAATAGTACCTTTAATACATTTTACATGTAAGAGCTGAATTTTATTATTAACAGAGACAAAGGCATATACTGATTTAGATTAGACATCCGTATGATTTCATTCTGATTTGACACAGGTTCCATTGTTAAAAAATTTAGAAGAACTAGAACTGTTGGAAAAAATGAATGGAAATATCAGAGAGTAAAATCCACCTTTATATATCTTAAATGAATTAAAACCTTTATGTAGTTGAAAAAAATACAGTATTAAAATAAATATCGTAAATTGTTGTGGAAGAAATACATTGGTGTTAAAAGAACACAGATGCTATGGAGACATACATGAAAAACTTTCTTTGTGAATTCCAAGTTTTCTGATGCTTTTGGGTCAAAAGAAGCACCACTGTCTATTTCTCACCTATGAAAGTAGTCTGAGTGAATGTGAGTAGTCTATATTACAAAATATAGCAGAAATAGCCAAATAGAGAATAGATTTTCTAGAGTGGGTGCCTATACAGAAGTAGTTTTTCTAACATAACTTCTCCTAATTGCAAAGAGAAGTCAGTTATATTAGTAAAAACTCCTCTTGTGCCAGTAAAATTGTTCTAGTATGCAGCCTTTGGCTGAGATAATGCAAAAATATAAAAAAAGCCAAAATAGCTTCTTATATTCTTCTGCATAATGAAAATATTTAATAGATCCTATAGCTCATGAATATAAATCTGATTAAATTATTTTGCATAGGTCTGGAAAATTTATTTCTGAACTATGCTTCACGCAGAAACTAAACCAAACCTACCTAAAATTTGTTAAATTTAACATTAAACAATTTTGGAATACTGTACCTCATTTATTCTTCTGCATGTACAATATATATAGAAAGAGAAGAAAGAGTAGAATGTAAATCATGGTTATTTAAGCAAGAGAATAAACATCAAAATCACTGAACTGAAGAATTATATTTTGTATAATATTTGCACACAAAATGGTTTCAGTTTTAAAATATACATTAATAGAATGTGTAAATAAGTGTATGCTGACCTGAAATAGATAAAACTTCTTTTGTGAAATGAGTTCATCCAGGAACTTTATTTTAATTTGGATGAAATGAAATTCTATTAAACGTATTATCCTCCCCCCTTCTTTTTGTATGAACACTTCTTATTATTTATTATTATTTTCTCTCCAAAAACAAATAGGATCAACACGGTTGGGTCCTGGGCTTACTAATAGATTTCAAATGCAGCCACGAGGCAAGGGCTACTTCTTTTGTATTTCAAATATGCAAAGAATGAACAATGCACCATATTAAAATTTCTTTTTTTTTTTTTTTCAATAGAACAACAGCTTCTCAAGTTTGAAATGTAGCATTTCCAATGGAATTACTCAGAAAAAATGAGATGAACTGTCAGTAACAGACAGATTCTGAGAACTATGTGCATAATGTCTGATGCAGAGAAATCCTGTACTATCGCTGTCAGTGAATGTGACACAATCTGCTGCCCAAATTTTGTTGCCCTCCTTAAAGCTGCTTGAACTTGCTAACTAGTATACACAGCACGGCTGAGATGTTGAGGAAGAACTTAGAGGAGAAAATATGTAACTTGTGGTAGAGGTTGCATCATAAAGTATTTAAATGTCACTTGGACACAGTGAAATGAAAGAATTATGTTAGGATTAATTTTATATTAACACAGTGGAAACATAGAGTTGAAATTGATACAAGATGGCCTGATGCATCTTTTCCAGCTCTAATTCATGATAGCAAAGACTTATAAACAAATCAAAACATCCCAAAAAGCAAAACAACAAAACTAAGCTTGACCTAATGTTCCCATTTGATCCATAATACTCAGTGGAATTACTGAGAGGCCTTATATTACAAAAGAGAGAAACATTGAGTATTGACAATTTAAATGAAAAATGGATTATTACATTTCATGTATGTATAATTTAAATTGTGAGTTATGTAGAGTAGAACTGAGAGTAGAAAAGAGCTTTAGATTGTTTTAAGGGCGTATGAATTTTTCTTCTTTCCCCTTCAGACTAGCATTTGTAATGTTAGGTGTCCCATTCTTGAAAATAACGTTCATGTGAAAACTGTTGTCTATGTATTCTCTGCTTTGTAGATATTACTATGAATTTAATAAAATCCAGATTTTGTGGTGGTATTTCCACTCTTAAACTATTTTAATGCATGTATTTAATGTCTTTTATTAACACAAGATTCCAAATGTACTGGTGTTATAAACGTTGTGCTCTTCTAGTGGAATATATGTAATTTAGCCCAGAAACTGCATAACAATAATGACTGCAGTATAGAACAATTGACAAATGTAAGTAAAAAGACAAAACTGACATCACTTACATGTACATCAACAGTTGAACTTATTAAAATAAGAATTTGACATTTCTGAAAATTTTTAATCAATGTATGTCTTTGGGACATACCATACAGAAGGCTTCAGTAACAGCTAATAATGTAATGATATGGTTACATCATTTTCCATTTTCTTCCTTTTAGAAAGGATCTTAAATAAATCTGTATGTTTAGACATGCCATAGACATGAGCTGTAAGTTTTTTTTTTTTTTTACTATAGATGTAATATTCTTTTGTAATATATTTTTTTTAAGGGTTTCTTTAACAGTTCTTTAACAATATTAAGCAGAGAGAGAGTTTTATGTAATATAAGAACAAGCAGTCAACTGAAGCAAAAAAAGACGCGCAATACAAGTTATACAATTGTTTTGGTGTGGACAAAAGTTCCTTAGGATCCAAGGGGATTTCTTGAAAATTCACCTTTCCTGTTACATCAGTAGGTTGCCAATGGTCATTAACATTGTAGTGACAGAGACAGATTGAAAAAGTACCTAATTTTTGTTAGTCAGTCACAGAGTAAAACAGTTGGCTGCATTCCTCTTTAAAATCTTCTTCTGTCTGTCCTTAGATGTATTTTCCCAGTATGTTTTAATGAAACCTGGAGGAAAAAAGTTATCCGGTGTCCTAGGAAAGCAAGTTTTCCTCAGGTAATTACCTCATTTGAGTCCCAAGGGTTCATTTCACTCAAGGTTAACCAACAAATGGAAATGACCAACAAAATGTTTCACCTCAAAACAAGATTTTAATCTATCCTTGGCAGAAAATAGTGTGGAAAATAAATTAGGTAAGAGATGCATGTATATTGAACGCGCACACGCACAAAAATGTGTGTATTTTTACATTCATAAAGAAATAAATGAGAATCCCACTGTATTAGGCATGATATAAATATAAAACAATAATTTAAAAAAACAGCCTAGCCCCACATCCCGATACGTGCTTTAGGCTTCCTAAAGATGTATGAATTGTGCCTCACCAGGGCAAGGTGCTGGGAAGGGTGAGCAGGGGCAGAAGAGAAAAGCGGAAGTTATGGAGGTACTTTGTTTACTTTTCAATATTTTGATGCCCAAAATCTAATAACATGTACCTAGAAAATACTACAGTTCAAATACAATTAACATTTTGGATGTGAAGAGTCAAAACCAGGAAATTTTAAAGTATTATTTCAAGCTGTGAGTCACAGCCTTGACCAAACTGCTAGGGCTGTCAGAGGCCACCACCAGCTGGACTTACATTTTCTGCTGACTTTTTTCACGATGAAGAGGCAAAGTGTGAAAATGAAGAACTTAGAAAAAAAAAAAAAACCACTATTCCTTGTATGGAAGAAATGTAAGAGCTTGTTCTTTTATTTTCTTCTCAGAAAGGTTCCAGTGTTTATACTCCATTGCTGTTCTAAAAACAACCCCAAACAAATCTTTATTCATGTAAAGAATTTCTATGAGAAGAATCACCAGTATCAGTGTTATCTGGCAGGTCTCTTCTCTGCAGTTCTCAAGCAAGTCCTGTTTTGAATTGGCAGTATCAGAATAGATGACATTATCTCTATATGGTTTTGAAAAAAGAAAACAGAAATGTCATCAATGTGAAGGTGAACTTCGGTTGCAATGTCTGCAGGAGGAGTTTTCGTGCCATTTTATCTTTGTTCGGCAACTTAGATCATGCTAGAACTGTCTGAAGACAGATTTGTCTGGCATGGATTGTAAAAAATGGGTATCTCATAATTCTATTTCTTGCTTTTTGTTGTTGCTTTATTCTCCAACTGAAAGATGTGACTGTTTTCTATACTAAAATGAGATTTTTTTTTTTTTTTTCCCCAACTGAGATTCAGCAGAGTGCATTATTCAGAAAAAATCCTTGGAAGTTCTAAGAATAGACCTCACCTTTCATTTTTCCAAAGGTGGTATTTTTTGCTTTTGGTCCCAATGTGCTGTGTAAAATTTATTCTTCATTAAAAACAACATACTTTAAAATACATTTTTTGAAGTTTTTACATGTTAATGTCCTTTTGCAAAGAGTGGTCTTTAATTTATTTCACTTAAGTGAACAGCTTCAAAAATTTCCTTAGTTAATATATTTAACTTCCTTAGAGTCCTTCTGTTAAGAATGTTTAGATGATGGAGTTCTGTTAGGTTCTCTTCCTAGTTCAGGAAACACTGTGAGATGCCTTCACAGCCAGCTGCGGGCTATGTTACTTTCAGCGCACATTTTTTTAAGTGAATAATGTGGACTATTGAACAACTGCTAGTTAAATGTCAGCACAGCGGATTGAAAATGGACACAGAACATTGCTAGGAAGTCACGTTGGCATTCTATGAACTCAGTTTTATGTACCCACTGAAAGAATTCTGTGCAGTCCCAACACCGATTCCACTCTTGTCCTTAATTCTGTTAAGATTTACATAGCAATGTCTGTGTGCATGGATGTCTTACTCTGCAACATCTTTCTTGATTCATTGCTTAATACCTTACAAAGATGAACTGAAAGGGAAAGCTGGGGCTGCAGGCTCAGGAGAACCTTGTTTTGACTCTAGTGTCCTTGTATAACTTTGCTTATGACAGCACTGTTACCTTTCCAGTGTAAAGGTCTTGTCTCCCCAAAAGTTTGTGAGTGCTTTTTGATTAGGAACATGAAGTACTGCCATAAATCACCTTGAGATTAAAAAAAGGAACCTATTTTAATTTAGTTCTGATGATAAATATGTCTTGGGAAAATTGATGAAGTCACTCCTTCAACTGGATTTTGTGTTTGATTGGATGGAGTAGGCAGAGTGATATAGAGAAAATATACTTTATAGCTTAAATGCTTATATGTATCAGATCTTCCTTTATATCTGTGTAGTTGTATTTGTCTTTCATCTTTTATTCATGTCTTTTATACGTGTGGATATAAACGTTTGTTGATTGCCATATCAAAAGCCAGAAGTAACATCATAACAGTCTGGATGATATGCACAGTAAGACTTTATGATACTCAAAAATTTGCAAGAATTATGCTCTTGATATTTCACTGCTTGAGCCTAGATGTGGTATGTGAGATCACTAGTGATTTATAAAACACAAAAGAGTTTGGTTTAGGAAGATGTTAGTTGAAGCCTTTCATGCTTTCCGCTCTTGACAGTGATTATAATGAAGATAATGAAGTGGCTGACAATAGAATTTTGAAGAATGAAATATGATAAGAAAGGAATTGTACAATAGATACCAAAAAATGGTAGCTCAACTTAGTAGTATGTGGAAAACCAAAAGAATAATTTAAGAGACAGATGATTTTTCAGCATTCTGGAGTTCTGGGATATCTTTCTTAATAGTTCTGTGACAGAACTTTCTTCTGTGTATGAGGTTTAAATCTCAGTAGGCCAGCTTTCTTTTCATCCTTTAATGTGGGAAATAAACTATTGCAGTTCAGTTTCCTGGGTAAGAAATCACAGAATTAAGAGCTGCAGTCATTGAACTTCCCAACTTCTGTGATCTGGAAGTTGACAAGGTTAACAACTGAGCTTTTATTTACGTTGTTTCTGGAAGAGGAAGTGCCAGGTATTTACCTAAGCAAAGACAGGTGTGTAACAGACTCTGCTCGTTGTGTTTTGTGCTTCTTTGGACGATGTAAGTTGCTTTAGTATACTTAATTGAACAAATACTTGAATAGGCCAGCCCACATCATGAATATGTGCTGAAACTATCGAAGTTGTTTATGGAATATATAAACATTAGAAATGTGTGTGGAAGAAATGGTAAACAATATTTTTGCTTTTAAGAGTGAATAAAAAATAACATTCACTTTAAGGTGTTATACTGCTATGTTGGATAGATGAAAATATTTCAAACTGAAATGCTCAGTTCCTTTTGCTCTGGTTTTCAGTCCTACAAAAAACCCCAAGCCATAGGCAGGCAGCATGTTGCAGGAAGATGATTGCAGCTCCAGTGAATTAGGATTGTTTAATTCACTGGCAGTTCTAAGATTGCAGACATGTCAGACAGTATTTTGAAGATCCTAACGTGTGTAGGTAATGCTACCACTGAGCTTGGAGTGGAAAACTGCTAATGCTGGTGACAACATGCACTGGAATAAAGAACCTAGCTTGACTTACAGGTTCCAGATTGTTTGCAATGTGAGTAAGAAAAAAACCATATTCTCTTATGATGTGTATCACAGAACAGGAAGTTATAAATCCAGACCTCTTTAGATTGCTTTTTTTTACCATATACTTTTCCAGAGAATAGCAGTGATTTTGATCTGTTGTGCTGTGTTATATTTTTATTTTTTGAAATGCTCCCAAGACTTTACATCATGTTGGTTTGCGTGCTCTGAGGGTGAGAATGGGAATCCTTCGTAGTTCTTTTTGCTTAATCAGGAGCATCTTATTTAGCTTGATACTTGTGTATCCAGGGGGCTTTAATTCTGCCTTAAAATTCGTGAGAATCCTGAGCAGTTTGGCATGTATGAAAAACAAGCAGCTGCTTTTTAGCTTGGTATCTAATGTTTTAGGCTTCTAGTTCTATAGAAGAAGTCAAAATCAATGCAGAAGTGTTCCTCTACCCACCACACTCCTGTTGCACATGCATATATTATTTTGCAGATGATATAATTAATGAACAAATATTACTGATTTAAAGAAATAGATGAGTAGAAACTTAACAGCAAAGTTCTGTTACCGTTAAGCAAGCTACTCTTTATTGGCAGCGCTGGGATAGCATCGAGATAACTCGAGAACGCTCCGCCAGTTGATCATTCGTGAACAGGTTATATTTTCACATGTATTGCGTGTTCATTACATTCCCAAATTCATTGTCCTATCCACCCCCCAGTGATTGCCGAACAGACACAACCTTATTTGGCGATCTCCGTTGTCACCTAGTCTTCCAGCACCGTGATGGTCTGCTGTCGGTCCATTGTTAGTCCTTGGGGGGGGGAAGGGAGGGGTCGTTTGCTTCCTCCATGCACTCCTTTTGTCCCAGAGATTGCTGTGGAATGCAAGGGCAATCGAGAAGTCTCTGCACACGCAGATAAGGAAGACAAAGAGGAACACCTTGATGCTGTCTGTCACATTCTAGGCATTCTGGTGATGTTTCTTTTGCCTTATTAAAGCAGACCAGCCTTACAACTTGTCTTCCCAATACTACATCATAATATCATCCGCAGTGGTGTTGCGAGCAAGTATTAACAGAATATTTTGTGTAATTACTTCTTCAAATGAATTTGCAGAATACTGGTAGTTTTTTTGTTGTTGTTCCCCCTTGTAACTCATGTTGCTTTATATATTACATTTGGTGGCCCAGTCTTCTTACTCAGTGAGCTGTCTCAAAATCTCTATTTTGTCCTGAGACACAAACAGGTATTCTGTACGTTGTAAGGGGAATGCTCTCAGTGGTACGAGCAGGAGAGAATGACAACTCTCTTGTTGTCTGAGAGGTTTGGATTGGTGCGCAGCTCAAAAATACAGTACAGTTTCATAACTGCATAGTAATAATGCTGGTCCCAGCAACCATACTTTGCTGATTCTTCCAAAAATCAAATGTTTGGATTAAAATATCATTTCCAGTTTTGTGCTGTAGCCCCAGGTAAAACCACACCAACTCAGAGCAATTGGTGGAAGAGCACCTGCTTGTTCTGTGATTAAGAGAGCTCAGTATTTCCTTTAACGTGCTATTTTGCTAACAAGCATTCCTTTTGTTACCTATAAAAAGAATGACTTCTGCTGACTCTGGAAGACAGGTACTTCATTACCTTGCACACAAATAAGGGAGCCGAGAGTGATACTTGGAAGAGAAAAACAAGTTTATTTGCAAGTAGAATCCTGGTCGTAAGATGCTCCTCTTAGCTACTTGTGAGCAGGAATGAAGCAGTCTGGATTCCGGAGGCTACTGCTGCTCAATTTATCGTGATTCTTCCTGAGTCAAACTTCCAGATAAGTCGGCAATTCTCATGCATCCAGCTTTTGTCTCAAGGGATCCTGTTAGGTCACATTTCTACATGGCTTTGTTATTTAAAGTGATGTGCAGCTTCACTGGTAGCCACAAAATCAACAGGCTCCCTGCATGACATTTCTTGCTCTTAAACTGTCCTTTCTACTTACATTTGTACCAGTTTTTTCTTTTTTTAATTTTGAAACCAGTAATTAGCATACCTGGAGCCTTCTTCCCGTTCAGCGAGAAACTGACACGGATTTTTGTTTTTCCTGCAGTTTTTGTCTCCAAATAACAGTTTGTCTTGGCACTTGGAATTTGCTCATCTGTGCAGAAAGCTACAACTGTAAGTTCCTGTTTAGTTTCTGGCAGTAGTAATTGTGTGTAATATGTAAGTGACTTATCCTTCCTTTGACAACTATGCTATCAGAGGAAATACCCCATCTTCTTAAATTGACTTTAACAAAATTCACCTTAAATTTGGGAACATGGATGCATTCTTGGAGATGTCACTGAAATCCGAAGAATTAAGAATTTGCAGATGGTTATTGTAAGTTTCACTGTATGTTAAGAAATATTTGTGTGTGGAAGTTAGATCACTGATGCTCGCAGTAAATTTTTATTTAAAAATGTGGTTGTTTTTCAAAAAGAATTTTTAAAGGTATTTTCAGAATTCATGCTGTGTGTATTTCTATTGTGTATTTTATATAAGGATTATTTTCTTTTTCAAGTCTAATCAGTTCATGGGGAGCAGAATTGGCCTGTTTGGTCAAATATGCTTCTTGCTTATCCGTCAGATATGAAAGGGAGTGCTGTAGTGTTGTCTGAATGCTTGCAAGATCAGGCTCTGTCAGAAGAGGAAAAGAGCTTCAAAACTGATAATCTGCTTTCAGTGATAACCTGGATTAGTTAGGCTGTGAACTTTGAATTCCTAGTGGAACAAAAGAAGGTGAATTCAGCTTACAGCTCTTACTCTGTAGCAATTTCAAGACAAGGACTGTTCTGAGGAAATGCCTCTCTGATTGCAGTACATAGAAATATGGTTTCTATCGTGGGTCAGATCCGGGCTATGTTAAACATGTACAACTTTGATATCTAGGTCAAATACTGTGCATCTGTGAAAGAGCTGGCATGCCATGTGATCCACAAAATTAAGGACAGAAGGGCTACAGAGTTTCGTGCCCCACCACTCCTGTAATGCCAGCTCAGTGATCATGACAAAACATAACACACAAGTAGAAGAGAGGAACAAAGTTTGCATCAGAGTTGTGGTGATTAAATAGCAAATACTAGGAATTATAATTTAGAATAGTTCCAGTCCTATTCTCTTTAAAAGCAGTGGAAGCTGACATTATTTAGTAGAAACTTGGTTTTAGTGCCGTCATTCAAATGCTCCATGTGAACATGTACAGCACAAGCAACAGAAAGAGCAGACAAATTCAGATCACCAACGTGGCTCAACAGTGATGGTGCAGTACGGTCACCTTGTGACAGAGGAATTGTTCTTTCTGTCTCCTCTGGGCTACCCAGCGAGGTTTCTGGTTCTGATGGCATATGTGGTGTAGCTGTGTTCACAAGGAGCAGGGCCAAATCTGATATTTGTGCGTTTTCACTACTGAGTTCCAGAGGTACAATTGTAAGTGTGATGGTAGCTGCTCTCAGTTCAGCAGGGGATATTGTACAAATTTAGGGTAGTTGTGCTGTAGTTACATTTTTAGTATGGCAGAGGAATTTGGAGTCCTCCGAATTTCCTGCACGCTTTTTTCTAGTTCTAAAAGAAAATTTTGCAGAAGCCAAGACTGACCCATCAGAATGTGCATTCAAAGTAGCCAATAAGCAATCCCTCTATTATTTATAGCGCTATCATTCACAGATGTATTTAAGAAAAAAGATGATCTATTTTCTGCAAGTTCCTTAAAGGGATTCCATTTTAGCTTCAATTGTAATTTTTACCTTTTTCAGTGGAATTTATTGACACAATGCCTAGCACGAGCCCTAGATTTTGCATCATCCTTTTGTCTGGAAGCATATTCACCAGCCGCTTAATTTGTCATAGCCCTGGAGGTATCAAAACTAATGAGCTTTGTTTGAATAGACTTTTTCCAGTTCATCTAGCACACTTTGGGGTAATCATTCAGTTTCTGTTTGCTTCTGATGTGAGGCATTGTGGGAAATATGACAAAATAATGGTTAAAAAAAAAAAGCTGTGGAAATTGTTAACAGCCACAGTTTCAGAAAAGCCCTAAAGATGTTATATTTTTTTTCACTATTTATTGAAGTATTGTGAGTAACTTAAGTACAATCATTACAAGATAATATCAAAGGAGAATCTGATAAAATGCTATTTTTCAATTAGCTCCAAGTTTAATACTTTGCTATTTTAAGTATTTCACAGCTAACAAATCTTTAAACAATCTAACCTTTCAGGGTTTGGAAGTGGACAAGGTAATAACTATGAATACATAATATTGCAGTGATGGTAAAGGTTTAAAAATCTATTACTGAGATTACATACAGAAATACCTTTTATTGGTCAGACAATTGCATTTTCATTTTTATAAAGCATTTTCCTATACTTGGCATTATGCTGCAGGGATGCACCAAAATGGAATGCAGAGGTATGCACTACATAAGTAATTTCTGACAGTGTCAGATATACTGTATAACACATGCTTTTAATATCAAATTTCTAGGAAGATTTGTCCTTCCTGCCAATTAGGGCAACGTCTGTATTTGTTATGTTTGTGTCATGTACTCTAGAGTAACTTATCTTTAACTTACAGGGAGTTTTAAATCAGTTTAATATACAGGAAGGATAAGAGGTTCTTCTCTAACTTTTGCAATGGCTACAGATTCCCTAGAACTAACTACTAAACTACTGCTTCATTTCTTTTCTAAAAAAAAAAAAAAAAGAAAAAGTAGAAATCCTCATAAGCTGTGTTCTAAATTTGATTGCTGAGAAGCTTGGTGAGTCATTAATTTTTCAAAAGGATATAATAAGCAACTGAAACTTACTATATGATAATTTTGCTTCAGTAAAGCATAGTAGATCTAAATAGCCCTTTACAATCTAAAGATGATTGTTACATATGAACCATCCCATGACCTCAAAGTGTATTTGTATATTTTCACATTTCTCATTATTAATTGATTGGTAAAAAGCTTTTTCTGTAAATTGGAGTGAGAAAGAGGGAGAGAGGTGGAGAAAAAGAAGGAAGGGCAAGAGAAGCGGGGCAGGGGCAGGAACTATTTGCTTTTTAGATCAGTTATAGTCTCCTTTTGAACTAATTTGCAATGAAATGTCATGTTAAGATGCCTTCAAGAAGAATTACCAGAAGAATGCCTAAAGTTAGCAGAAACTCAGCCTACCTAAAACTGAAGTGAGTTGAAACTATTGAAAAAAATAGTATATTTCTTGGTAAAGATAATTGCTGTATCAATTGATTATTACCTTGTATTCACATGCAACAATACAGCGTGATACAGAAATACCCATGCTACCCTTTAGTAACATGTTTTGAGTAGCAGAAGCAGTGTGGATGCATCACCACCTCATGCTCCTAAGGTTTATCTTGAATCTGGACTGAGATAATTGGTATAAATGGAGTATCATAATAAGACAGCTGTGATATTTCTGTACCCATATTAAGTGTTTTGGATGCGCAACTCTTCCAAGCTGCAGTGCGATATGTAGGCATGCAGTTAGTGACACAAATCAGTTTGCAATCCAGGGCTTCTGTGGGGTCCATGTGTGATATTGAGTACTTAGATGGCATTGACAAGCAGTGTTTGTCTTCTGGAAGATAGAGCTATAACTTCTGGTTGTTGCCTTCACTGGTTTTTTTTTTCTTTTTTTTTTTTTTTTCTGGCTTTCATTGCTCTTGAATTGAATTGCTTCTGTGAAATCTCCCCTCATGGAGGTCACTGCAAAGGCAGTTCAGAATACAGAATGTCTTACATCAATGGCTAAACCAGATTCAATAAGTACTATAGTTCATGCAGTTAAAAAAAATGGTTTTGTTTTATACTTTACATTATGGCTTGTTCCTTAGGTATAGTAGAGTTAGGATTTGCTGAAGAGCAGTTTCCTCATTAGTATATCTATGGATGCGGAAGGAAGCATTTTCAAATAAGAAACATGACCAGGATAGCATGCAGTTCAACTAGGACATCTTATAGGGTGGTGCAGCACCTCTGGCTTCTTATTTAATGGGAAAATACCCACCTCCCTTACTATCACTTAAATGCTCAGAAATAAGACACAGTCACTGTCCATGTGGTGCAGTTTAACTGAACTCTGTGTTAAACAGCAACTGACTCTCAAATCTATACTAGAAACAAAAGCTTAGAGGGCCTATATTTGGAGAGGATGTCCAGGAAAAAAAAAATCTTAAAAACATTCTTTGAGCAAGGCCAGATCCTAATGTAAACACAGTGGGAATGTAAGAAAGTACTGTATGTGTGAGACAAATTCTGTACATATCTTCTCAGGATTCCATATTTTTTTATGGTCTGTCCTTTTTTCTTCTCATTTTTTTCTCCTTACTTTCATTTGCTTGTTCAGTTTATTTATTTCTGTGGTTTCTCTGTACTGTGTGTGGTGTACTGTCGAGGGTATATTCATTCAGATAACCCCAGCGGTGTATACATATGGGTTTTGTTCCTCCAAGTTGTTTCTGTAATTTCTTGAGATTGAACTGGTGATTTACAGATTGGATTATTATAAAATAATAGTACATTATACAAGTACAATAAAAGTACAGGTTATGAAACATGCAGATTGAAAAAGTGCCCGTGTTATATTTGCATTTTGAAATAATAGTAGTTTAATGAGAAAGGATGCTAAAATATTAAACGACGTTTTTTTTATCTTGACATGTATTTAATACAGTTTTCATTGTCTCCACCACTTTAAAAAACATGCTTGAAATAAACAATTACAGTACATTGCAAGACTAGTTTCTTGTGGAATGAGAGTAGATCGGGGCTCTTTCTGTAACTTCCAGTTTACCTTTGCGTACTGGTTAAGTTGCATATGAAGTTTTGAGAATGATTACCATATTCTTTAAGGCTTCAGACAGACTTCTATGACTTCCCCACAAGCCTGGCATAAAAAAAACATACATTACAGTTGCTTGAGATTTTTTTGTGTGCTTGGTTTCTAGAACATATTATTGGGATTCCTTGTAGGTAAATATAGCTGTATCAACTGGGTGTGTGAGAGAAACAAGCTCACCTGAACTTCAGCCATTCACCTGGGGACTGAATAAAAACACCCACAAACCCACATTTAGAGTAGCTGAATATTGTCATGCAATACTGGGTTACATAAAGCCTTTCTTCTTCAGAATAGCAAGATTGCTGAGTTAAGCATACACCTGGTATCAGGTCTTCAAGTCTTCATTTTTGACAGATTCTTGCTCTGTTATTCCTTCTTCCTTGGTGGATGTTACATTTAGTCTTTTTGGCTTTGGTTACAGCAAAGGTTGGATTTTCATAGCAGGGGATGTGGATATTGCTCTTGATATACTTGTGGAAAACCAAATATGGGTAATCTTTTTTTTTCAGTCTGAAATAGCTCATATTCATGCTAAATATTATTGTACAGATGACTTTGAGTAAGTTGTTGAGTGCAAGAAACAAATGTGGCTATCTGTTATGTTAGAAATTTGGAATATTTGATTTGACATATCTGGGATAAATTTGCTAAAAATGCTGGTCATGAATGAAGGTTCTTCATGATTATACATTTGTTTTTCAACAGTAACAAAAATATACTGGAAATAATCCTTATAAGGAACAAATTGAAGGCTGCAGCTAACCTTCTGACCTTGTCTTTGCTAGAATTACTACCAGGATTAACAGTTATTGCAATGATGGAAGGCATTTAAAGCAGACAAGCTTAAATACCACTGATACTGCATTGTTTAAAGCTCTTTGTGAGCCCTCTCTACTTCAACATTTCTGATTATTATGACAAAATAACTTTTTATATCAGAACCCTAGAATGTTTATATTTTCTAATATTGGAAGGTTCTGCCTCAATGAACTTAAATTGTTAAGTGAATAAATGTACAGATCCATAAGTAGACAGTTACTTTATTTTTAAAATATATAAGCGCTTATTGGCTTTTAATTAAGATTTTCTAATTAGTACATTGAAATAGAGCCTGTTTTTCAAGGTAAAGATGTATGTTTTTTAAATTATGCAGTTTATTTGTTTTCTGTATGAATAATTCCTATTGAAATCAGAGGGACTGCTTGTGAGGGTCAGGTGATCCCAATACGGGCTTATTATACCTCTTTCTTGCTTTGTAGCTTTGCATGCTTTAACATAAGCCTGTGTCGGGGGAGATGAACGTGGGACGGATATAGGGCTGGAGTACTGTGAGAAGGCAGCAAGTCTTTTTGCAAGCTTGGGCCTAAATTTGCTAGACCATATTGTTGAACATAAAGATGCAATGCAGTCAAACATAAGTCGATCTTTTAGAGTGGTCTGCTTGGAAGTCTGTTGGTATACACCTTTTGTGGAATGTGTTCTGCAGAGAGAAGCAGCCAAATAATGGCTGAAGGGGAGTATTTATTTGTGTATTTTAAAATAAACCCATTGTGAGATACGAATGCTATTTTGACACTGCAGTTGAATTAAATCCTATAAAACTGACACAGATAATAGCAGCATTGTTTAGCTGACAAAAATGTATAGAGTACAGTGGACACTGACTCACGTTGGCAGGAATCAGCTTTAGGGAATTCTGCTTCACCAAACAGATCTCTTTACTTCTAATATTTGACAGTATGGCCATTCAGAGAAATCAAAGATGAGAAATATGAAAAGAAAGGGATACTTTACAATAACTACCTTTATCTGGAAATGAAACCAGATATTAATTCTTAGAAAAACAAAATTCAAAGCCACTGAAAGAAAGAAGGAAAAATATAAATGTATTTTTATGAAGACTTTTGCTAAAACCTTGGAGATCTTGCTTCATTCTAACATCTAAAGGTAAATATGAAATTTGTGGCTAGAAAATTATGTATCATTGTGGAACTCATATGAGATACACTCAATGGTTAAATAGTTTTTAACAGTAGATTTATATAAATTATATATGAAAATGAAACATGTTATGAAAACATGGTAATAGAAAGAATAGTACCAAAAAAGCAATAGCAGAAGATGTGAAGAAGTCTGAACAGTGTGCAAGATGCATTCTGAGTTTTGATTATTGTATGTGTTTTCGAAAATTCAAACTATAGCTATGTGTATTGTGTAACCTCTGATGCTAAGACAAATAAGAATGAAATAATTTACAAACATGTAATATAAACAGAAGTTACAGCAAATCTGCCACCTTTTCTAAAACATGCTAAGGTGTATTTGTTCTCATATCTTATATAGAATATCTAATATATTCAGTAAAGATTAGCTTAGATGGTAACAGTAATTGTGACAATGACTTGGAAGGTTTCTGAACATACAAAAGCCTGACACAATGTGATCTGACCAGACTATGGACAGTCATTTCCTATTCTGCTAGCTACAAGAAGCAGTTGTACATTGAGTTTAACACTAACTTTTGGTTTCATGTTTGTTTGGCACAGATTTTTGCCATCCCTTCCTAGCTTTGGCATTTGAGAGGTATTTTGTGTATTTGGTTTTTTTTTTTAATTTTTTTATTTTTTACTCACTTTTGATTCAATTTTATTTCAGTATTTTGGATACCATTAAGTTGCTCAACAAGTATCTCTCTGTCCATCCTGCAAATGCAATCTTTCTGGAGCAGCACTGCCCACTAAGAAGCTGCTGCTTTGCTCTCCTCGCGGTTTTGCAGAAGGTGTAAGCAAGATCGGTGGGTTTCCACTGGGTCTTGCAGGGAGCTATTTATTGTCCTTAGTGCTTATAGATGTCTAAAAGCAGTTTTCTCTCATTGGTCTCTCACTGGAAATCCACTGTGAATGCTGAGCCTTGGAAGTAACATTTCTGCTCTATGCTCTGTTTCTGGGGTTCTGTGTGGAATGACTCTTAAGCCTAGAGGGTTTGGTTTCTTTCCCATGAAATTCCTTCTTTTGCCTTTACATCCCAGAAGAATGTCACCGATTTGAAGAAGGAGAAAAATTATTGTTTGGATAATGTTTCCTCATATCTTCATATACTTAATACACAACAGTTGGAGTCAGAATTGTCACGTGTTTACATCGGGAATTTAAAAAGAGCATATGTTCTCTGCTACCGGACATTTCTTCTCATTTCATTGACTTGATCTCTCCCGTGGATTTTCTAAGTATGAGTAGGGGCTGTGTTATCCACTAGGAAATTAAAGGAGTAGCTGCCCTCCAAACTGGATTACAGCTAAGTTCCAGAAGTTCCTACTAAGCACTGAGAACAGCAGGTAGAGTCAAATCCTGTCTTTGATTGAAGTCAGAAAATCTTTGTGATACATGAGTTCTTTGATGCTGTTTTAAGGGATCTGTACATCCTTGTTGGAAATGGTAGGTAAAAATAGGTCATGCTTGATTTTTAGATGCTATTTGAACTTAATCTGTAAGGACATAAGTTCTTGCTTATATTGAATTATGTTAAAATACACTGAAGTTTGTGTATTTTTGATTATAGACATTCAAATTAAGTAAAAGATGCTTGTAGCCTTTGTATAGCTCTTGACAGCCACAACGTATCTTTTAAATAATGCAACTAGTTTTGGCAAAGCCTGAGTAGGAAGCTAAAATGTGCATCTGATATAGCTCTCCTCATCTATTGCTTTAGTCAGTTCCAGGATGGGTAAATATAGGTTAAGAGAGTTTAGTTTTGTCTTGATTATCCTGCTGGCATGCCGGTTTTTGGATGCTCATCACACTTGAAGTTGGTTTCTGACACTCAGTTGTATAGTTGCTAAGGAGTGTCAGACAACACAGTGCTGGTCATGTGTAATCTTAATGGTTAAAGTAAGGTTAGCTATAATCTAGGAGGTGACATAAACTTGTTATTGAGTATAATAGTCAGTTGATGCTGACACCACCATAAATGACTTGAGGGCATAGGAATCACAGGGACACAATTCTTGCTTCAGTGTCCAGAATTGGGTTCTGGAGAGCTACATGGATGGCAGTATTCAAGACCCTTGGTTAGTAGCACACTGTACACTCGTTGGCTCCTGACTTGTATTTAAATGTGTATATACTCCTTGGTGCACGTATGTGTGTGGATAAATATACACGGATACACCTTTTTTTCCCCACAGCCTATCCTGTGTCAAACAGATGTTTTTTTGTCTCATTTTTCTTTGTTTTGCCACACAGTTCATTCTGAGGTATGTTTTCTTAGGGGAGTTTAAAATGAGCTTCCTGACACATGTATTCTTTAGCTAATTCTGAACATGACATGAAAAGGAATCTTTTTCTGCTACAGTAAATATTTTTGTAATACAGCATGCTTTTTTAATGTAAGTAGGTTTCTGAGATACCATGCAAAATGGGACCCAATTTTATTAGAGTAGCCTAAAGAACGGAATAAATCCTTTAAGCCAATTGTATAAAAATGCAAATTTAAGTCAAGCAATTAAAAACAGATAGAAATTAGAGATTTGGATTCTGCAGAACAAGCTTTCCACAGCCACCGCCAGATTACTACGCAATTTATCTGGATTCTGTCAGCGATAGTCAGACTAGATTTTGATAAAGAGCAGCAAATCTGTCCCTCCGTAGCTCCTGTGACTTGCTGCAAATTTCATTCAAGTTGAAGCGTCGGTACAATCCCTTGAATAATTTGGAGTTAATCATTTGTACTTCACAGCCTCTGATAGGCCTTAGACTTGGGGGGTGGGAACAGATTTGGCTTTTTAATCGCCCTGTATATTGTACAGCGTGAGATAAATGACACAGACTGTCTGAAATCTACATTCTTGCTTCTGATGCAAAACTGTAATTAATTTTGTGCAGTGTTTCAGAATTGATCGTGGTCACTTGAATTTCTAATTTTTCATTCACTTCAAAGACCTTTTTTAAAAGGAATGTGCTTAGAGTGTGTGAATGCTCTCTGATGCTAGTGTACTAAATGACTATTTTACGCCTCTTTTTCAATAAGGTGAAACAGAGGTCAAGGCGGGTGGCTCGTGTTTATCTCTGTCCCAGCCTGCTTCGGGATATATTTCCTGACTTATAGGAAATACAATCAAACTTATGAAATTACATCTAAATACTTAAACTGCGCCGTGTTCACTTCTGCGCCTTGTAGAAATCCAAAAGGCTTCTTTCAGAAATCCTTTTCAGCATAAAAGAATTAAGCACAATTTAGACAATAATTACCCTAATTAACTACACTATAATGTTTGTATTCAAGATTATAGAAACATTGTATCTGCTCTGTACCGCAATAATAACAAGTCTCCCTAATTTCTCTGTATTGATAGTACTTGTATGTGCCTCTTTGTTTGGTATATTTCACTGTAAAAATATTTGTCAGTGAAAGATTGAACAATATGAATGAATTTGATTATGCCATTGTCAAAAACCCCATGCATCACAATTTCTTGTTTTTAATCACTACTGTAAACCTCACAGCCTGAGGGCATAGTTTTAATTTGGGTGCCTTACTAATGAAAAGAAAAAAATAATTGTTTTGCCTGGATTTAATAATAAGCAATAAAATCAGCCAACCAGATTTTACCTCGGCATTCAATCTCTTTTTTATTATAAAACATTTTTGTCCTTTTTTTAGATTACAGGCGTAGATACCGAACATTTTACTAATAAATATTTCAGTTTGCTTATGAAGGCTAATGCTGTCATCTGAATATGGAATTATATTTCTTTCATGCTTCATTATCATTTCATGGTAGTAATGACAGTGAGGCGATGGAATATTTACAGGCTTTTCAGAAGACATTTATCCAATACATTTCCCTGAAGGGCACCTAGGCTTAAAGATACATTATCCTTTTATAAAACACTGCCCAGAATCCCAATTTCTGAATCAACCAATCATAACTTGTTTTGCAGCAGTTACTGGTAAAACCCTCAAGCCAGTCTCATATTAATCCTGTGAATCTGTGGAGAGGTGTGTGTGTGCGGAGGGCTTGGGAGGGGGAGAGGTAGTGTTTGCTCCCGAAGCATCAGGCTTGGTACTTTCAGTAAAACATGTTGTTTCTTCTCTACTGATACAGTTTTTCAAAGACTGCCATAGTAAAGACCAGTGGTTCAAGTTTTGGTATATTTTTTTAATATAAACTTTGTTAGACTCTTGCATTAATTTACAATAGCCTTGTCTATTGTGTGCCTGCTGCACGAGCAGATTCCTGGGATCTCTGTTGCTGTATATAAATATGTTGCATTGAAGCCATCCTACTCTAAAAGTATTCAGGCATTCAATCTGTTGCTTGGTAGATGGATTGTCTCACAGAGAGCCTTGCTTGCTTTGTGTAAGGCTGATGTGAAAAGAAACGCTTTCATTTGTGTCTAGATAAGATTCTTTATTTCTAAATAAGGAAGGAAATCAACAATTATATACTGCTATAGTATCTTTCATCAAAGGAACTTCATAAGAGTCAGTAGCATGTTAGAATATGTTGTGGAATCAAGATTTTGCTTGTTGCTACTGGCCTGTTTCACTGGTAAATGTTTCTGCTGCATTTGTCAGAACAGCATACAGATTTCTTTTCAGGTTCTGGAAGAAATCTAGCAGGGACAGCACGGAGTTCTGCTGGAGCTAGTTTCCTCTGTGCCCTTTGTTAGAGCTAGCTCAAGGATCTGTCTGCTTTATAGCAATAAGTAATTTAGGCATAACATACACACCTTTTGAATTAGTACAGTAGAAGGTTCCTATACTGGCTGACCCTGGAACTCAATGTATAAGGTGGGAAAAGGTGAATATTTTATTGGAAGCTGTAAGACAGATCTTAGAAAAGAAATCCTGTGTAATAACAGTATAGAATTATCTCATTTGCAGACATGCACATCTTAAACCACATACAGCTTACATTATCTACCTCAGTTCTGATGATTTAAATTTCACATCCAGCAGTTCTAACTTACAGCTTTAGAATACTGAGATATTTCAAAATGTTTGAAATATTTGCCATTAAAACAATTGGCATGTACCATCTGTCAGCACATGTACATATCCAAGATACTGTATTTTAGCTACAGAAGGCGTATAGAAAATGTGTCTGCCAAAAAAAAAAAAAAAAATTAAATAAATAGAGTAGCTCTGGTGACGTAGGTTGAAATTATACTGATGCTCTTTGGCAGCCAATCCCTGTGCATCTGGAAGTCCTGTAGCCAGGCACTTTTGTTCCTTTCCTGTCTTCCCTAAAGAATAAGTTTTAAAATTCAAATGGACAAGTCATTTTGGGGCATGTTTTTAGTGGGCTCAAGTCTGTTCTTTCTCTGACTACTTGATCTTTATTTTTGCAAGCGTTAAACAAAATTCAGAGCAAGAATAAAAAAATACCTGTGTATTTTCTGCTATATCTACTTGCTTTGTGGCCAAGAAGAGATAATTAGAGATAAATGTGCTCAGACGTGCACCTGCATATCAATTTGGTTGCAAAATTTCTGTTGTTCAGTTCCCAGTGTCTGTCAGTGACAGCTATTACATAAAGAGGATGTATTGGGTCTTCAGATTTTGTTGCACAATCTCTCCTACATAGGCAAAGAATTAATCTCTTAAGGTGAGGGTTTTATGCTCTTTTCTTCTTTGACCAAATTAATAGATATGTGTGCAGTAACCTCACTGCTGTTTTATAAAAGTGAGTCTTGAGGTAGTTCGTATTTGGATCTGGAGAATGTAGAAGATTGCTTTGCTTCTGCAGGCGTGGGACTTTCTTGATGCCCTTGAAGATGGGGCCCATCATGCCCAACACCCTATAACATGAGATTTTTCAATCTCTATTTCACTGCCATTAAGTGTTTCCACTTATTTTCACAACATCAGAGAAAAAGATGTCTAGCGTATTTGAGCAGAATTCACTCTCAGTGAATCCCAATAAAATCATGAAGCTCCTCTACAACACAGTTTATTTCTCAGTTAACAATCTTGTGTATATCTTCACTACTGTCACTGCTCTTTCTAATTTTCATGAAAATTCTTAATGATTTTCTAATGATGATTGTAGAATACTAAAGCAATCTTGTAAATAGTGCATATATGTTGGCAACTACAGATATAACTGTGGTGGTTGCTACCATGCACAGACTGTCTATATTGGTGTGGGGAATTTCCGTGCTGTTCACATTCCAGTAGTAGTAAAGTTTCTGTTTTGCATGTCTTCCTCTGTTTGGAATACCTATAGCTTGTGATATTTGCCTAATGCTGTTGAACAACCAGTTTATGCTCTATGCATTGCATTATCAATGTCTGTAGTACACTTGTGAAGATACTTGGAGCAGTGCTTGAAGAGAAGGTGCCAACAGGATGGTGGAATAAAGATTCATATTGCAGGTTGTGGATTGAAAGATATGTATAGTTTTGGTGTGAATAGCAAATGAAGGAACAGAGCAGATCTTTGAGACATATAAATTCGATGTAAATCACCAGATTTCCTCCCAAATTCAGAATTTAAGTCAATGATTGGGTTAAATCTTAAATACTTGCATTTTGGCCAGTTTAGTTCCTTTTGTCTCTATTTACCGAAATGTCTGTCCTAGAAGATTCAGTGTTTGGAAAACTGGATGCTCTGGGTTACTTGGAGATCAGATACTCTGGATGCACACATATGCTTTTGTTGTTGTAATGAGAAGGATATGTCCCCATGACAATAGCTCAATACTTTAAATACATATTGCTATATTGTGAATATTTCTGTGAATGAATGCTTGGAAGCAGCAGCATGAGCTATTTCTAAGCTCTTTCCGAAAAAACTTCCCTCCCAATGATTTACTTTGAAGAATAATACTTTCTCTTCAGAACTTGTGTTTCAGTAGATTGGCTTTAAGAGCATCAAAGGAATGAGCCCTCTCTAAAGTGAACACTAAACTGAAGATATATTTGATTACAAAGGGGATTGTGCATAACAGTAATTTGTATCTTTAAATAACCTCTCACACAGTAGATTTACAGTTGGGATGTGAGGGGGTGTGCGTTGTGCTACAGGATCATAAACCTTGTAGATGGAATGCAAGATATTACTGGATAATGTCATTCATCCCTGCGAGTGCCAGGTATCCTATCCTACAGTAAGGTTTTTTTTTTTTTAAATACAAAAACAAACAACAACAAATAACAGCAAAAATCAACCTACACTGCTTGAGCCTGTCTCTAGTTTTGGGGTGGTTGTAACTTATGCCTTTCCACAGGACGAGCTTGTTAGCGTGTACTGAGTACCCGCTGTAATTTGATTCCTTTCTCAATTGCAGATAAAAAGAAAAATGTTACAATTACTCTAGATAGGATTCTAAAATTGTGATTATCTAAGTAATATCTTAATAACTTTGCAATAGGACAAACCACAGGGTTCCTCTGTTTTTCCTTTCTCAAGAGCTGCACTGCAGTTAGTCAGGGAGAAGGGGGGATTCAAGCAAACAATCCCTGCTTCCCACCCAGTCTGCGTCCCTTGAACATCCTGATAAATGCTAAGCAGTTGTGTACGACTTATTACTTGAAAAAATGTGTATTTATAATATTTGAGGGGGTGGGGGGAAGAACTCAAAGCTGCTCACCATTCAAGAACAAAACATTCCTCCTGTGCAAGGCTTGTCTCAGCAAAGAATAAATCTGTAAATGATTAACTGTTTGTTTTTTTTCTTTTTTCCTTCGTCCCCATCCTGGCTGCGCATCACTGTGTGTATTGGTGTAAAGCAGATACAACCCCTTGCGAAGTCATCATGGCTGGAATACGGTACAGCACTTGCTTAAAAATCCACTTTGATCACTGAACATTAACCAAAGTGTTGACAAAGGGTCATTTGGCCTCAGGGAAGAAATAGAAAATTTTATGTACACAACACATTGCAGTGAGTATAGGGTCATTATAACTATAAGAGTAGCTTTTTTTTTTCTTCCCCCCTTCCCCCCCCTTCTTCGGCTACTGTATGACTTTGAACTTGGTATGGAAGCACACAGTGCTGAAGCAAGAACTCCTCCCTCCAGTGATCACATGAGCCCCTGCAAATTCTTGACAGGGCCAGTAACGAGCTGTGTCCCACAGCAGATATAATATTTTTGACATAGGACTTCAATTGCAAAAATGTTGATGACCTGTGCAAATGTATTGATTTGTTTTTTTTTCTCAATAGACCAAAGTGTTGTTTGTAGTTAGAAGAGGAGAAGAAAGCTAGTGAAACAGAGTTGAATCTACTTCTTAGAAGCCTGGGTTATCAAACTCATTAATCTACATGTCAAGAGGCTAGGAATGAATAATTGTGTGTAGAATTTATCTGCCAACATGATAGCTACTTTTCAGCTCTCTCTTCAGAGCTCTTTCATTGTGCTTGGCTTTATTATATGCTTTGTCTTTTCTATTTCTAGTCTGTTGGGGAGGTATAGAAATATGTACCTCAGCACTACAGAGGACAGTTGCTTTGAAACATGACGCTGGTTAGTTCTCTGCATGCACATTTATTCCTGCCTAGGTGTTTAAGCATCAGGGTAACTTGTAAGATTTACTCTCTGCTCAGATGTTAATTCTTAGCATTATGAATATTATTGCACCAAAAAAGTCACCTTGGAGGTAACGTCTTTGTGTCATTTTTGACAGCTTTGTATGCAATATGGGCTGCTTTATTAAAATAGTGTTCTTGTTTGCAGTGCTTCTAAATGATGAGGATTCAGAGCTTTTTATGAAAATGATGTTTTGAGAATCTTAGTACAATTGAGGTGCTATTATTTACTATTGAGATTTTCATTGCCATGAAGGACAAAATCCCAAACCAGAGCTGTTGTGGAGAGAGTAGTAGAAAGCACCTTCTGTGAGATTTGAAACTAATTTAAGTCAGAATATATTGTAAATAACTTTTTTTTCTTTCGAAGGAGTGTTGTCCTGATTCTGATCGTGCTAGTCTTATGTTAGTGTGCTTGTATGATAGCTTAATGGATTTATCAAAATTTCCTTATGTGTAATTTATACCAAACCTGCATGCTTTGGTCTTGCTTGTTATATGTGCGTTTATAAGACAAAACATTCATACTGCAGCAGAATTTTATTCCAAACACATTGTGCCTGGGAACTGCTGGTCTTAACAACTTCCTAATTTGTTGTTGTTGACCAAGATCTATGATAATGTCCCACAGTTATGGCCTTTGCTGTAAAAGACATGAGAGCAGGCTGGTCTCTATACTGGTACCCAAGAATGCATAGAGGGGGTAATAGATCTAAGTTCTCGTAGCAGAAATGATGCATGCTGTTGAGCACTTCCTTTCTTTAGCCTAAGCTCTCTGAGGCATCTGTCCTGTTACCACATCCAGAGTACTTCATAGTGTTATTACCCGGGTTTGTGTTTCTATTCCTTTTCTCAATAATCTAGACGACACTGGTAGAAAAATTCAGCATATGGTCTCTATTCAACTGATTTTACACGATTATCATTTGAACAGTGAAAGGTAAATAGTTTATTTTTAAAGGGTCGTGAACAGTGCATTCTCATATTTTCACCCGGCGTACTGTAGTGTTTGTTGAAATGAAAATCCGTAATGAAGAAAGGGAGGGAGCTTTATATTCAGTATGTATATGGTAACTCAGAACACTGTTTATTGTAACAGAATTCAAGTACTGCAAGTCTAAGTAGTTTCAACGATGTTTCCTTCATCCCAGGAGCATCTGAACCCAGCTTCTGCCTTGTCAGCCACATTTATGATGTGTTCATAATTAAATGTCCACGATGCTCACAGCATGCTGACCACAGAGGGGCCATAAGCAGTAAAGATAAATGAGAGAGAGAGATGTAATATTGCTTCACTTGTGGGTTTAGTCTGATGTTAAAGATTGTCAGTGATAATTATTAATATGTGACCTGGTTGAGTCTTTATGTGAACAATCACAATTTTAATAAAGTGGTAAACTCTGCTCTCTCTCTCTAATCTCACTCCATATTTAACTGTTTTACATTTATTTCTAGAATTTCAGGCCAAATTTAACTTAGTGAACAATGATACAGTAGCCTGTTAATATAAATGTGCTGCTATTAATGTTTTTATTTAGAGATTAAATAAGTCTAAAATGTGAGTAACTGAAAGGAATAGCAATAAGTTGTGTCTAGGTTGTGGTAGGGATAAAATTGAATTTTGTGAATTGTTAGCCAACACAGACAAGATTTAGGAGTCCTTCTTTGTTAATATCACTAAAGAATAGCTGGATGTGCCCTATAAGGCCCGTGCTATATCCTCGTGCATCTGAAAGTCCAATTTACCATAATGTTTCTGCTGTCCCAACTTGCTAAAAATGTCTCCTTCATGAAACTGGAAAAATGCTTTGTTGCATTTGATATTTAAGATTTGCCAGTTATCTTTTTGACTCTGCTTGTATCTTTGAATTTTATTTATGGGCAATTGACCAGGAGATATATTTAGGCTGGAAAATTAAAATGCTGTAAAATGAAAGTATTGGCAAAGAAATGCCGGCCTGTGACCGGTACTCTGCTAAAACTGCCCACTGAATATTTAGCATTTTTTATCTCTTTATTTCAGATACCTCCAACTGTACATAGAAACAGCAGATGCTTACAATATAGCATCTGGATGTAGCTTTTTTTTTTTAATTATTATTATCATAATGAGGAAAAAAGGTGAATTGTAAAAATCAAGTTTTTAAAAAGGAAGTTGAAATATTTTTTAGGGCCAGGTTATTTCAAAACATATCACTTGTCAGTTTTGCATGCAAAAGACAACTGCATTTTCTATAAAGAAATAAGTGCTATGTCAGAGAATGTGTGTATCTCTCAATGGCCATATTTTACAGCTGGAATTCTCATGTAATTTGCTGTATTTTCAAACTCATGCCAGCTACAGTTCTTGCTTATTACTTACCTCGTTACCAGTTACCCATGTCTGTAAGTACAGTATCATATTCTGATGCTTAGAAGTCTTTGTTCATCAGAAGGATGGTACCCGGGAGTCAGTAGAACAGAATCAATTGACAGGGATGTGCCATCCAGATCTTACTGAAGAAGTTAGTGGGTTTAATTGTGGAGTAAGATACTGTATAGCCTTAGTAAAAGTATGAGAAACTGTATTAAGGTTTTTGGTTTATTTTTAGTTTTGGAAAGAGCAGACGGAGCTGAGAGGTGAAAATTCCATTTCTGTTAAATGACTAAAGGGCACAGTCTGAGTACAAAACACTACCAAACCATTTACACCTGCCTAATAGGGGTGCTTATTCAAGATCAACTTTATACTCCTCTGCTTTGTATTTTAATGTAACTTTATTCTTGATGGACTAAAGGATGTAGTTTATCCCTAAGTCCGACCATTTATTTAACTCACCTGTGTACACAAATGACTTATGATACTTAAATGCTGTGTACATCACAATAGATAGTGGTTTTATGACATTAATAAAAGTAACAAAATACTAGTATGGTTAAAAATATTCAAATAAATGTTTATTAAATGCAATCATTTATTAGAAACAAATGCAGTAGCATTATATCTTTGTTTGGTTGATCAGCCCAAGTGTTTCATCAAAGTTTGCCTGTCAGACTCACACGTCTTTGCAAGCCTAATTGACGCTAATAGACCTGAAAAGAGGAGGAGTAAACTTAGAACATAATGCACATATAAAGATCCAGAGAATTGGTAACTAGTTATAAATGCATCAGTGTGGTTTGAAATGAAAGGCTTAAACAAAGGAATAACATTTAGATAATAAAGAAGTCCATTACGCTTAAATGGCTGTGAACAGGTTAAAAAAAAAAAAGTATTCTGTCAAATCAATACTTGTAGTGCAAAATTAATCACACATTTGACAAGACATGGTTCTGTGTTATTTCCACCTACTGTATCTGATTCCATCTGAACATCCATTATTAATAAAATAGTCTCTTTCATGAAATTCATTACCCCAGACTAAACACTTAAATTTTTTTATTTTTTCACAATTCATTTAGTACAGGTATTTCTTGTGCATATTTTTCACCATCTCACTTAAATAATTTTATCTTTCTCCCATTAGTTCTGTTCACACATCATGCTTATCCTTCTCTAGTGACCCTATCTTGCACTTGACTCCTAACTGTGAAACTGTGCTCTACATGCAGAATATAGCTCAGATTGATAGAGGTTGAGTTCTCTTAATTTTAGGAATACATCACATCAATTTTCTACAGATTTATTTACTTTGTACAAATAAATATAAGGAGCATGGTAACTGGTTATAGTTTTTAAAAACTGTAAAAAAAAAAAAAAACACTATAATTCGGAGGGTTTATAAAGAAATGCTGTTAGTGTTCCAAGTAGTGGTAACTCTGGGTGATAGGAGGAAACAAAATCAAATGGCCTCCTGCTGAAGTCAGTGAAAAGAAATACGGAGGAGTTCTGAGAGTCATGAGTAGAGGGATTAGGACAATTAGGAGTTTTCTGAAAGACAGACCTGAAGAAGTAGAATTGGTCTTTCAAATAAGGTGATGGAAACCTTCTCTAAGCTGAATTGCAACTTTATACTTGAATTCAGTGTGGGAAAAGTCGTTTTCATCAATAACTTCTGATGCTGTATCTGTATTCTCTAACCTTTTGAATTATTTTTATAACACCAGATTTTGATAATCTGCATTTCTGCCTTGTAACAAAGTTTTTGCATAAACATTGCATAACTCTGAGCATTTAACATTGGGTCAATATTTAAATAGACTTTTTGCTGTTGTATATAACTTTAATGTCTAAAAAGAAGCAGAATGAAAACAATATTTATTGCTAACTTAGGACAGGTAAAATGTCCACACGATAGTAATTCTGTAGTTCCCAAAATTTTAAGTGTGGGATCCACTGTTCAAATACAAAAGTTTCATTGGAGCACATCTGCATCACTGAGTTGGTTGAGTTACTACTTTTCTTTTAAATTATCTAATTAATAAAGACTGATGAGATAATGAAAATACAGGTTTTCTTTTGTAGAAACATATTAAGTTCACAATGACGTGAAATGTGAGTGTTAAGCTTCAGTCCTCTGTAGTAGACATTTGACTGTACAGCTAATTTTACATTATTTTATAATGTTGACAATTTTATACCAGACATTCAGAACTAATTGTAGTAGCAGAGCATTCTTCATAAGATGCACTTGCCTCTGTGCCAGATAATAAAAAATGATAATATATTTGCAAGGCTGTACTGTAGTAAGAGTTCAAATTTGCTATATAAATGTAAAGAAGTAAATGCAATCACTGTAAATAATACATTTTGTTCCCAATACATATTATAAACGCTAAGCAAAATCAAGTGTTCATGGTGAAAGTTTTTGAAAGGTGTCCAACTGGCTTGTGAGTCTATGATTGACTTTTTAACCTAGAGTCTTCAGACATGATGGAATTCAGGTGTAAGCACTTACAAGTATGTGTGCTATTGACAAAAGTGCATTTTTGTCTTAGTTCATTAGGTGCTTTAAAAACAATTGTCCTTGGTTACCTCAGGTATCTAAATAATTCTTTGTATAGCTGCTTTAGAGGGTGAAAAGTTGTGATTGTGAGCTTGAAAAAGTTAATGGTAGAACTGACAAATTTCTGACTTCAGTCAAGGTGCCAACTTGAACTGTGCTTTAAAGTGGAACAGTTGGTGTCAAAGCCAATTCATAAATGTATTTGAAAAGCAAAACCCAAACTAGCAGATTTACGCTGTCATGTATCACGCACAGTGGCTGCAATAAGGAACTGTCTGGAAGTCAATGCTTAGAGTCTGGTGTTCTGTGGTCCTGTATGTTACAACAAAGACTTGGGCATATAGGCTGTTATCTTTCCTCGCTTTGGGGAAGTATATATGAGTACCCCATCTTAACAGAAAGAGAGGCTTTAGGATTTGAAATACTGCAGGCTGTTCTATGTGAATTTGAAGGAGATTCTTAGCAAAAAAAACCCGAACAGCTTTAAGCATTTATCTTTGATTGTGGTAAGTTTGCAAATATCAGTTAGCCTGTATATCATTGCTTCCTCTCCTCTCTCTCTCTCTTTTAATACATTAACTTATTTATAAAGTAGCTTTTGTCTCTCTGCCACCAAGTGTCCTGACATCAAAATCTAGCAGTGATTTAGCCATGTTCTGTTACCAGATCTTTTCCTGTAGACCTGGATTTGCAGATGAAAGACATGAAAAGGCACTTTTATTTTTAACTAAATCTCTATCTCTGGATGTAATTATTGGAGCCACTACATGGGAATACTTCTAGGCAAAAGATACTGTTTCATCAGATTTTGGACTGTATTCAGTAAAAACAGTTCTGTGATGAGGTGAAGGTTTTTCATCATGAATTATGATCCTGTCAGGAAAGGCAGAATCCTTTAAAATGATCAAACTGTTAAGTAAGCAGGTGCTTAATGTAAAATCTCAACACCTAAAGGTGAGCTGCCCCATGGAGTTCACTGGATAATAAGGGTGCTGATGTCCTGTACCTGTCATTTAGGGGGAATGGCTGTTTACGAGGGTGGATAGTTTTAAACTGAGACAGGGGAGGTTTAGGTTAGATATGAGGAGGAAGTTTTTCACACAGAGGGTGGTGACGCACTGGAACAGGTTGTACAAGGAGGTTGTGGATGCCCCATCCCTGGAGGCATTCAAGGCCAGGCTGGATGTGGCTCTGGGCAGCCTGGTCTCGTGGTTGGTGACCCTGCACATAGCAGGAGAGTTCAAACTAGATGATCTTTGAGGTTCTTTTCAACCCAGATCATTCTGTGATTCTCTGATTTATTTAATCAGCTATATATCCTTACTTGAACACCATAGAAGTATAGGCTAAATACACCTACATGAGGTATGTGAAAATGACCACGGCTTTTGAAGTGATAGAGTCTTCGTAACTGAGTTGTGTGCTCTTTGATAATTCTGCTATTCCCTTGTGGTTTGGTACACCTGCATTTTAACCAAGTGTTAATAAGATTTTGTACAAATAAGTGCTAATTTCTTCCTGAAATTCAAAATATGGTGGATAGAAAATGATGTGGGATGAGAAACTTGGATAACTGATTTTATCTGTAATGTTAGCTCAACAGGAATATTCTTGAATTTCTAATGCCTTCATTGAGAGCCTTTCTGTGGAGAAGTTGAGTGAGTTAGGAAAGCAAACCCTGAACCTTGCATTTTTGAGTATTTTTCACAAGTATTTTCTTTCTTAAAATGACCAACAGTGTGTTACTTCATGCAGTACTGTCAGAAATCAAACTTGAAAGTATTTCTTACATAGGCTGAGGGTGAATTAAAAATGAAAATACTGAAGGGAATTGAAATGTGAAAATTTCAATATATTTCACTGATGGAACTCACAAGTAAGTTGTGTGGTTGGGAGGAGTGGTGAAGAAGGTCTTTTTGTTTAGATTTTTAATGGCTTATGAGTTGTTTTGCAAATTTTAATATTATATCTTTGCATCATCTTGAATGAGATCACTTTATGCAATTTGTGGTCCTCACTGTCCTATTTTAAGCTTCAAAATGATGCCCAAGATCTTGATTTAGGCGCACTGTGTTCCTGTTTTGTTTTGGTGACTTAACAGAAGCAGATGTTGTTTTACACTAAGAGAGAAAGGTTAAATTTAAGCTTTGCTGTATGCCTGCTCTAGCAGATAACTCTTCTGAAGCCAGTATTTGATTAATATGATGGTCATGCCCACTTACCTTCCTACTTGAATGTATGCGCTTTTATTATACATGAAAATCTAAATGACATTGATCATAGTAGATGAAAAAATGGCTTCTGATGTCTTTCTGAATGGCTGTTGTAGAATGCTTTCTTCAGGAAAAGCATGCTGATTCTTGATTCATAAAACTATTTTTTTCACATTAGAACTCAAAGTGAAAGTGAAACTAATGCCAGAAGCCAAGGGAGTTGCTTCTCTCAACTACTGGGTATTCAACATTCTTGTCCCTTCAGTTATTTTTTACCTTTCTTTACTTTGATGATTTCTGGAATTACCAAAGAGCTACCAAAATCAAAACTGAGAACTACAGTTTTTTACCACAACATCCTGTTCCAAAATATAAATTAATTTCTTTATCAGAATGGGCTTTTCTTGCTCGTTCTGCCACATATTTTCAGATTTTGTGGAAAGCTCTAATGTTGTGATAGTAAAAAGATGAATAAAGATGACATCAGTTAACTTCAGTTTTAGATAATAAAATTCTAAAGTTGTCTTTGCTTTCTGAATGGATCACTTTTACTTTTTCCTTATTAATCATTTTGTCTTGGCTTTGCAAAAAGTTGTTTTATTATTTTAGAGTACCTCACTCCTGTTTCTCTGTCCTGCTAGTATTCCATCAGCTTGGGAGATTCCTGGATCTTGGAATGTGGTTGAGAAACAAGAGGAGAAGTATCAGTATTTAGTTAGAATAAGGTTATTTGACTGAGACCTGTGATGAATAAAACAGTTGTGGGAGGAGACCTTTTTCTTTTTTTTTTTTTGGTATGTGATCTGACTGGCACTTCTTTGTAGCGTGGTTTTTCCTGCTGTGAGTTTGCAGTTCTTCTTTCCAAAACTGAAGGATTACATGTAATTTATTTCATGGGAATGCTTTATGCTCTCAAGAGATGAACAGATGTTTAGAAAACAAAGCAACTAGTCACTAGTTTTGTTTACAGCTACACTAGTGATCAATTATATGAATATTACAGCATAGCTGTATCAAAATGGATGTTTCAGAGGCATTTCAATCAAAAGTGGTGCTATTCTGGGCTTGAAACATGACCTTATATTTATTTTTCTAGCAATGCAATCCTTGAAGATTATACTTCATGCACCATTTTTAGGCATGTCAACATCCCTTACAAAATACAGAGATGAGCGTTATTTCATAGAGGTGGCACAAAGTAATACAATAAAATGGATTTATTTTGTCTTAATTTATTTAAAATGTGCACAGACAGAACTGGGGTAAAATCTGTGAGATGAAATATCTTGTTCACATGGATATACTGGAGGAAAAATGATCAACACTATTCCAACTTTGAAAGAAAAAGTGGAATACGTGGCTTGTTTTTACAGGCAGTAAAGTTCTAGTGATGCATTTCACAGTGCTTGCATGTAGGTTTAATTTTCTGATGCCCAGAAGCATATATTCACTGTAGTCTGAGCTGTCCTATAAGCTCTGGGAATACTGCTCAGGAGCTATTGCAAGACAGTACTTTGTTTCCTTTCCTGGTTGCATAGCTGATTTCAAGCAGTACCTTCTGAGGCAAAGTACAACTATGCCAGTGGTGATTAAAGGTGAACGTTATTTTTTAATATTATTAAAATTATATATTAAAATTATATATTATATTATATTAATATTCCTTAAATACTATTCTGAGTATAGAGGTGTACTGCTTCACTGGAACAATACATCTCTAAACATTAAAAGGAAGTATAGCATGGTGCTATGCCAAGATTTCTAACTCCTTTATGCTTTGTATCAAAAGCAATATTTAATCACTGCTTTTTGTACGTGAGAATAGTAGTGTTGTTTTTCAGGTAATATATTTTGCTTTGGTTTTGCCAGAGAAGCAATGAAAAGCTTCAGTGACCAAAGAAGCAAATATATGCTGTCTTCATATAACAGAGGTAAGTGTAGAGTTTGGCTTGTTGTTGTCAGCCAGGAGTTCTTGCTGAAGAATGTCATCAGCCTCTAGAGGGTTTATGGATCTAAAGTCAGTTGAATTGGGCTTGACTGCATTAAAAGGGCATTACATGACACAAACTGTATCTGGTTTGTCTACATTCCAGTGTTACAGCAGTCATGTTTCCTTTGCAGTCTGTTGCTTAAAGACTGCAGGGGTCACACTGTGTCAGCTGGTGTGTCAGAGTGTGAATAATACCAAAATAAGCATTGGATTAACAGAAAAAATATTGTTACTTGGCATTATCAGAATGTGAGGTTGTAGCGTACGACTATCTCAAAGCTGATGAAGTTGCAGTTTTTGTGCTATGTCTGCTGCTTTTCTTACTTCCACTCTGTTTCTGAAGACAGAGTTATTGGGGTCACCAATAATAATGCAAAACATTGTAGTGTTATGTCTTGGGAAAAAGTGGCAGCTTCAGGAACCTATGGAATAGAACATAATAATTTCAGTTGAGATCAAGGAGTTTTTGTTGTGGTGTATCTAAGGCGAGCAGGTGAGAAGTTACGCGAATGCAGAAGGCCAACACACCAGGTGCCACAAATGAGAAAACAGTGCCAAAGATGAGAGAGATAATTTGCCCCTGTAGGGGAGCTGTTATGGCAGGGCCTGAACTGATGATTGAGCACCTGGTGAAGGGGGTGGCTGGCTTGGGAAGTACAGGTGCAAGCGATTCACCTCATTGAGGTGCTTCCCACCTCATTGGAAGGGGTGGTTCACCCCTCCCTGGGCTCATTTAAGGGCTAGCCTCCAGAGGGAGAATGTCTCCTGGATGAGGACTGCTTCCTGAGAAGGAATGTTCCGCAGCTATGAGACATTCGTTATCAGCTGGGTGAGTTAACTTTTTCCTGTATGTGATTATTGGTATTCCTAACAATATTTTGCTTGGTATTGAAAAGAATTTGTCAGAGCTGGTTTTGCTGCCTCTTAGGAAAAACAGCGCTGTACTGAGAGTTGATTCACAAAACCTAACCTGAAGACTGCCAGACAAGGTGTGCATTTAAGTATGCGAAATCATTAGAAGAACGTTAAAAAAAAAATCTTAAAATGCTCTCCTGTAAGTACTGTGAATGCAGTGTCCTAAATAATGTCTAGTGGTACCAGGATACAATTCCTTTTCTTTCATTTGAGCTAGGTGTACACGCAATTCAGAAACTTATTTGCATTGGTAGGGTTACTTGTTTTGGTAGTATTTCTTGCATGAAAATCTTGTGGGATTAAGATGGCTAAATGCATGTTCTCTAGATGATCGTTAGCTAATATGTGAGCCAGCTATTGCTTGAGCAACAGTGGAGTGCCGAGTTGTTTGGAGGAGAACTGATACTAGAAAGGTGCTTACAATACCTTGGAAGTATCATGTGTTTTCTGTGTTCTGCCTTGGATGGTGAGACACTTCAGTGCTCAAGTTACATATTCCTTCTAGCATACAGAACATTTCATTTGCCATTTCTTGCATTGAATTAGATAGTTAAAATGCTTAAAACACCTTGCTGCCCTGGGTACAGGCTGTTATGTAGGGCTTGATAGCTGGGACAAGCACCATCATGGAATGGCTACTTAAATATTCCCTTGAGAATAGTTTTCCTGTGCTGACAGAACAGTTGGAGATAGGTTTCAGCCTGTCTTCCTAATGGAAAAAGCTAACTGTGAGTTTCTGTGTTGTGGGGGGGGGGGAATCTGAAGTGGAAAGTTTAAAGCCGTTGCTGTCTGTGACTTGATCTTTCCTTGCTTTTGTGAAGGGTTCTGGGGTGAGGTTATAACAATGTAAGTTGTGAAGCTGGAAAAATGTACTTTATCAGTTGCGTGCTGATATATAAGCAGGGAAATATCAGGCAATATTATAAGGTCCCACAGGATTTCTCATCATGCCTTTGATCTTGATGATTTCTCAAGAGGAATATATCCTTTGGGCCAAATAACTGTTAGTCCTAGAAAGGTACAGATGCCAGTTACTGCTACATCTATTAATTTGCTGCATGAGAGCAAATGAATAGATAATTCTGTCCTCTATGCATGAATTAATATTTGAGGGAATAATATAGATGACTGGTTTTTAACCTGTTAGTATTTAAAAGAGTTTCACAAGAAGCTTCAGGTTCTCTCTTTTTCCTGTGTGTTTTTATGCCCCAAAGTCAAAGTATTCTCAAAAAAGAAAACTGTTTTTTTGCAATTTTGATGTGAATGATTGTTATATTAGCTACGTTGTTACTAATGCAATTAATAAATCAGTCCAAGTTATATATAAATATAATTATCTTTAAGGAAAGATCTTGAAGCAATTTGGTTTCTTGATCTTAACACTTGGAGTAGATAATCATTGCTGCACTGGTTGGAGGCTACAGGGAAGAAGCAAGTTGAACTCTGGCTTTTTAATCTGGGGTGGAATACAAAAATTATAGCTGGCTATGAACAGCTATTGGCAAAATCTTCTATTAGTGCAGGTATTGTGTTTTCCTATTGTGCTTTGACACTCACTGGACTATAGGGACACTCATTTAATGTATTATAGAGTGGAAAAGTAGAACTGCAAAGAGATGTTGGCTGCATAACGTGCAAATTCTTGTGTGTCTTGTGCATTCCATTTGGTGGTAGCAACTAGGGGAAAAACAGTTAATTTCCCAAGAGAAGGCACAGTGTACACATTCGAGGACTAAAAAATTAAATAGGAAAAGCAAAATAACATGGTGCTACCACTTTTATGTTATAGTCTTGACTGAACTTGGCATTACACTTGGCGTAACACAATGTCCAGAATAGATGTCATTAAAATTCTCTTTAGTACCCTAAATAAAAACATGTTTTTTTAAAGTATGTAAATTAGAAATAAATATGACTTTTAAAAATAAATATTGACTGTTAAGAAGTCTATATAGATGCTACATTTTGTCTTGGCCTTGTTTTCAAATCTGTTTTAATACCAGTTGTGTTGGTACGGGACAGGATTTAAATGTTTTCCATCTCATGCCAGGTATGGAAGACAAGTGTGTGTTAAGTTTGCATGAGAATAAAGATACATATACATAAAATCAGATCTTCATGCCTGCAGCACTATTTACAGCATGTTAAAAGTCAGACTGAGACTCCTGAGAATTCCATTCTGCACTTCATTTACATGCAGTGCTTTTAAACGTGATGACACGTTCTGCTGAGGCGCTACTATATTTTGGGTTAATTTTATATTTATTTACCATTTGTGCTTTTTTTTTTAAATATTGCTGACATCTGTAGTTTGCCTTTTCCCCTTACAGAAGGAACTTTGTTTCATCGTCTCTGAGTTATGACTAAATATTATTGGATGGTACAAAGAGAGAGCAAGTGAAGTTAGACTGCGTTAGACTTTAACCTGTGATTTTCAGCATCTATAGCATACAGGCTTCAGGGCTATTCTATGCTGTCAACTTGTCAGTCTTTAGACTCAAAGATTTTTTGCAGCCCAGTTTTTTACTAGTGTTCACGGAGCATTTATCATGCAGTGTGTGTTGCCATAATTAAATTGCACACGAGAAACTCAAAGCAGAAGTTTTAATCAAAGTGCATTTTGCTGCCTTTTAATGCTGCTTAGTCTCCCAGTGCAGCCTTATCTCTAGCTAACTTCCCTGTTTTTCTTCAACTGCTTCCAAATTCTGATCCAATATTCTCCACTGTCTTGTTTCTGTTCTTGAATCATTCTAACTCCTCCTAGATATCTCACACAGCTGTTCTCTAGCCATATTCCAAAAAGTTGAGAGAGCACCTGGTGTTCTTTTGCTTCCATTCTTTTGTCATCCTTGAGCATGATATTGTGATACAGGTATCTAGCCTGTGATGTCAGGAAAAATGAAACAGCAATGATAAGAAACCTTTTTAAGAAGAGCTGGCATCTATGTGAGAATAACAGGTATGGGAGTATTTCAGTGAAAATAATATAACCCAAGTGGGGAAGGTTTTGGATATATGCCCTTATTTTGTAATCCTGGTGTATAAAATAAGTGTTCTTTTTGACTTGTTTTACTTAAATTCTAATCCTCACTTAGGGTATTGAGTCCGACCACGCACTTATGTGTCATGAGTGAGGCCTTAAAACTCACTTCTTTTGTTTTCTTATGTATGTTAAGATGAAATTGAAGTCTTGTTTTCTATGCTTCCATCTTCACAGTAACTTTTTTCTAAAAAACACTGCTATTAAGGTGAACAGTGCTTTTTCTAGGATCACATTATCCAGTGACAAAAGCTCTAAAGAAGAACAACAAACCTTGAAATTAATAATATGTTTGAGGCACATGTCAATAGTGAGCATTTCATTGTATATGGATGAGTTCACTTTTTACTAGCTAATTATAGTCTCTTTGCAGTTTTGTTTTCTACATTTGATCTTGATTTTTGTACAAAATGAGCTTCTGTAAATCCATGTTAAGGTTAGTTGGATGTCTAGCAGCACTTTTATTTTGATATTTATTTGTCATATTTAGCTTTTTTATGACAGTATCTGTCTGTTCTGGAATGTGCTTTCCTTTGCTCTTTTGAATGCTTGCTGGTTAAAGAAAATGTGGCTAAAATGATCAACTTTTTACTGTTCTTACAGTTCTTGTTTCTCTTCCAGTTTATTTTCTGCTTGCAAAGCCATTTGCACACGGTTGAATTTGGTACAGGCTGTACATTTCTTCAGTAGACCTTTAGCTTTGGTCACCAAAAATTGTATGTGCATAGTTGAAGTAAATCTTCCTTTGAATGAACATGCTAATTTCTGAAGAAAAGGAAATTCTTGGAATACTAAGTGATTATTAGACTGGTTTTCACCAGAGACGCCCCACTGTCCATTAGCAGCCACCCCAACTTGGCATGAATCTTTTTTTGCTTTGTGAGAACAATTTTTTACTGTGCGCAAATTATTGACCTTCAGTATCAAACAGCATCTTAGTCTAAATTCTTTAACAGAACAAACATAGGTAAGCAGATCTTACCTAGTTTAAAGTTTAGTTCCCCTATGTAACTTTCATGTTAATCCAGGTTATTATTATAATTTAGCAGCTAAGACTCAAAAGCTACCTAATTTTTGTAGGATTCCTTCCAAGGCTGCGTGATAATGGAGCAGCTTGTAGTGGTGAGTGACCTTCTCTTGTAGTAATTTCTCCCCCTGGGTATTGAAATTGATTTTCTTCCTCTTGGCATGTGAAGAGTCGAATTGTGCCCCTTGCCCTGAATCTCCCATGAGCATATGGTGGCATCTGAAACAAATAATGTGAATGCTGCTGCTTATAGGTCCTCATTGTAGCAGCATCAGGAAACGGAGAATGTTTTTAGGCAGTTTCTCTCTGTGCTGGGATATCATTTAGTTCAGAAACACTGTTTATTTTACTGTAGGTTACATTCTGTCAGATTGTTTTAAGGGTGCTTGAGGATATGAGTAATAGGGGTGATTCATTTTAGCTATTAAGGTCAAAGGCGGCATGTGCCACCGAGGGAGAAAGCACCAAATGGGATCTCTGACCACTACAGAGCTGATGTGTGTTTATCTATATATCTAGTCTTTAACGCTGGGCTAAATATGTTGTCTTCGGTTGGGTACATGCAATCCCTTTATGGTGCCGTTACATTCAGTATGTTTGAAATGTTTGAGTAGTTCCCTACTGTGAGGGAGCCTGCATGGATGGCAGCCATGTAGCCTGACAGTGCTGACCCTCTGGATAGGAAACTTGTGTCAACCACTCAAAGTGTTTCTTTAGTGTGTGGAGTTCTGGAGCATGCGTGAGCAAAACAAGATGCATGCCTGGAAAGTTTTCATGCTTAAAAATTCTGATTATATGTATCTGATTATATGAATGTAGTGTTATCTTTGAAGAAGAAAAGAAAATGAAACAATGCATCAGTAAAATAAAGAATCACATATGCTTGTAGTTGTCAAAACTGCCGAGAGTTTACTGAATTGGATAAAATGTTCTAAGAGAATATGCCAGCATGTCTTGTTGGAGCATCATTTTGTTTGCCTTTTGCATATACGAAAGGTGAAGGGAGGATAGCAAAAGACTGGTAGTTTAGAAGATGAAAATATTTTTCCTTCATTTAATGAATTTTTTCAAGTGATTTTGATATGTTAATTTAGACAACTTTGACAGAAACAACTGCTACTGAAACTTACTAAGAAAATGTGCCTGAAACTACGCCTACTTCAGTCTTTGTCCCCACTGCATTGGGTTTATCCCAATAATGGAGACATTATTGGTAGTCAGGTTGAAGCCCTGTATGGAGGTCTCTAAATAAGCAGAGATTAGAAAAATAAATAGTATAAAAGCATGTTCTGAGAGTGTTTTTGAGTTGGAGAAGGAATTAGGTTGTTGAGTCAGGAGAAGTCAAGTAAGATCCATGTTTTTGGACAGCATGCGGAAAGGAGTTTTTCTATGTGAAGGAGATGCTTTGAATCCACAGGAGGAACGCACTCAAATCTGCATGTTTACAACTTTTTCTTTCCTTTCTGCTATGTTGTATAGTCATTTTCCCTGACCTTGTTTTTCATCAGTTCGGTAAATCCTTTTTCCTTGCATGGGAAAAAGCAATATGTATGTGCAACAGGTACTTGAATACTTCAGTAGTGATTGTTTATTTGTAAAGTTACGACAATGTTTCATCAGCCATATGTCCAGTGAAAATTAACGACATCTTGAACTTGTCTGTTGCCATTTTATGGATCTGGAATAATTCATACATTTATTTGAACAGACATACTGATTGCCATGTATGGGTACCTGAATTGATGCTGTAGAGTTCACAGGATTATGAATATATATATATAGGGATATTTATTCAGCTTTAATATTTATTGAAGCTAAGTGCATGGCTGCACACTGGCAGCTTTGGTACATGTATACATGTCTGAGCGCTATTTTTGAGTTGTGATTCTCTCTACTTCAGTTCCTCGCTCCTAGAAGAACTAACTTGAATATAGAGGGTGTCTGAAAGATTACTTCTTGGGTAGCAGAATGACTGTGAATTGGGCAACTGATAAGTAATACTGTGCAATTCTCTTTTAAGTATAAACATAACTGTTAGAAAGTAGTCACATACAACAAGCAGCAAACATTTGCTTTTATTCTAACCAGCAAAACTGAAAATATTTAAAAGTGAGCAGTTGGTCTATTCAGCACAAGAATAAACATAAGTTGGAGAAGTGTGTGATTCCATTTAATCTCAGTATTGATTAGAATACAATTGTTCAGCCAATATCCCCAAAACGTTGAGAAGGAAAACAAAGTGAAGAAAATACGAACAGTAATCTTCAGCAATAAATCAGTGAAGTAAACAAATGCTATGTGCATTTAAGTGATAAAGACATACTAGTGTAGAGAATGAATTATGTTAGCAGGTGAAATTCCTGTTAGCGGGCAGTTAATGAAAAAGGAAGATGATAGAAGGGAGATGGCAAACTAAATGGGTGAATAACCTGTGTGTATAAGGTTTCATGATAAACGAATCTAAACAGCAGTCATTAAATATAATTTTAACAAGATCTCAAGAACAATGGTATAAGCAATTGAAGAGGCAACAACCCATAGTGGGGCTGTAACATGTTCTTTCCTTCAGTGATCGTGATAGCACGCTAATTATAATTGTCAGTAACAGCATCCTGTGGTGAGCAGAAGAGTTTCACTGTCATCTTTACATGAATGTATTGTGAAAGGGACGACATAGACAACTCTATAAAGAAAAGGAGAAGAAAGGAAAGAGGAAAAAGTGCTGAGATAGACAGCGAGTGAACTCCAGAGAAGAGGATTTCAGGTAAAACAAGTAATATGACTAAAATTAAGAGCCCTCTGTTCAAAAGGGACAGAAATAATATTGAAAACAGCATCTGTTTCCCTTTGACACCTTACAAAATTTAAAATAGAATTTTAAATACCTTTCACTCTTTAACACGAAGCTTCATTTAGTCAGGGCTATTACGTAGCTTCAAAAATCTCAGCTCAGAGAAGGAAGACTGTCTTTATCTGGCAGTTAGGGCTCACGCTCTTGCTCCCTCCCCTTGTCTTGTCACATACCCTCTTATTTGTATTCACCTGCTTTCTAATTAGCATCCCATAAAGTTACACACTTACAGTTTATTTAACCTCGATTCATGACGCTGGCTATTATCCCTTGCATCAGGGAGGATGATCATTAGAAGACCTGTTACAGAATGCACCTTATTACTTGTACATGGCAGATATCAATTACAAGGAAGGTTTAATGGGTCTGTAGTCATTAGAAGTCTACAAAATAAAGTTTTAGTGGAGGTTTCTATCTATTCCACGGAGCAGAGGGTTATATAAAATAAGGTTTCTGTCATGCTTCTAGCCTGAATGTCTTTAAATGAGAAAATTGTGTGCTGCAATATCTTACAATTTTGAAGAATATCTTCTGATCTTTAAAGTAGGGAGGAAAGGGATTTGATGTAAATGCAAATTCTTAACAGCAAAAACAGGATGTTGATTAGTGCATATGTTTAAATATGTATTAAACTAACGATGATGTTGGTCAGAAGCAGTGTGGTTTAGACAAATTTAACCTGTCATTTTTCTGACATCAGTGTATAAAAAGATCAGACCTTCAAACTGAAAGAATACACTCTAGATATACAAAGGAGGGAAAATTTCCCCACATGAAAATGCCATAACTTCATTTTAGGGAAAAGAAAAACTGGAAAAAGAGACTATTTTATTATTCTGAAAATTAATTAAACAGCTTGAAACTCAAACCAAGTTTTTGCTGTATTTTATATACCTGGAATGGTTTTATACATCTGATACAACTCGAGTTATTTGAGCAGTGTTTGATCTGTTTTTCCATCTGGGACGTTTAAGGCCTCAAACATATTGTCTGTTACAAATGCTCTTATTGCTTGTGGGCTTCCTTTATGGTGAGCTTCAAATGTTGGATAGTGACTCCATTACATATCAATCAGATGTAATGAATCATTATTGAAGTTTCATGAATGCTCCTTTAGAATGCTACCCTGAAACAAATAATCAATACATCTGTGTGATGAGGGTAATTTTTTACAATGAGAAATGTAACTGACTTTAAAAAGAAAAATAAATATTACTGTTGAGGTAAAGAGATCTTATGTCAGCAGATACAGACACATGAAGTTTTTGGACAGGTCATTTTATTTTTTTTTCACAAAAATGAGATGATTGCAGAACATTGTGTAGTTCTTATGAAAATTCACATGCCAGATAGCTGAAGATGAAACAATGCCAGTGTGGAAAGAGTTATGACAACAGAGACAAAATAGAGATTCTCTCTACTTGTGGTCTGCTTGTTCCAGCCTTCTCTGTAGTTTCTGAGATAAATAAACTGCACTTCAGGTAGGAGGAGACCACTTCCTGTAAGAACTGTCTTTTTAAACTGAGAAAACGAGTCACAAACCATAACATCTTTTTAGAAAGAGACAGTAGCAATATCTGTTTTAAAGAACTGTATGGGGTGTCTCAGAACTGAGGTTCTGAGGTGGCTCTGGAAAATGATTGTTTAAACTCAAGTTGCTTTGGCTGTTCATGAAGCCATGTAATGCAACATTTTTGGCTTTAGATTGACAATCAAAGATAACTGAGCATATCATTTGCCATACTCAAAATAGTTATGTCCAGTTCCTGCTATTGTTTCTGTTTTGTGAATTAATAGATGCTGTCACTGATTACTGTGTACTACGGGGAGCAAGAGATAAGAGACCTAAGTGCAATTTCAAGGTAACAACTTGAGCTCAAATTATGAAATTAGATGTTATCTATCATAAGTAGACCAAACTTGATTTTTTTTTTTTGGAGGATGTGGACATGAATATTATTTGGTAACATTCTTCAATTTCATGGTTAGCTTTTAAAGTTGATTTGAATGAATAATAATGAAAAATATCATATAGGCATGCTTACATATTACCATGCTTACAAGGACATCAGATAGGCATCACTTACAAGGTTTGTTTTTCTACAAACCTGTTAATCCAGACTCTTGTCTAAAGTTGACGACAACTATAATACCATTTTTAAAGGATACAACTGCTGTACTACCGATGAAGATGTTGCAAAATCTATCGGCAATGATAGAAAGCATATTTAAGGAAAAAGGATTGTTGACAAGAAAACCTAATCCATTATACAGTGTATTCCAGAATGTGATACAGAGTGTCCATAAAGTTTTGGACAATCATGTAACTGCTTGGGGACTAAAAGCACATTGTATGGATATGAAAAGAGATTTAGCTTAAGGTTTTTCTATGTATGTAGTAAATGAGACACTAATGTTCTGAGTTTCAGCACATAGGAATCTTCACTGGATTAGAGAAAGGAGGAGTATGAAAGAGGAGTAAGAAATACTTTTCACCCATACATACTTAGCAGTATTGGAACCCCTAGCCAGGAGTCATGTTGGGCTACTGTTTTGACATGCTGGGTAACAAGATTGAGGATTGTCGTTACAAATTTCAAAGGAATTACTTGTCTCCGACTTCAGTAGAAGACAATTATATATTTAGCAAACAGATTTTATTGAGATGATACATTGTGACCAGCTGGAAACTTTTTTAATCATTAAATCAACTGTAAAGACAAGTGTCAAAGTATTTAAGGCTGGATTGACCATTGAGGTCAATTATCACCTTTATATTTCCTCTGCTACCACCTTTAATTCTACTGCCTAGAGGGTGAAAAAGCTCTCTCCCTTTTTTTGATTCTTCTGGAACAATATTAGTAAACAGGTGAAAGGGAAATGTCGTGGAGGGAACCTTGCAGAAAGGACCCGAAGGAAATGTTGAGCTTTCCTTATTTGTTGGTTTGGGTTTGTTTGTTTGTTTTTTTTACATCTTCAGTTTTTCTCCTCTACTTTAAATATTCTTAAACAGAACAAATAGTATGCACTAGAAGTAGACATTCTTCTAGCTGAAGGAGGGCTAATAAAGAAAGCCCTTCTGGAGGATTGTGTGCTACTAGTTAGGCAATTTAAAATGTCAATATGAATAAAGGGAAGGTGATGTATTATCCTTCCACCTCAGATTTACAGGGTGTAACGTGTAAATTTTGCCTTCTTTTTTTTAAAAGCAGGGATTATTTTTTTTTGTTCTGTTAACAACAAAAATGAGTATGTCAGTGTTGCTGACATGAAAGAGTATGTTGTGGGATAGTAAAAACAGTTGAAGGGGCTTGTTATGAAGGATTCTGAGCTGTATAAACTTAGGAAAAAAGCTTACTTCATTTCGGAGGAAAGCTTGGATGGTGACCTAAAAATGTTTTTCCTTGTGTAGTGAATAAAATCCAGTGGTTCTATGAGCCCCACTAGGCTTGTGCATTGAAATCTTGCCCAATTTTTTCAAATCTCACTTTTGTACCTCAAATTCGAAATTAAATTATGAATGTATCTAAATATGTGTGTTTTTTTAAAGCGTTAACATCTTTTTGCTCAAAATTTGCTTGAAATTTCAGAGAACTGGTTAACTGGAACAATTTTAAAAACATTCCGTGTTTTTGAAAGTTATGACATAATGCCTTGGAAAGCCTCTTGTAAGAGATTTCTTGTATGAAGCAGAGGGGGAAATAATGTTTACCAAAAAAAACAACCCCACCCTGAAACCTATTATCACAGCAGATATGTAATTTTATCTTTTTAACCATTTCCCTGAGACTAACGTTTTTTAAATGTAGTGGTAACCTTAGGGGAATTATCTCACAAGTTGTTTTCTTTGTGCAAAAATGTCATCTCTGTTTAAATGACAGTAACCAATAATTATATATCTGTAATCTCTGTCAACAAAGAACTTAAATAGTATCTTTGTTGTAGGCTGAAATCAGTTTTCGTTTCAACCTGTTTGTAAATCATTTGAACTAAATATCTCAAGCTGAAAATGTAAATGTGTTTTTGTTTTTAGTGTAGAGATGAGGTCAGCAAGTCTGCAACAAATATGATTACTTGGATGGAGGTGACATGATTTACTTAAATCAGGCAATTTGCCCATTAAAGCATTGAAGCCTCAACTCATAAAGAGACTGCTTAGCAGGTGAACTATAATGTCTTCTAGCATTTGTTATGTTAGGTGATTTGAATGAGAAGAACAATTACATGTAAAATGAATGTATTTCTATGCTGATTGGGAAAAATCCTGGTTTTGCATCAGGAGATGGCTAGTTTTCATGAATAAAATGGGTTCCTTCATAAAAGCTTCTGTGTATATATATTGTATAATTAACTATATATAGGTATGTTTAAGTTTATATTGCCAGAACAACCAATGCAGGGATGAATGATTGGGGTGGTTACTTACCTACAGTCTTCTCCCTCCCTCTTTCAGATTCAGATCTTTTTTCCTTTCCTTCTCCCCCATAGGAGAAGGTTAGGTACTAAAAACCTCACTACAGTGTGTGGGTTCGCTCTGCCCTCAATTAGCAAGGGTTATTAAACTGGTGAAACCTTAAACTGCTGTGTTAGGTTCCTTCCAGCATTATGAGCTGAGCCAGAGTCCGCACAATAAAACCTGATTGATTACCAAATGAAGTTACAGTAACTGCTGTCTGATCTCATATTTTCTATGCATTTCGTGGACTACAAGTGACTGAAATGAGGAGATTTGGGGTTAAATCTGGAAGACTCTGCATGTTGTTAGAGTGAATTTAAGGAGGTTATGCAGAAATGTCTTCAGTGGGTTGTATTGCTGTTGTGGCCCAAGCAGCCATTTGTGTTGGTATCTTCAATGTGTAGACCTTGGGTCTGTTCTAGTAAGATGGCTGTATGGTGTGGTATGAAAAGAGAGATGAGATTTGTAACGGATAAGTTAATTTTTAATTAGTATAGCTAATAGTTTGCTTACTTCAGAGTCTGTTTTTTCTTAATCATTCCCATATTTTCTATCTTTACAGACGTACATTTCAATATGCCATGAGATACAGGTGCATCTGTCCAAATTAAAAAAAAAAAAAAAAGCTGGAACAGTGGATTGTGACTTCTTAATTAAAGCTTATGAGACATTTAAGATAGTAAATTTTGTGGTTTGCACCGCTATTTTACAGACTGCTTTGTGTTTTCTGCTGGTGAAGGAATAAGAGTTTCTCTTTCTTGAAGAAGACCTAGGTTGCAGAATTTTCAAAGATTAGAAATCCAGGTTTACTAAAGATCTCTAAGAGACAAATTTGTTCAGCCTTCAGCTCAAAACCTAAAAAAGTACTTAAAAAAAAATCTTGACTATACTGTAATTTTATAGGATCACTTATGAGCTTCATTTGGACAATACTATCTTGCAATAGAGAAGTGAACAAAGATTCACTTTCCACATCAGTGCAGTGTCATTCAAAGGGATTGTGAAAATACTCATTTGTTGCCCACAGATGAGCCTTGGCTCTACTCCGTGCTGTCTGTGGCTGGAGCTTAGTGTAATATTAATGTGTCAATTCAATGGGAGAAGTGGGCTACTGCAGAAGAGCTGAAAGTGTAGCTACTGCAGACCCACTTAAACATCTGTGAAAAGGGTAAAGGTTTGTATCATTTGCAGAGACCACAGTGCATTGCTTAAAAAGCCACCCGGTGCCCCAAATAGATGTTTTATGCAAGAGCAGCTCTTCCAAAATTGATGTCTCTGAGCACCACCTCCAAAAACATTGGATTGGTCTGGTATCTCTCTGCTGCATCGTATTGCAATTAAGGAATATTTACAAACTCATCGCAGACTTTAATTTGCTTTTCAAAACAGCGAAGGGATCTAGTAATTTTATGATCTACAGTTCAGTTGCTTCAGATTAAGCTCATTTTTTTTTAACTCTGAGCGTGAAGGAGAATAACTGGTTAATCTGACAAATAGTGAAGCTCTCTCACTATTAAAGCACTACATATTATAAGTCTTTGGTACTCAAAATAATTCAAAATAACCTTTTAAATTAAACGGGCACTAAATTCGAAATTTAAATATTGGACTGTCCCTGGAAGTGATAGTATATAAAAACAGTCAAGAGTAACTTTCTAATGTCAGTTATAAAACCATAAAGCTGGAGAAGGAATAAATACAAGGAAAACACTGATTAATCCCCCTGTGTTGCAGTGCCACTTCATACTGTTGTAATGTGGACCCTTTCCTCCGATATTGCTCAAGAAATACAAACAAGAAGCATTTATTATCTCTGAAGTAGTGTATGCTGTAGAGTGCTGAATAAGGAAGTGAGGTATTGCAGCTGTTATCTTCTGAACTAACTGCTACTGCGTGTTGCATGACCAGCCCTGGCAGGGTTTTTGTTCCCATGAATGAATAGGCTATAAATCTGTCGTAGCTGACACTAGCAGCACTGCTGGAGAGTGTAAAGGGAAAATTTGCAGAGGAATCTTGTGGTCTTTGCTTGCCTGGAAAATGAGTTCAATAAAATGGAGGTGATCAGTGCTTATTTATAGGCCGAGCTGATACATCCAGCATTGGCTGTCAGAGTTTAAGTTAGTGTTTCCTCATTTATGTTCACTCTGTAAAGCAAAACATGGCACTGTAAAAAGCTTATATAATGCTGTTATACTGTGCTAGTCACTATTGTCGAAAATAGATAAAGCAAAATAAAGGGAGGAAAAGATAAAAGCACAGATAAAATGTACAGGAAGGAAATGGAAGAGGCTGGCAGATGCTGAGAAGGGATGTGAAGCTGTTCAGAGTCCTCATGCTTGAACCCTGGGCTGAAGGAGCTTGGCAGTCACTGCTGTGTCATCACAGCAGAAGCATTTTGAGAACTCTGCTCTGTAAGGCATGTGGATTTCTCCTTTGTATGCAGAGTTCCCACTAATGCAGACCTGAAGGTATGCTGGAAGTGTTCATTTTGTTTGATGCAGATGGCTTGTATTTGAATTTGTGTTATACAGGAAAGTATTTAGATAAGACAAATCCTAAATTGAAGTTACTGAAGATAAATTTTTATGGTTTTTTATGCTTTTAAGTAGATATTAAAGCAAAACATTTTTTCATTTCTGGTTTTGTTGCTTGGTGACATTCTATGGACAAACCAATGTAAGGTTGTTTGGGGGTGTTTGAAACTACTGAACTATAGCAGCGAGAAATGTAGAGAGTTGTTAAGTATAGAGAAGAACAATGCCCTGCTGGTTTTTCCTTTACATGGCATTAAAAAACATCAGCCACAAAACACCACCACCAAGAATCTTGTTCAAAGCAGGTGTGCTGCTCAGGAACCTCCACCTGGACTGCTGCTGACTGAGAAAGCTTCACCTGAAAATAATTCACTTAAATGTGATAAGGAGACGCATGCTATTAAAGTGGGAGTGGCTCCATGTGACAAGTCTGTGAAATGCACTGCTCTGGAGTGTGGGCAAAGGTGGGTTTGCAGCTGGTCAGGATTCTTTGATGGGAACTCAGGTATAGGGAAGCTAAAAATTAGATTTGCTGGAGAAATGCGATTTAAAACAATTTGTCCTCTTCCTATTAATTATCAACGCTGTCAAACTTATTGTCTATACCTGTAATTCATGCTGTGTTCAAAAATAAGTGAAGTAAACTTGTGTTCTTGTTTCTGTCCTTGTGATGGTATGCTGAAAACTTGTAGGCTGCATTATGCCTACCTTCCTTGATAGAAGTGTCCTCTGCCTGACAGCAGTGGAGGTATGGAGGAACTCCTCAGAAATTGAATTAACACATGGTGTAATATGTGGGGGTGTTTTATTGTTTTTCAATGAATGAGTAAAAAAATGAGTAATTCTAAAAGAATTTAAGAGACATTTGTGTTAAAGCCTTTGGTCAGTTTATTTCCACAAGAAGTTCTCTTGTAAATATAATTGAAGGTTAGGTATGTAAATACAATTCCGCTATCAGTTGAAATGAGAGGCAGGAGAGGACTGGAGTTCTTAATCCCTATTTTCTTTAAAGATTTTCTCCAGGTGTGGTTGAATGAAATACATACTTTAAAAAAGGAAACAAAACAAAATTAGCAATATATTGTTTTAGTCTTGCAAATCCTGTTAGCTGCAAATCTGCAGATCATAAAATTGTCTTGCCTTGCATTTCTTTATGGAAGATGAAATATTTACTGATTTTTCTCTTCTTTAGCACTCCAGTATCTCAACTGGTGCAAAGTTATCAGAAAAGTATGATTGTCACTAGTTCTACAAGAAAATTTCAGTAGTCATGTTTTGACATATTTTAGACTATTTGAATGCATGGAAATGCTTTGAAGAGTATTTTAACTAAGAATGCCGAATTAAGTGATAATGCTCATTACAGCACTGGTTCACATACCAGTCAGAGTCAGTTTGAGTTGTGCATAAAAAAAACCCAATGCTTGACCTATTGCGACCTATTCCATTTCCAGACTCTTTATTCCATGATTCAGCGAAGGGGCCTTAGAATTTTATTAGTATGCAAGCAAACAAAAAATACCAACAAAACCAAACAAAATAGAGAGCCCCACAAAACAAAAATAACCACCCAACCCAAGAACCCAAAACACAGTTGAGTGCATTGTTGCATCGTTCTAACTCCAAGAAAGCCTGGAATGCCCAAGTTATTTCTGAAAAGTTTTTTACATGCAACTCAGCTACTACAGATTCCTTATTTGTCTAACAGTACATAGAGCCATATAATTATGTTTCTACCTTACAGTTTAAGAATTAGTGTATGTATTTTGTTAGCAAGAATCTTGTTTTCTTTTTTTTGAAGATTTGAAATGCTTGCAAAATAATCGTTGGTTCAGTAAGACAAATGTTTTCCTTTTCATTAAATTAATAGTGCTTAGATTTTAGTGTCCTCTGAAGCATGAGTCTGGATTATTCTTTATCTTGCCATGCAGTTCTTGTTAATGGTAATGGATATATTTTCCCCAAAAATAGTTTTGTCTGTGAAGAGTATTGTGCTCATCTGCTTCAGTGGGCTGGAGGGAAGTTGCAGTGGATTGGGAGTACTAAGTCAGATTCAAAAACACACAGGCAGATACTAAACATTTGAAGTATGTGATTCTTTAGAGCTTCTGCTTTTTTCTCAGGTGTTGGGAAAAAAGTTACTGTAGTAAAGGTCCTTCAAAAGCAAATCAGAGTACGTAGGTTTAGAATTCGCTTCTTGTGTGTTTGTATTAGTAAAAAATGAAAGAGATCCTTTCAAAAGCAAATATAAAGTTGTCTAACAGAGGATTTTCTTTACCCTTGAATAAGCATTTACATGTTTTCGCTCTTTTCTTAAAAAGTACTTGTACTGTTTACAAGTGCCACATTAAAAATATGAATAAAACTAATTGGATCCAGAATGTTGCAAGTATAACATCTGGGATAAAAAGAATCAGCACATCAGCTGTTTTGTAAAGACTAAGAAGCAAGGAGGAAAGAGACTTGCACAATTTGTGTTGCGTTGGAAAAGCGTAGCGATTATTCGTCACACTGGAGCAGTACTTTTTAATTACCTACAGCTACGACTTCTTAAATACAACAAATCAGACAGAAAACATGGTAGGTGATAATGGCAGGCACTTGCTGATGCAGGCTGAAGTAATGTGTTGTACAGTGTGCCAGCTGCCTTTCTTTAAACATGCATGTCTGTGTGAATGAAGGAAGATTAAAAGACCCTTGATTTAAAAAAAAAAAAAAGCATAAAACCTCAGACTATACATCTCTGAAAAATTTAGCCGTAGATACATTTATTTCAATTAAAGAAGTAAAGGGAAGGTGGTCAAAGAAGTTCAAGAAAAAAATTGAATTAAAATGTTAATATTTTAAACATATCCAACTTCTTGCACATCTACAACATAAAAATAGTTCAATTTTAACTATATTTAAAACTACTGCAGTGAGTACCAGATAAAGGGGCATGTACACAGCAGCGTGTACTTCTGAGTGTATCTGAAAGCACACTCTGTATCTGTAAAGGATGAGACTAAGTGCAGAATTTTCTGTGGGCACTGTAGGATGTGTAGGATTCAAGTGGTTGTAGTCACAGTGCTTGGTTTAAAATCCTGGTAATCCATGAGTGCAGTGCTGTGTGACTACATTAACACTTCACAATAAAGGATGGCAAGTGGGCAGATTTGCATGCAAATTAAATTTTCAACAATATTTCTGCATGCAACTTCCATTACAGTTGGGCAACTTTGCACAATTGAAACTGATGACTAAGAAAAGCATTTATAATTTAGAAAATTACAACAGCAGTGGCTGTAATCACCCAGGTTAGCTGCTAAAGTGCCTCTAGGGGGTTGATTAGAAGGAGGAGAACCTTTAAGAGGCTCATGAGGGAGAATCAAGCACTGGGAATTGAAACAGTGGAAGAGGAGCTGTTACAGTGAGGACTGCTTGCAAAAAACGGAGAATGAACTGATGTAATACAGGTGACTTCTAATCAGTGGGAAGAATTTTGATCACTCAAACATAATTAAGAGCTGTTAACAGTATGATATAAGTATCAGAATCAAGGCCCTGTTTTGTTGAAACTGTCTGTGCAAGACTTCATTAAATGACAAAAAAAGAGGTGACTGGTGACATGAAGAATGCGAAGAAGAGGAAATGATGTAGTGTGCGTAGTCCCCAGAAGTACAAGAACATTCATTATCCCCATGTGAAGCTCTGAACATGTCTCCACATCACTTCAACATATGTAAAAGATTTGGTTTGTATTTACATCATCGTAGTTGGCTTTGTGGAAGATCCATGTGGAAATGGAGCATATAGAGATGAATGATAGTGTTTCATAACTCAGAATGTACTATTCTCTCCTGACACTTGTGTCAGCCTAGGAATGTGCAAGTGAAACACCTCATTCTTTTTTGTTAGATGTAATTTTGGTGCTCAGTCCTTCTTTACTGTTACTGTTAGAGAACTTCCAAGTGTTCTTTTATTGTGATGGTGATTTCTTTTGTCTTATGAAAAGTTAATAAGGGTATTATTTGATGATATTTATAAGTTAATCTCCTGTTCCAAAACAGATCATTATAATGTGTTAAAAATATTTCCCGTATTGCTTTCTATCAATTTACTTTAAATTTAGGATTGGTTCTTTAGCAGGCTGTTGAAGATCACTACAATCATGACTAGAAGTGCTGGCAAGGTGATAACGGAATAATCCATAATCAGGTTGATTTTTAGTTGGGGGAGTGGGGTGGCAGGCATTTAGTGATTAATGATAGCTGAAAATAGAAAGGAATGAATGAGAATTTTCTAAATTTTGTTTAGGTTTGTAAATTCCTCATACTGTCTAATAAGAGGTTAGTTGAAAGTGTGTTTGCTAGTAGGCCATACAGGCCTCATAAATTTTCAAGTATTATGTTCTTCCATGCATTTGAAGCCAGGTTGTGTTTTGTGGAATCCCGGTTAGGGAGATAAGTGCTACTTTGTCTGAAATTCAGATTACCTCTTGATCTATTCTTAGCCATAGTCAAAGAAGATTGAGTATAAGCCCCATGGTTCTTGCACTTAATCTGAGAAGATAGATCGTGAAGATATGGACCTAATTATCAGTTTGGAAAACATCACCGAACCTTTCTTGCCCACAACAGGGTGTGTGCTGATGTTTTCTTCAGAATCAATGTCTGTGTTCTGTTTATCCCCACAAACCCATATGTTGTTTTCTCTTCCATTTCTATTTTTCTGCAAGCCACTGTTGCCAATGAGCAGAAATTTGTTTTGAGGTGACGTTGTTCTTTTTGTGTTCTGTGAGTAAGATGGTAAACCATCTGAAAGCAGTAGTAAAGAATTATTTCTTCTTCATATACAGGGGCTGCTCTGAAAGTAATATCTCCTATTTTATTATGTTGATCCATGATGTCAGAGGTAGATGGTGGTGGTATCACAGTAGAAGTTGAACCTTGCCACCAATATTTCATTACATGTTGATGTTGTGTGACAGATGGCAGCGGAAGGGCAGTCTGACAAACTGTCATCTGACATGGAAGAAAGTATAGGAGACCTTACTTTCAGAGTGAGCTATGTATTACCTTCATGAATTTGTCTTTTAGAACTTCAGAAGTACTGGTTATCATGCCTCCAAAAGTATCTCTTATTAAGGGGCTACTGATTGGCTTTCTAGTAGTTCCAGAAAAACACTAAAATAATGGCTCTGTCTTCCGATTAGAAAACCTAATAGAATGGTCATGTATTGCTACAATAAGGTTTACGTGTCTTGGAGAGAATTGTGAGGAATAATTATCAAAGTTTTCACAAGAATGGCAAAATGTTGTGTAAAATGTGCAGCAGTTCTCATAAACAGGAGCTTGGAAAACAATCGGAAATTTTTGGTGGCTGTCTCTGGGGACAAGATAAATTTGTACAGATGCTTCATGCAGTGTGACTGTTACAGTGCTTCTGTAAGAGTTTCTTGCTTCTTCTTTGTCTATATATATATATTTTTTTTTTTATATATATATATGTATATATTAGTATATATCGTGACCACAAAATCTGTCCAACTTTTTTTCACTGCACCTGGTACCCTTATTAATCACTGGCACAGTTGAACCCATCCCATGTTTCTGCTCTTAATGTAATGCAAATATGCAGATAAAGTAATCTGAGCTAGGCAGATCATGGAGTGCATGCTTTTTTTTGTCATATTTTTTCCCTTAGAAAAGGGCTGTTGTGAGCAGCTGCGCCCTCTTTCAGATGTAGTTTAGGCTTGATGTTTGACTTACGTTCCTAAGATTGAATGTGTAATATCAGAGCAGTGTTTATATTTTCTTACAATAAACTGCCAAGTCTACTTTAGTAGACACTATGCCTACGACAACACACGCCCTGCCATCTTAGTCCTTTACTCCAAGTTGTCAAATTAATATCATACATATATATATATTTATAATGGGACTATGTAGTTTTACAAATGAGAGTTGTGCTTCAGATGTTGTCATAGATGGTCACATCCATCTAAAAATATATACACAAAGTTCTAAATATATGTCCTATGACACTGGTACTATTTTTGAAGCAATTATATTAGTGTTTTCCCAGATAGGTACTGTGTATGGACACTGAGGAAATGTGTGTATAACTTTTATGCACTGCCTTTGGGCATATTTATATTAATAGCCAATAAGATACTGTTGTCTTAAAAGGTATGGGGCTGTGTAGCTCCAAGGCCTGTGAGGGTGTCTGTCTTCCTGTTAGTGTTGCACCGATGAAGAGGGAGGTGCTGATCCAGAGCATACTGCTGAGTTACAAGGAAGCAACTGGTAAGAGGTGACATAAAACCTATGCAGTCACAAATGAAAAGGTCTTTTTATTTGATCAGGCTACAAGGTTGCAGAAGAATCTATAACGTGTATATCAAACCACCATCCCTTGGGACTGAGATGTTGACAGTAAGAAAAACAACTTCAAAGAAATTCTAAAGTAATATTCAAGACTTACCAAAATAAAGCCCATTTCTCATCCACAGATAAGCTTGCTTTTTCAACCATTATTAATGTTGCTGGTAACTAATTTAGCATTTCCCCTTGCAAATGTCAAAATGTTGGACTACTGACCAGTTAATGTTAATATAGTTATTTGTGAACTGCATATGATAATGTAATTTGCCAAGGCAAACGTTCTTACTTAATTATTCATGCAAAAATACTAAGAAATATTGTAATATTGGTTATGCAAGTTCAGTACAAATACTGTTTATAAGAAATTAGGAGTAAGACTTATTGCTCATTCAGTTGAGGATTGATTGTCAAGTTTTATGTATCCTAAACTGTAGCCAAGAGGAAAATATCAGCATTCGCTGAGAAGTCGGACCATTGATCAATTCAAATGCCATATTTTAATCCACCACAATATTTTTGATTCTCTAAAAGCTCTTTTGATATGAAGAGACAAGCAAAACTAAAGGTGTATCTGCTTCTTAGTTTGATTACATATATCAATAAATCCTCATGAAATTAACTATACTTTAAATTAAATTGGTATTTTAACTCTTGCTTAGTCATTCTATGGTCTTTCAAATCAGAGGTAAACCATGTGGTATTTCAGTGATGTAGCCAGTATATTGGTGATATTAATGAAACATTAAAAAAAGCCTAATAAGCATGACTGTTACAATATAGATTGTAAGGATTTTATTCTTGATTTCTCAGGTTAAAGCAAATGAGAAAGTATCTGTCTTTGACTAGTAGATGTGTTTGATAAGTCAGGCAGTAATTAAAAACATCTGTCAATTCCACTCTTGCCATTTAAAGAAGGGAATATTTCACAAAGCTTTTGAGTCCTGTTTGTCCTACCATCTTGTATTTCCCTTCTGCAAAGCAAAGTGGGCCTCTGTGCAAAAAGTTCAGGAGTTAGAAGCAGGTGGAAAGATCTTCAAACAGAGTTTAAGCTGTAATTTGGTGTTAGAAGAAGGGGGGAAAAAACCACTTGTAATGAATGAACACAAATTCTCTAAGCCTCATCAGCTCCTAAATTCCACCCAATGCTATGTCAGTATACAGTGTTAACTTTTATGGCCTTGAAGCAGCCATTCTCTGGTTGTTGTTCCAAATATGTCCTCTTTGTTAGCTGAGATCATTTCCTCCTCCCTCATATGTAAGCAAGGCTTTGCAGTAATAGATGGCTCCTTCTGGGAGTTTGCCAGGCAACACAAATCTCTTGGGAGGCTTAAAATGTCCTCTTCTTTTTTGAAGAAATAAAATAAAATCCAATGTAATGGTTGTACTTAGGTGTTTGAGGCCACACAGAGTTTGCAAAAACTCTGATGGCTCTATTATGATAAAGGAAGAAAGCTATATTATAAAAAAAAAATACATTTTAGGTTTTCTGTGGCAACATAATGTAAGGATTGTTCTGTGTGTTGGTACTAAAGAATCAAAAACAGTTTAGCAAGTGGATGTGAATGCTGCTTCTTGTCATGCAGTTAATGGATCTACTGTTGTGTTTGTGTTCTTTCCAGCTCTGCTGCTTTACATCAATGAATAATTATGTTTTTCCTTCAATGCCACAGCACTAGTCATCTTTATGTTCAGTGTATTTCCCTTCATTCAGTATAAAATGTCTACCATTTTACTGGTTTTTAATCATTTACCTGGTTCTTGATAATAGAAAGGGTCATCTTTATTGATTATTGATGTTGCATTTAATAAGTGCATTTTAGTGCAGTCATGTTGACACATGAAGAAATACAATTTTTTTTTGTATGTAGAGCAGGCCAGAAACATGACTACATGCTAGTTTTGCTTTTGCTTAAATCAACAAATCTTTTACCTTTATGAATACAGTATATCCTCTCTAATCCTTCTTCCCTCTCCCAAAAGCTGTTGCTTATGATTGGCTGGGCAGATTTAGGTAACAGCAAAAATCTTTATGGAAAGTAGTTACAATGCATTAATTCTTCAGATTTAAAGAGGTCAAATTGATTGTGTGTGTGTGACAGAATTTGTTCCTGGGGTGAGACTTTGAAGTAAAATTTCAAAGCATTGACTAGGGGTACTGCTCTGCAGCTCCTTATTGACTTTGTTCAGAGATCAGGAGCTAAAACTGCATGCTGCGCTTTGAAAATTTACCCCTAAGTATTGAATTTTACCTCAGAATAATTTTTTTCCAATAATTTAATAAACCCTTGTGAATATGGCTTATAATGGAAATGCTGACATACTTAAATTTAATGTTAATCACTGAAAATTAGTAAGATCTTAAAACAAAAGTTGGGCAAAACCTGCAACTACTTGTGTCCTCATGTAGTTAATGGGAAACATCTCAGAAACATGCAATATTCAGAATACTGTGTTAGTGCCCACGTCAATAGCAATATCAGATTTTGTTTTATTCCTTTACATTTGATATTATCCCCTATACATAAGAATACTTCTGTACATCTAGCTGTTTTCTGAACTTATGTCCATATTGTGGAACTGAGGTGGTTAAACTTAAAGAAGCTGATGGTGAGGAATCTTGTCTACAATAACAATGTGAAAGATTCTTGGAATGCTTGTATACAATAACAGTGCAGTGAGTTCTTTAATATTAAAGTGCTGTTACTATCATAATTGTTTGAGCAAGATTGTAGGAAACAGAAAAGAGCATTAACCAGTCTAGAAGTAGTGGCTAGAGCGATGATTTTGAGTACAGGATTATTTGCTCTGCCTGCTTCTGTGTCTCCTTTATACATTTCTCTCATATTTCTTGGTGGTAAAATTACTACAAGAGATATCGAAGCAATAGTTTTGGAATGAGAGAGATGGGGCAGTGAGGACTGTCAGAATTGCTGGTTTTGGAGATAAAAAGATGAATTGAGCTGAGGTTTGGGAGATGGATTTTAATTTCTGAGTTCTACAAAAAAAGACTAGATTTTCTTGTATATTGTAGGTGTTTTGAGTGGTTGTATTTTGCTGTACTACCTAAGAAGGAGATCCGATAGATATAACTGTTAGCTATGACTGAATTCATAGATACTTTGCTTTCCTATATTTTGTATCCTCCAGTGTTGCTTGCAGAGGAGCCAATGAAGAGAAAATGGTGGTAATGTATATATTTAAGATTTTGCATTGTGGGTTGATGTTCTCAAATCGTAATCATTCAAATCAAATTTCTGTACATCAAATAATATATCCTCAAAAAAGAATTTTAAGGAGTAATTTGAAGAATAGTGTGGTGGATTTGTGGACCTTTCCAGAGCTTTTGGAAGGAGATGCATGCGAATTTGAAAAAAGAACAACTAAATGTGTGTATTTTACTTTAAAAAAAGAAAAAAAATTCCCAAATACTAACATTTAATATTTTTAGTCACAGTGAAACTCGTGAATTTTGCAACCAATTTATACAGTTTTCTGTAAAAACAAAACAAAAACAAACCACAAAAACCCACAAAAACTGTGCATCTGGGCTGACAAGCTGTATGCCAAGATTCAGCCAGATGCAATTTGAAATGTCCAAGACATTAAACATGCCCTGAAATGGAGCTTTTAATGAAAGTGCCATCTCAGTCTCAGCTATTGTGAATGCCAGCGTAACACACTGCAAGGAATTTATCATGCTAGATTAGTGTAACTTACTTGCAGTTGAGATCTAGAAGTAAATATACTGGAACTGTGCAGGAGTTAATGTTTGGGAAGTGATTTTTTCCATCATGTCTTCTATCCTGTCTGAGTGCTTTGTTTCTAGCAACGGATTTCTGATAACTACATAAATTATAACCAACTTTAAAAATAAAGGGGGAAAATGTGTGCACCGTGTGCTTGGTATGCATTGTTTTGTTTCTTTCATTAATTCTTGCTGGCATTCTGGATGCTCAGATGAACAATAGCAGTAGCCTGTAAAGATCAATACCAGATTGCTGATAGTGCCTATCTATTCAGAGAGTAGATTATTTGATAAATGGTTTGGTCCATATGTTTTGACATTTGTTAGCTGTATAGCCCAGACCAACTGGTAGAACTATAGTTCTATCATAAAAAGCAGGAGCAGCAAATATTCTATTTCCCTTTTTTTTTTTTTTTTTTGCACAAAACCTGTATACTGTAGTTCTAAAGCTGCAAATAATAGATGCCAAGAGAGAAAAACAGGAACTTCATGTTTTCAATATATGGTTCATATATATTTTTCTTAAGTTTGTAATTATGTTATATGAATATATATAACTTGTATTTTATGGCTTTGTTGTTTACAGGATTCAGGTCTCATAAAGTTGGAATCCTAGTTCTATTCTTTTTACCTTAGTGTTTCTGTACAGAATCATACAGAACCCTGAGGGAAGTCACTTCTAGAAAACCATAGAATCATTGATTCTATTCTATGATTCACTTCTATCTTCCCCCACAACTTATCTTCTTCCAAAAAAAAAAAAAGGGAAACCTAATGAAAGATGAGCTGTGACAAGAATATCCAGAGTAGACTCAAAATTTATGATACTTTGGGTCAGAATCTGGAAATTTACATAAGCTCAGATTTCAGTTTGTAACACTCAGATAAAGTTCTGCGATACTTCCACAAAATGTGCACTTATACTTGGTTTTCTCTCAAATGCCTTTTGCTTCTGTTATAACTTTAAACTGTTCTGAAGTCCTGCAGTTTGTATGCACATTAAAAAAAAAAAAAGGCCACTTAGCTCTAGTAGTGAATCGTAAGTAAATTTGTAAGCCAAATGAAGTAAGAAGACTAGTCAATTCCTCATTGCTGGATTAAGAGACTAAAATTCATAATCCCAGGAGTGATTTGCAGTCCTTGTACATGGAGGCCTCAAACAGGTGAAAGGTAGTAACTGTAATAGAAATGACAAGAAAAATGCAGTGAAAAATGGCAGCTGACAAACTTCAAAATAGATTCTAGATCCTTATAAGCAAACAGGAAAATGACATTTCTCTCCCTATTTTGTGACTTAGCTGACTTCACGTGTTGAGGAAAAAGGATAATGTTTGTGTAAAGATCCAGATCTCCTAGGGGTTCAGTTAAACCATTGCGTGTTGAATATGTGGTGAAGGTTGTATAAACCTTGCCCCTCTGCCTCTTGCCACGTGTGACAGGTCCTCCTGTGCCAGGAGTTTCCTAGGTTTTTATGGCTATTGCTGTCTCCTTTGGGGTTTGCAAGGATTTATCTACAACAACAACTGGTTGGTCAATAGAGGGACCCTATAAGGCACAAAATGGTCCATTTCTGACTTATCAGATAGGTACTCAGTATGGCATCTATGGCTGGATTTTTGGCTAGGTTAATATGAGCTGCGTTTAACAGAAATAGATTTTAAGGTTGCCAGGGAATAAGGTAAGAATTCCTGAAACATAACTTTTTTTTTTTTTCTTTTAACCCAAGATGGTGATAACAAGAAACCTGATCTCACAATAAGGAGGAGTTGGGGACTGACAGTTTTCCTCCATACAAATGGGAAGGAACATGAAAGAGTCTGAGCTGGAGGAAGTATTTCTGGTTAATATGCTTAAATACTATCCTGTGCATCTTGTCAACTTCCCACTTGTTTTGAGCACTCAGAGCTAGCTTAATGTAGGATGATGGAAAATAGGTGCCTCAGCAGGGAGTTTGGTCACCTATCAAAGAGTGCATAGATATTATTTCCTGTTTAAGGAATGATGTAAAGCAATCTGGTATCAGAAGACAATCTTTTTTTCTTTATTTCCTGGCAGTGTTTAAGTAAGAGTAAGTAGGTACGAGATCCCTGAACTACTCCTCTCAGAATCATCTTCAAATAGTCATTTTCTTGTTTACCTCATTTATATATGAAACAGGTGCATTAACATATTAATGATCAGATGTTATGTTTAGCTTTGCATTTTAAGAATTATTAGCAATGTAGAAAAGGATGATTTGACAGGCTTAATTCAACACTGGGCAACAAATAAAGCTTATAATGAAATTAACATAAATCATTAGCATTAATCATTCAGTATTATTGATAGCCATATAAAGAAATGTATCACAGCCCTGGAAGTAAAGAAGAGAAGAGCAATGTTTCTTGCCAGCTGTCCTGACGAGCTATGAGCACATATGGTAGTGATACTGGCTTTCCTTTCTAATTTTCCTATTCTGCGTGAGCTGTCAGGAGCCCCTCTCTCCTTTTCTATCTCCACAGACTGCAGAGAGAGCTTTTATGTCTTTTTTTCATCCGAAATGCCATCTATTTAGAATGGGTCAGACTCTATCAGCGTCTATTATTGTCATGAGCCATGTGGCCAATGCAAGCAAACCAGGTAGATGACAATGTGCAGCCTACATGTTTAGTTTTCAATTTGTAACCTTCACTTCTACGTTTACTTTTGTCTCCAAAACATAGTAACAGTTTTGCACATTGGAAGAGCATAGTCTTAAAGTAGCATTTGGAAATTACGTACTGGAAAATGTGCGTATTTGACATTTGAGGTTAAAATCGTTAATAATGTTTTGCAGTGATCTTTTGAGATCCTGAAGTTACTTAGTCATCTTTACTAACCTGATGTAATCTCAGTGAAATGCAAGAAGGTAAATATGGGCGCACTAAGTAAGTAGCATGATACTACTTTATATAACCATAAGGCTCAAATCTCAGATGCTTGTTCTAATCATAGACCCTGCATACTTTCTTCCTAGTTTTGGCATGTTTTCAAGTGTTAGACAAATCTCATGATCAGTAGCGCTCGGACTTGGTGCTGTGAGAACATGAGCGGAGTTGGAGCACTGGGGAGGGATCACAGGGTTGGAATCTTTGGATGTCAGTGATAAAATTTGCCTCCTTTTTTTTTTTATTATGTATCTTTACCATGCACTTTTTAATTTATTTGTGTTGTCTGAACAACTGAAATCACTTTGCCTCTCATGAGGGTATCTCAATTTTCATAGTTAAAAGGAAATGGCTTCAAATTAAGGAAACAATGCATATGCAAGCAATTTCTGCACTTCTTGGTAATTTTTTTTTTTTACAGTTGGCTCTTTGTATTTTCATTTGAGAAGTCTAAAAATGTTAAAAAAAAAAAAAAAAAAAGGCTTTTGCCATTCTTGATTGAAGATCATGCCAAATATAAAGAGTATAGTTAGGGCATTGTCAGTACTTGCACAACAAGTGCACAACAAGTGCACAACAGTACAGTACTTCCAGCTCTCCTTAAAATGTTTTTAAGTGTCTTAGCTAAAAGGATCTGGTATACTTAAATGTGGGTTATTGTATTTAAGTTATTGGACCTTATGTTGAATAATATCTTGTTCTTTGAAAAACAAGACTTCTGCCTTCTATTACCATAAAATATTATTTGTTTTCTTATTAGTTACATGTAGAAGAGTATAAAGAAAACAGAGATGCTTGAAGGAAGCATCTGTGAACATACGAAAGAATCCTGTGCTTCATCACTCTTGGGCAATCTTGTGTTCACCTCTTAAATTTGCATGGGACCTTAATCTCCAATATAGAAATACATACCATTCCCTTATGCTCAAAGTCAGTGTTGCAAGGGAGCATAATAGCCAGGACTGGTATCCTATACCAAAGCGAATAGATCTCTTAATTTCATGGTTTAAAAAATACTTGAGTTGACCTCAGTATAATTCCTATATTTTAGTCATTTAGGTGTCATGGCTCAGTAATCATTCATTAACTATAGTGCTTTTCAAATGAAGAACTGAGATGAAAATTTTTCTTAATGATGACAAGTGATGTAATTTAGTTTTATTCGTATATTATAGTGGTGCCCGCTAGCGCCACTATAGCTACGGGTCTGTCAGTGGTTCCATTATAAACCCCTATTTTCAGAGGGTTTATAACTCAAAAATTGATTTTAGACTTAAAACTGCCACCCAAGGTCTAAGTCCTGGAGGTTGTTTTTATATACAAATTGGCATTTTGGGGAGAAGAGGAGGGAAGGTTAATGGTTTATCAGTGGTAGGAACAAGATTGAGGATTTTCTGTTTTAGATTTGTATTTGCATGTCTTCCATGCTAAAATAACTTCATCCATCTCAATATGGAAGGATAAAAGGCCGTTATCAAGTAGTCTTAGGACAGAAGAAAGGCTGCAGATTTTATTAACCACAATACATGAATTGAATTGGGCTGAGGCTTGTAAAAGCAAGTACATGTCTCAGGAAATTTCAAGATGCTTGAGCAGAGGTTGTGCTCTCTTTGGGAGAGTAGTCATTTAGGAAATGGGCTTTGGGATGGAGAGAGGCCTTTTCTTTGCCTGTGCAAGGGAAGAAAGTTTTAAAGCAGGTGTTCCATAAAGAAGCTGCAACCACATTGGTATTACATGTTATTGTAAAGAGAGCTTTTAAAGGATGGTAAGGTACTTAGTAGGTCTTAAATTGCATTTGTGAAATTGAGAATATAATAGTAAATATAGCAGTTGGTCACTAAAAGCTTGTGGGAGGGAAGGAGAATGAATTGGGTGCTACCTGAGACTAGCAACTTGCTAGTTACTTCCATTTTCCCAGTGGAAGAGAAATGTGAGTGCCAGAAGGAAACTCCCATGACTCCTGCTGCTCATAGGTAGACAGGTGAGAGAAGGGAAGATCTCTGTTCTGCTGAGTTCTCTGAAATGGGGCAGCTACATGTGGGAAGTGAAGCCCAGGCAAGGTGCCAATCAGCGATGACTGATTTGCTCTAATGAGCATTAAGAAAATGTCACTAAGCATGGAGTGCATGCTCCTAGGTCACTGTTACTAGCCCTGTAGTGTGCAAAGTTTAGGTAGATGTTGTGATACAAATAAAATAACAAACCTCTAAAATAGTTTTCTTATTAACAAGAGAGTACTTTATTGTATAAAAATGCTTTGTATTGATAAGCACTGTGCTTTTTATTAAAAATAGCTGTTCCAAAGGCACGCATCTTTGTGTCATGCCTTTCTCTTAGGTTATTTATGCTAAACTCTGAAAGACTTGTAGAGCTATGGAAGTTGTGTAACAAATCCCATTTCTAGATAATTTTTGCTAAGAACAGTTGTGCATTCTGGAATAAAACTGGTTTTGCCTGAGAGCTATTGTTAGTCTGTAACTAATTGGCTATCCTATGGAACTACTTGACAATCTTTTTTTAAAGATTATAACAGCGGCTGTTGTTTTCTGCTAGGGAAATGCATGCTTTGGAAAAAAAATTGTAAGGTGTTTAATGTTGCAGACAGATTCTGGCTTTGTTTTGCATAGAGGTTAGGCAGCACTAATGCTCTCAGTGCCCTATATATTGTATGGTCTCCAAGCAGAGGTATAACATGCCACTGTAGTCATTGGGAGCATACATACACACAAGAAGTGTTGTGGATGAGTCATGGCAATTGCATATTTAGACTTAGCATTAAATGGCAATAGTTTTATCACTCTATATGTATTTTACTGGAAATAAACAGCTTACCGAATACATGTCTTATGGACCATTCCTAATTATCCTGTGGAATCAGCAATTTCAGATTCAGTTAATAAAGATGTCCAAATATTCAGATAGCTGCTACCTGCGTCTACACATGGGTAACACCAAAAAACATGTGCTTTTCAGTGGCAAAATCACTGGAGAAGAAAGTCTTTTTTTATTTTTCTTAAGATTTAAAACCTCCAGGGCAGTTAGAAAACCATGTTTTTCATTGAACTGTGTCTTTTTGAAATTCACAAGCTTGACATGTCATTGGCATGACGTGTCTCAGTCCGTTACACAGAAATGCCACATTACACTGTGTGACGTGACAGGCTGACAAAAAGGGACATGACGCACCAGCCCAATGGGATGTCAAGCCAGCTCTGTTCACAAAAGGAAAAAAAAAAAAGGCAGCAAGGAGAGGTGGGGGAGCACACACCATAGCAATATCTAGCACTGCTGGATTTTACACTTTCTAAAAGGTTTTTTTTTGGTTCAGTCAGGCCTCCCACTTGTATTTGATGATAAAGCATGCAAATATCTTTCTTCTTTTGTATGTTTTATCCTTTGGGACCACACGCTCTTGAGTTCCTCCACAATATTTGGCAAAGCTTTTTAGAAATCCTATGTACTTGCAGCACTTGTGACATGGCAATGGGAGGTACAGAAGCGCGTTGTATGACGTTTGGGATTGCTACACGCGTAAACAAGAATTGTTCAAAGATCACTGTGGTAGCATGACATGCTGTAAGTCACAGTTCAAAAATGCATGGAGGTTTTGGAAGTTTGTTTTATTTGCATTATGGTTCTGAAAGATAGCATCAAGTCTATCCAAGTCAGGACAAAGGGAAGGCTGGGAAGCTTAGAAGAAATAAAAGATCATTAGTAAAGAAAGTTTTCTTCTGAAGAGGGCTTTCCATAATATTTGTTTCCTTTAAGAAGCAGCAAAAGTATTCCAATAATCTCTAAAGAGTTTGAGAACAATATACTTAATTACTATGAGTAATTTCAGAGCTAATTAATGTGATAAATCTCTTTAGTGGAGTATTCTTAGCTACTGATCAGCATAAAATGAAATAGATTAAAGTCAGTGCAGATGCGTTCTCTGGATAATTTTACATTTGGTGTAGAATGGTGAAAATAAGCATAAAGACACATTTTTAGTTTAGAATTTGAATATTCTGAGTTGCATCATGCATATATGCTTTTAGTGCAGCTATTTACATGGGTTGGCATAGATTTTTTTAATAGGTTTTGAGAAAAGGTGGCAATGATTTAAAACAGACAAATTTAGTATTATTAATATCCTATCATGGTGGTTCTTCTATAAAAAATAATTCATTTGTAGATTAAAAAAAGTAGAATAAATTCTTGCATGCGTTTTTGTTACATTCTTTGCATTTAGTGCATTGTAAAAATTTTATAGAGATAACAATAATCTAAAATGAAATTTCTTGCTTCTGGGCTGATACCTTGCTTGCTAAACATGTGGAATAAACTTGAACTATGAGGTGTAGATCAGTTGAAGTACACATTGATAATGCTGAGACGTGACCTTACGTGTGAGTCTGAACTGCACCTCTACTTTGTGGTGGCAAGCAATTTCTTTCTACTTTCTCTCATCAATATGCTTGAGATTGCTGAGAGAAGTTGGAGGTCCATCAATTTTCCTTTCTTGGAAGCACTTCCCCCCCATTTTGCAAATAGGCGTTTGTGGACTATAATGTGATTCAGTTCGACCTACAGCAAATCCTGGTAAACAGATTAGCTCTTAGGCTTCATTAACTAGCTATTTTTTTTTTTTTGTAGAGAAATGCAAAATCATTGTATGCAGAAAATTTGAGATGTGGAACTCTATAAACTAATGTGTTTTCTGACAGAAACTTGTTGCTAGATAGTGAGGAAATGGCGGAGCTACTTAATTGATTTTAACTTATTTCTTCACTGCAAAAAGGATGTAGGTTTTGTAGTTGGGCTTTCTTATAGCTAAGCCAGCACAACACCACCAAATAAAGGTCATGAGCTCAGATGGGTTCTCTTTCTGCAGACAGTTCAGCTTGAATGAGGCTGTTAAGGTTTGCCTACAGTCTGCTGTTGTTGGGACCTCCAGAGCAGTAGGTTTTGAAGTTAAGATGAACGAATCAGTTCAAAGCCATTAATCTCTTTTTGTTTTCTAAGACTTCAAGCATTAATGTTAGTGACTGTGTTGTAGTGAATCTATGTTATATCTTCAGTTGAAATGTGAAAACCTAACAAGTTGCACGCATTTTCTGAACACAGGTTATGCTCTGCTGTTGCAGTATTCTTAAAGCTGGACTTACAGACATGTAACTGTTCTTCAGATCCAGCTCTGCCATATTCACTCCCCAGCGTAGCTCAGCCTCTGAGCATGCATAATGAAGCTATTAGTATTTTATGAATTGAACTCTTTTTCTCTTGGGGAAGGGAGGGTTTCCTGACTGTGTTAAGCAAAGCAGAATTCATATGAATCATATGGTTGAATCACAGTACATCAACTTATGCCCTTGAACTTTATGATCTGCTGCAAAAGACATGAACATTTGTAAAGGTATGGAAAGGTTATGATTTGGGATCAGTGCTCAATATGTCAAACATTAATTAAAGCTTAAGAAATGTAAGTTTGTTATGGAAACAAAGAGAAACAGAGCAGAGTGTGCTGCAAGCCAAGTTCCTGAGATATTCAGGAATTTTGCTTTGAGAATCTTATCAGCTCCTGAAACACATTTGCTAAGAGTTCTCTGGTGAATATTCTTCCTATATTTTGAAATTTCTGCTTGGAAATAGTCAGATTCCCCTTTCCTTTAAATTTAATGTTACATAGTCCTGAAGTGTAAAAGGATCTGAAACTATGAAGCCTAATGATGCTCCTTTTAGATCTTAGCTCTAATGATTGATATTTCTTTCTTGGCTAATGACCTGGGTCAGTGGTATAGCTGGCTTTGTGATTGCTTAATCAGTTAAAAATAGATAGATTAACGTGACAGGTTGCTGGTGATTTATTTATTTACTTGTGTATTTATGCTTATTTTCCTCCTGTAATTTGCGGAATTAAGTGGTAACGAGTATGCTCTCTGTGCTGGACAGAGAAGCTTAGAATTTATATCTTTATCCATATAACAGAGTCAGCATATGACTTGAGTGGTGGCAGATTCTACCTTCAGGACCTGCAAGCACAAGAACTTCAAAAGAACACATTTTCTTAAAGCTGTAGGGAAAGGATGTGCTTTTGGAAAAGCGTGGGCTGCAAAGAAGCCCACCTGAAAGCTTCAGCATTAGTGCAATAAGAATATTGCATTGGAGGCAACCTCTGGGCCTGGGACAGCAGTGCTTCCCCAGGCATGCTGCAGATAGCATTCAATTGCGTTTGCTCAGGGAGCACACTGATAGATGGGCTTTCAGAACAGGAGTGACAAATGTCATAAATTACTTTGAAAGACAAGTGCCATCATTTCTGCTACCTGCTTACATATGTTGTCAGGCACAACTGTCTTAAGTGTTGCCAGTTATACTGCACTGATTACTCTGCTTTATCTTGAAGTACTCACAGAAAGAGTTAAATTTTGGGAATTCTGTGAACTCTGAAATCGCTACTGATTCACTGACAGTAGATACAGCTAAAGCAAGATTGTTAAAGCTATGTTGATGATCGGACAGATAATTATGCTTAGAATGAATACAAGTTTTCATGTTTTTCTTCTAGTTCTCCATTTGAGCAGACTGCAAAAAGCATCTCTGAGCAAAGGCGTGGCTGGGACCTTCTAGCATGTCATTACCTGCTATGAACTCTTTCTAGCTCAGGAAGTTAATTGCTTCTTTCTTAAAGGTGTCCTCTATGAGAGCAGCATAAAATATGCAAATACAACTGTGCCTCCATAGTTGTATTAATGCTGTGTAAGAGAGGGAATGCTAACAAAGGAATCCCCTCTTTTATTAGAGTTTTGTTTCAAGTTAAAAACAAGTGAGCACCAGTTCTACTGTCCTCTCTGGTTTCATAATCTCAAAGGCTAACAGTTGAATTTCTTTTGAGCTTGTGAACCACCTCAAAAACTGTTGTCCCCTGCAGTTAAGCAGGACAACAAACACGAATTGTCATAAAATGAACATTTTCTTTCATGAAAGATGAAAGGCAGTCTCTGCATGGACAAACTTACTTGGGACTTCTGTTGGCTATCATATGCCTGAATATAGATTTGGGATCATGGAGTTGCTGCATGCTTGCATACTCTGATTTATGACTTGAAATATCTGGATGTTTCTTCAGACCTGAGCCTGTGGACTTGTCATTGCTGTGATGAATTTTCCTGCTCGGGGTTATATTAGTTTTCTGAAGAAAAAAAGGCAGTTTTCTACATCCAATCAGGAAAGATTTGTCTGTTTTTAAAGTTGGTTTGATGATGACCATAGAGAAGTGCCTACCTAAAACAAGTAACTATGTCTGGGTAGCAGATCTGTGACAAGTGAAAACGCATGCATTTTACTTTCAGTTGTCTGAAGCACACACAGACAACAGATTAAAAAGAAAGGGATTAAATAATCTGTGTTATTTTTTTTCTTTTCCTATTTTTCTTCTGTGAGCACTGCCTAAGAGGGTATATTCCCTTTTGAGTGTGCAGAGCTCCCAAAGGACATAATGTTAGATATTTTAATTTGAATGGCTGCTACATTTATCAATACGTAGTGGAGTTATTGTGGGACATAGAGAAATAATGTTATCTAGCCCATGTGCACTAATGTTCTTGTTCAAGCATAAGGCTGTGATTTTGATCTGTCATAATTAATATAACAGATCTGTGACAAACTGTGCATTTATTAGTACATTGGTTCTGGAGTTAAATATTTAAAAAATAATCTTGAAGCTCAAATGTCTCTAGTAGGCACTATTAGCCCTTGAGCATCAGCAAACAATGTCGTATTTTTAGAGCACAAATTATTTTGGGAATAAATGATTCAAAGGTATCCAGGATCTTTCCATAAGTATTTAGAAATGGTAGAAGATAACTGGGAAATGATATACTGTAAATTCACAGAAAAAAAATGTACTTAAATGCTATCATGTTCATCTTCTTTCTCTTAAAACATACTCTTATTGTTTCATAGGATCTTTAGGATCTTCTGGAATAAATAGCAGTGCCAATGCCAGGGAATATCCAAATTGCCTGGTCTAGTTTGGCTGTGACACTGATAGTGGTGTAGATGTTTAAAATACTTGCGAGGGATATATATATATATTAAATGCAAACTGCTGGTCATTTCAGGAATGGCACTGACTTGACTGTGGCTTTTTCACAGCAAAAGGCAGTATTGGCCTTAAGGTGTAACAGTTGTGGACCTGATCTTTGATGTACATTAATTGTAGCCTCTGCTAAGGTGCTGTCTGCATGGGTAGCTCTGAGCTTTTCTGTCCAATGTAAAACTTCTTTTTTTTTTGTTGTGCAAGTGTGGAAGGCAAAAAGCTCAGGCGATGACATTACTGTCACCTGCTTAAAACAGTATGAAGTTCTTCAAGAATCGGCATAATCTCCAGGGTTCACTGTTTTCCATGAAAGCATTTATTTCAGTCAAAATACTTCACGTTCTTCTCTACACAGACATTTCAAAAGAAGTTAAAAACATGCCATCTTACAGGGAAGCCTTTCCTTTCTTTAGAAATATACCTACTTTCAAGTAGCTTGTGCTGTGTTGTGGAATCAAATTGTACCTGTTATTAGGCACACATGATTCGCATGAGATAAATAAACTTAGATCCATCTAATAAGATGTTTACAAGTCTAAAGCAATTTCAATTACAAGTTCTTTTTTACCTTATTTTTAAGCAATTGTTTTATCTAACATGTTTCTCAACAATTGACCCTTAATTCTTCTGAAATTAAAAATAAAGTATTCTCTTTTTCCTTTTTTTTTTTTTTTCAGTTTTATTTGTATGATGTGCCCTTTCAGAGCAAGAAGAGACAATCTTGCCCATCTGCTTGTAAAAGCATGATGAATCTTCTGAATATGCGAATGTAAGATCTGTTGTTCAAGATGTCATGTTTTTCCCTCTGTTGTTAGCTAGGAGACAACATGGAATATCCTGATTTACCTGTGTAATCCCAGTGTGTCTCAGGTGCCAGGACTCGCTGTTGAGATCAGCATGTCTCCTGTCAGAAATGGTTGGAGTGAGACAGGGACGGCATGACCACTGGGCGCAGAAAGCTGCAGAGGTCAGGTTTCAAGGACAGCCAGCGTGGCAGTGATGTGGCAGTGACAACTTGTCAAGTGAGCAAATATAAAAAGCAGGGTTGGGAGGGAGGAAAAAAAAAAAAGTCTTGTCATTTCTGATGAAATATTCAGTGTAGCAGGTAGCGATGGACTGAATGGATTACACTCATGAGTTTGTTTGGCGATTGTTGCTTTTTAAGAATGGCAGAGAGCTGATTGCTTGCGTTGGAGAGCTGGTCAGTGGTGGCAAATATTTTGATTGCTAGCCCGGTGATGCTCCTTGAGAGACATCCATCATTGACTGCCTACTTTAAATTTTTGAATAAATTAAACATTGTACTCTCAGTTATAACAACGATTGCATCAGATTTAGGCCGGACACCTCTTGGAGTCATGAACTGCTGTGAAGTCATTCCTGTAGATCCTTGAGTTGCAGTGAAGCGATGTATCTTCGAGAAATTTGGAAAGGAAACTATTAGAATGATGCCAGTTCTGAATGATCATAAATAATCATAATTAACAACTCCTCTGTGTAATTTTGTTGGTTTGTTTTCAGACACTTTCATTTTATTTTGAACTGTTTCATATTGTATTGAGTTGAAACACTTCTGTTTGTAGTTCTGTGCATTCCGTAGTATATGAGATAATAGCATACTTTATTTGTCCCTGAAACAGACCGCTGTAATATGGTGACTTCTATCTGCTGGCATATTTGCAGAATTGTTGATACCGCTTTTCTTAATGGTAAGAGTATTCCACGCGCACGTTGTTCCTGGGGTCGGTATTACTTTCACAGCCTGCATGTGTGTACATGCACACTAATTCTGCGCGTATATGCAGGAGGAGTGTTAATTTAAGCTTGATTAGTGTAATCTCATTAAGAAATAAGTGCCACAAGAAGTGTATTGTGATTCCCAGTGAAGTCTTGAGATAGCTTGCTATAATGTGAAGAGGAACCGTGCACTTGTCTGGTGAAAGAATGCTGGTGTGTACTACTACGTAGAATTTAGCAATCACAATTAGTTGTTTTAGGCTAATGTGCATATATTTATTCCTAAACTAGTAAACATGATCAAATGCTTTATTATGGATATATATGGAAAAATGCTTTAAATATGTATTCAGTACTGGATTTCTTCAGGGTGTACTTTTAACTCTCATCAATTACTTTTTAACTTTTCATTTTTCTTTTTTACATGAGAGAGCAGCTGTATATTGGTAACTAGTGATGCTGAAGGGAGAAATACAAAGTTCACTTTACTATCCTACGTTTTTCTTTTTCTCTAAACCAATTTAATTATTTTTTAATTCATCTGCAGCTGCTCAGGTTGTATTTGTGGTAGTGGGGTGATAGAAGGAATGAAAACAGCCAAAATTCATAGTCAATAAGTCAGTATTTAAAAATGGATGAATATTACTTTTTTAGCTTTACAAAAATAGGCTTAGTTGCTTGAGAGTGTAGATAGAAGAAGAAAATTTCCTGAGGCAAAATGGTCTTGGAATGAAAAGAGAAAACAAGCTTGAATGAAAACAAAGCTGGGAAGATGCTTTATGATTCAGTGCAGTTTTGTCTCACTTATAGCAATATGGTTAGAAAGTAACTTTAAAATTGTAAATGTAAATACAGACAGAAGGAAATTGGTATATAGGGTGAATGAGATTTGCTTGCGTGGGAAGCCTGTCAGCTGGGAGCTTTCCCACCTCAGGTCTGCCTTGCCGCAGTGGTACTTGAACTACTCTCCCAGCCAAATCACTGCCTCTCTCTCACTGCGGAGTTTTGGCAGTGGATTCTCAGAGCTAGAAGCTGGCTTGATGCTGCTGTGTGCGCTCGCTCTCTGCTGCTGCACACTGCAGGTGATAGCACAAAGATATCAAATACCTTTGCTTCAGTCTCCCTCTCCAGAGCTCCACATCTTTCAAGCAAAAAAAAAAAAAAACCAACCAGTGGAATAAAAGTTTCTCAGGTGAACTAAAGCAAAAAAAAAACCCAAAAATATGTTGAAATCCAGTGGAGAAATAGTTCAATGTTAATATTAATAATTTAGCAATGCAATGTTTTTTCTTCTCAGAATAGGGCTTAGAATTTGAAATGCCTGTAAAAGATAATTTGGACTTTCATTTTTAAAATGCAAATTACTAGCCTTTGCCTAGCAGAAGTTTCCTCGAAGTATAAATCTTGACTTCCCATGAATCCTTCTTCATGGGTTATTTGGGCATGCTGTAGCAATGTGTACGTATTTGTATGAAGCCCTTGAAAACAGTGCTATTTGGTTATAACTTGCAAGAACATCAGTTAATTATTTTATTTTTGATCTAAGTACAGCTGGAACTGATTTAAAATTTAACATTCAGAGCTGTTCTGTGTTCTCGTTATGGGGTTTGGTGTAGTCTCAGGTTGTTGTCTTAGTTAATGTACCAGTTTTGTTGGCTTGGTTCTTGCTACTGGAATAATCAAGTATCTGAAATGTTTAGACTCTTGTTTCTTGATGGTTTTGAAGCTGCTTTCTTTTACTTTTTGAAGGTTGCTCTCACAGACTTCTTATGTGATAAAGTGCTGCTCAGTATTGTTTTCAGATCACTTTGCAAAACTGTCTTCTGAAGGATGGGCTGGCATGCAATATTTTCATTCATTTGGGAATAAAAGATTGCTGCAGCAATCTCATGTATTTCTCTTGCCTTTAATTTAAGTAAAAGTACTGACTGAGACGAGAAGCTGTCTGTAGCCAAACCACTTTTCTGTTTTTAAAATCATGGACGTTTTGTGGGCTTGTGAGGTTTACCCAGTGACCACTTACAAATCCTACCTGGCATCTGTGCATAATACACTCTGACCCTTCTGCCCTTTGGGTTAAGAAGGCACAGCAGTGTCTGGTTTGCATAACCTCTGTAATTTCCTCATTGTACAGCTCTGATTCAGTCAGGTATTTAAGCGCATGCCTACCTCTGACTGTTTTGCTTAATATCCATGAGAGTGTTTTTTATATGGCTAAGAAAGAAGTCAGATGTCTCTTTGAAAATCCCTGTAGAAATCTGCGGAGAATTTGGCAAAACCAAATGTCACCAAATCCAATGTTGTTGTTCTGTGAAATGTTTGAATAGTGTCTTATGGGGAGGGGGGCACAACAACAGCAAAAAACACATCCTAAGTAATGTCTGTTCTGGCTTGCCAAACTGCTTTAAAAACGTATCTCTTTTATTGTCTGCACTATAACATATTCAGTAGTGTGTATTACTAATAGAATAAATGAAAAATGTATTTCTTTAACACTGTCATCTCTCTCTCTGACATGCATCTTCAGATGATTTGCAAATGCTCAGTTGTATAAGTGGCTTACAGAGGGAAATCAGTTAGCCTCTAATGTTATGCTGATGCATGGCCAGTTGCTCGAACCCATTAATGAACTAATCTCTGATACTCCAGTAAATGGTATTCTTGCTCTTGCATATGCTGCACATTGAATTTCAGGTAAAATCAACATTAAAAAAGAACATTTAACTGGATTATGGCTCTTATCCTACTTTTTCCTCATGTACTTTGGGAGAAATTAAAGCTATGAAAGTTTACTGTCCAAAGGAAAATATTTTTATGCCCTCCCTCTTTTTTTTTTTTCCATGGAAAACAAGGTTATTAAAACCTGTGTTTTGCTTTTGGCTGACCGCTGAAGCTAAATAGCATCTTCTATATACATAGCAATATCTAAAAACAATATACCAGAACACTTGTATTAAGCACAAGGTAATTTTTCTTTATTTCCCTTTCTATCATCACTGATTATGAAAATAGTTTTGTGTAAGTACAGATTCTCTCTCTCTTATAATCAGCTACCTCCTGCCCGATTCCTTAATTAATGACATAATTCAGTGTTCTGGACATCACAATCACTTCCAGGGTTGTGAAATATGATCAGAGCTGCCTGGAATGTGTGTAACAAACCCCGCAAGTGAAGGTCATGCCTCTGTTGTGTTTTCTTTTTATCTGTAGGAAAAAAAAAAAGCTCTCAATTTAAATGATTTTCATTGTAGATTAAACAAAGAACAATTGAAAACCCCTAGAGAGAAGGAGCAAGTATAAAAGTTCCTAGAAACAGAAAGCATCTTAAGCTGCCTCAGAAGTCTATGCCCTGCATGCAAGCAGCCAGTGCTTCTGACCAAAGAACACAGCAGAGGTGCAGAGAATCGGTTCACTGTGTGCCACCCTGACTCAGTTTTATTGGGCAGCTGGCAGTCGGGCTGGGACTGAGAAGCGTCTGTTATGGTTTGCAGTGATTAAACCATTTATCAGCAGTTTTGTCTATCTCTACTTTAGAGGTTTTTGGCTCTGCTATTTAAATGTGAAGGGTACAAGACAGAGAATAGCTGGTGCTTCGTGCTGCAGATCTTGACGACCAACATCTAAAAGCTCAGGGATAAAGATAAAGGGGAGAAAAAAAAAGAAAAAGGGGAAAAAAAGTCCTAAATAATCCAGTATTTTGGTGGAGTTTTTCCAGGCTGTGGAGGTTCACATTTATTTAAGAAGTTCTCTAAGAAATCCCCAAATCAGCAGCTCTGTGTCTCTCCATCTTGCAGTCTATTGTACGGTGTTCGTGTGCTGTTATCCAGAACTGAGGAATTGCACATGCTTCTTCAATGAAAAGCAGCTCTCTGCAATACTTAACAGAGCTCCTGAGATTTTGCATTAGGAGTGCCAAGGGACTTTTTATATTGTCTTAACTTCTTTTTCACAGGGTGTGCAGGACATACAGCCCAACTAACTCAAGCGTCTTCAGGCCTTTGACTTTTCATTTGTATCCTGTGCTGATGGGTTTGTTCTAATGCCAGCTTACAAGTCTAGCTTAAATTATACAAATTTTTCTCCAATTTACCATCATTTCCTAATTTTAATGTTTACTGCCAATGAAGATAAAAAGATGAATGATACTTAAGATTTCTCAGACTAATGCAGCCAGTCTGAAGCATTGTCAGTGAGTTTATGAAAACTATAAGCAAGCCTGAGGAATTCCATAATAAAGAGCTGTCTAATATTCCTTTTTTTTCCTTCCTCAGATGTTCTGTTGACTTTTCTATTTGAACATCTCATTCTAACAAACCAGAGAGAACGGAGAGAGATTTACTTAAAGTCACCAGAAAGCTTCCAGTTTTTTCCTTCTCTATTGAAATATTAGAAACTGCATTTTGTTCTGCTATGGTGGGATAGGGATTATATTTCTGAGGGGAAACAAGGCTTAACTCCCTGAGGGCAAATGGATTCTCTCTCTGGTGGAAAATGATGTCCAAGATTAGCAGTACTTCACAAGACTGTTAGTTTTTGGAGTGTTTTTTTTTGGTCTGCTTCAGGTCTCTGAACAGGTTTAGTTAAGCACTGCTTGTATCAATATGTAATTTGCATATAGTGCTTGTAGTTTTTGGTTCTCATTTCTTTTGGTTTCCTTGATGTACCAAGTAACAAGGGAATGGTTCTTATAAAATTATACATTGAAAGTAGTCCAGGCGCAATGGAAATATTAATGAACATGATTGTTTTGACACATAAGAATTAGAGCATGTTTAAATATTATGCATACTGTATGAACTGCTGGCACAAAATTAAGAACATGAGATTTTTTTCTTGCAAATATAGTTCACCTTTAATTCTTTTCAGACTGTAAAGTCAGCTTACTTAGATCAGCTTTTGAGGCCCTTAATGGCTTTGCATTTCAGGTTAACTGCAGTCACGAAATGTTCATGTAAGCTTTGATTAAATCCAAAGCTTTGTGATGTCTGAATTTAAAAATTCAGACCCTAATTTGCACCACGTTTCATTTACACGTTGGTAAATAGAAGTTTATCAGTTGCTTTTGGGTAGTGCTCAGACTTACGTTGGATGTACTGATGAGTTATGTTTTGCTCTTTGGACCAGTTTTTTATGCAAATACCAGGTGTATTTATCTGATGCCCTAAATAAAAGGCAAAGTTTACGGGCTTATAAAACGATGGGTTAGAAAGGACTTAAAGGGCCATAAGCCAAGGCTATTTTCAGTTGTTTGTATGGGAATGTGTGGGATTTGCAGGATGTTCTATGCTAAGAGCTTTTCAAAGTATTTGTTTGATAATACTTTCTGCTGTGTTTCTTCCATGTCTTAGAAACTGTCCTTGTTCTAAACAACTGGATATGCTACCAAGATTGTAGTGGTGAAAAGTGCTCTCCTAGAAAGTAATGAAGTGTTCAGCTGTGATTGAAACAGTCACTGGGCTGATGAGTATATATTCTTGCATTTGGCATTCATGATGGAATTCTATTTCTTAGCTTTGTTAATACAGGATTTTGTTGTTTTCTTTTAAGAATAGTAGAGTATGCATGAGATATGGAAATACATGCAGGGAAGTCTACTTTTTAATAGGAAAATAAATATTGTTCAGAGGATAACTTTGTTTAAATGACTGAAATTAAGACTAGTGAACACTTGACCTGCTTTTTAAATTATTATTATTTCTTCATAATACAATATAATTCACACTCTAAGTGTCCTTCAATTTTTGCAAATTGAAAAATCAAATATTATCAGTCAGCTCACCAATTCATCCACAGGCAACTCAAAGCTAAAAATGGCATCTCGGTATAATGACCAATTCATGGCATCTTACTATACTGACCATTCTTAGATCAGACTAAAATATATAAATCGGTGGTTCGGATAGACTATGCTGAAGAACTTGTTTCTTAAAATTGTTATATGAATTTTCTGCCTTTACACGGGTAAACAGAAATTGTTCATAAAGGATATATTTCAAAGTCCATTGATTTACAGCACTAGAGTCAGGTGAAGTTGATAAGTAAGAATTCCATGACAGGGCTGACTTATGTGCTTGATCTGTTTTTTTAGGATGAGATCTTAGACTGTGTTCAAACAGTACAGCAGATGCCTGTTGCAGATATGTCCATGCCCTGGGTTTCTGGTTCTTGTTAGTAGCTCTAGTAGGAACTTGGTTGTTGAACCTCATGGCTTTAGCTTACAGGAGCAAAGGCTGAGGAAGATAGGGGGTCTTGGCTTTTACTGTGAGACAGGATTTCATCTGCACAAAGAGACTTTATGTATTCTGAATTCTCTAAGTTAATGGTAGATGGATTTATGGTGCAGGGATAAATATACTTCTGGATCTCTTCTGTCTCTGATTTTGTGTTCACACTTCTCAGTCCACTTTGTCAAAAAAAAAAAAAAAAGAGGAGTGAGTGAGCGTACCTAGATCAGCTGCAGTACCTGAAGAGCTCCATTGCAGGAGTAACCTGCTTTCTGCAGGTGTTTGCCTATGGGTACAAGCTCACCTACAGCCCTGTCTTTGGAAAGTTGGTTTCTTCTTTTGCTTGAGTTAAGGTTTAGGTTAGGACAGAACCAGTAGCTTTGTGATTAGTCTGTTTATCCTTGAAGAAACATGCACAGGTAATGCAAATCTTCTCATATCAGTGGGTCTGTTCCTTGATGCTACCTGCTGAGGGAGCCATGTAGCATGGGGCAGTGGGTTTGGAGCTGCAGCCAGCAGTGAGAGTGCCTGAATCGGAAAGCTTGCTGATGAATTTCTGCAACCTGATGGCCTGCTATGTTCTCCCCAGTGTTAAGCTTTGCACTGATCTTGTTAGTATCTGTCAATTTTTTTCTATTTGACATTATCATATTGTTTCTAAAAGAGTATGCTTTGACCACTGGAAAAACAGATATTTCTTTCTTTTTAAACCAGAAAAGTAGTGCAGAGTGAGGTTTATGTGGAAATATTATTTTTAATGCATTTCTCACTATGGCATATGGGTGTGATACACTGAAGTGTACGGTGGTTCGCTTTGCTACTTACAAGGTAACCACAGACACTGATGTAAGACTAAAGCTGTTTTGGCTTTTGTTTACATTCTTTTTATTAAATGTTGTTAGCTGCTTGTTTTCAGACTAGTTTAAGCTACTCACTGTTTTTTCCTAAAATGCTATTTTGATGCTCTTTTTTTTTTCCTCTGCTGTTACTGCTGATAGTTTGGTGTTTACTGGAGTGCAGGAATCATGGTGAGGATATTGATCTGTGTTGGTCTTTTTTCTTTCTTTCCCATGGTCATTTGGATTGAGCCATCTGTTTGTCTGATAATGGGAATGCTAAAAGACATTTCCTTTTCAGCTCACATATGAATTGTACTTTCAGATAGAGGTTATTCACTTGCAAATATGAAGATTGAACTATGATTCTGTGGCATTATGTATAAAATCATGATAAATAATGTTCCCCAAAATATTTTCTTTGATATTAGTCCTTTGTCACTGCTCCAGTATTGATTAAAACTGTGCTGTGAAGTGCATCTTTTTTCAATCACAGCTGCAAGTGAGCAAGAAAAGGGACCATGTTTATTCTACTAATTTTTTCACAGTTAATATCAAGAAAAAACCCTTTGATAAATACCCTTCATCTGAGGATCTCAAATACTTGTAAGATGGTTTTGTAGCATTGTTGCTATGTTGTTGCTATGTATTGTTGACTGGGAGGAGCGTGGGCAGAATACATCTCCTGGAAAGCTGCCCCATGCTGAGGACTGCACAGGGAGTCTGTACAAGAATGAAATAGAGCCTACGTAATCTGGCTCCCATTTGCCTTGCCCCCTAACTTCTGCTCTCTGTTTTTTTCCCTTTCTTTCTAGCATTCAGAATAAATCTTCAAAATCTGAAACTGAATGAGAATAAAATATTTTGTTCCCACTCTGACTGAATGGTTCAGTGTGAAAATAATAAAGGTCTGTAGGTAATGGCTTCAGTGAATAGATGAGGTGGTGAACGTGATTTGGTCAGATCTCTATTAGATTCCCAGGTTTAATTTTTCTATGGCTGTGGAAGGCATGGTTAACTCCAATGGACAAAGGGAAGAAGCTTTCTCCTGGCAACCTCAATAGTTTAATCTATGCAGCAATTGAGCATGGAATGCCATAATAATGGCTCTGGTATCTGAAGAGATGTCATGTGACTTTAGCATCTACAAAATAGCAGGGAGGAGATGGCAGAAGTTGCCCTGTGGGAAACTTCTTTATCCTGTAGGCTGGAAGATCATCATCTCCTGGGTTCCTCTAGGAGGCTGAGTGGGGAGACTTCACTGGTGTCTCTGATTTCACTGACATCTCTCTGAAGTAACCCCACCACCAAGTCCTCAACACTGATGAGGCTTGTAACTGCACTCTGGAGGAGCCAGAATTCCTCCTTTGATTGTGGAGGAAAACTGTTCAGTCTACTAAATTAGATTTCTAAGTTTTGACTGGCATGAATATCATTAGTAGTGTCAATTTAAACTCTTCAGTAGTTTCACTGCTGAACAATCCGGGTGAATCTGTTTCACATTTGTAGTTCTATTAATATGCATCTTTCCATTGTTTACTATGTCATTATTCTCCCCAAAAGATCTGTGGTTAGTTTCTAGTCCTGTTCTTTGGAAAACTTCTTGGCATTACAGTATGGTTCACTTAATTTTTTTTATTCTTTGTAACTCCTTAACTTTATAGCATAATGTCTCTCAAACTGTGGATTCCCTCCTGATTTCTCCAGGGAAAAAAGGTAGGAAAAGATGTCTGAGACTCCACTACTGTAAATACTTCTGCTTGTAGTTACCTTCCACAAGTAATCCCTTTGAAATCAATAGGGAATATTCCCAATAGTAAAGTTAAGCAACCTGAAATGTCTTGAAGAATAAAGCCTGAGTCTGGTAAAAATCACAGAGCGGTGCATGACTTCATTACGAAGGGCATCATCACAAAAGAGGAACCTCATAGAAAATAACCACTAATGAACATAATACAGCAAGTCATTTCATAAACGCTGTGATATTCTTCTTGTTTTTTTTACGTGGTATCTATATATCTTATTAAGGCATCAGCAGAAATATCCCTATTTTGTAATGATGCTTGTTTCAAGATTACTTGTGCTTGACCTTTGATACATTCCCATGTTTTCTACCTTTGCATATTATATTCTCTGGCTGTTTTTTCCCTGTCTATTGATACTACTTCATTCAGGTACACCTAGGACAGTTCCTTCCTGACCCAGTTAACACTAACTTTTGTTGGGTGCGTAGCGTTGCTATCAAATAGTATTTATTTTTGATATGAGACAAATGACTGAAGTGTTTTACCTTTTCTTTTATACCAAACAATGAGATAAATAACTATGCTTTCAAAGGCTGTTCTCGGTAACAACTTCAGTAAATTAAAATTTAATCAGCAAGGTGAAATTCATTCAGGAAGCATACTGGTAAACTTCAGTTAAAAATCCCCCCTTCCATCTGAAGTTTGGATTTTGACTTGCTATTTCACAACAGTGCATATTAAATGTACTTCTTTTGCTAACGTAAATCTTCAGAAGCCACAACTCTTGTTCTGAATTGTTTTTATTTTTTGTTGAGTATTTAGGAGGCTTTGCTTGCTGCTGGGGAGAAAAACAATGACCCACATTATTCATTAATTTGTGAAATCATAAGGTAAAAGTATAAAAATCTCCTTTCTAAGGATTTTTGAAGGATTCAGATCTAGAAGTCTGAATCATGACTCAGTTTAAATGTCCATATGCAGAGAGTGGATGCATGCACTGAGCTTACCTCTTTCCTAGAGGAATATAGCTGCAAAATGCTGATTAATATAGCATATGAAATTCTTTTGAGCAACAACTTGTATTCTGTATTTGAGGCTACGCATTCTCATAATACAAACCTGGAGGAAACTAGACTATTTGTAAAGTTAAAGGAAAAAACTTACATGCCATTGTAAAATAGACGTTTCTATAGTGTGTATTCCAGTCTATAGAAATATAATATTACAAAATGGAGGTGGCAGATATGTATGGATGCAATTAAATGGAATTTTATAATGAAAATTTTGTCTCATGAAGGTGAAACTTTTAGATCATATTAGAATTCTAAATTTTTTATGCATAGCAATCAAATGACCTCTCCATATTGCCATATAAAGTATAGATTTAAAGTTAAATGATCCAGTCAGTCATTTAGCATTTTCTTAGGGTCATTTTTTTGCCAATAACTACAGATGTTTACGTGTGGTGCTTCTTGTTTCTCTGTTGTATTATTTACATTTTAAGAGTTGAAGGAAGAAGACACTTTAAAAACTGTTTTTAATAGCCTTTGTTTATTTTTAATACGTAGTGTTCCAGGCTCTTGCTCTAATGATTTTTTTCACACTGCATTGATAATTAAATTCATTCATTTTCCTGGCTGCACAATTCTTTTAAATAAAAAGTTATGGGTAATAATACCTATTATGTTGAAAGTATAGAGGAGAAAAGGGCAGATCTGTAGCTTTTAGTTCAAGGAGATCCACTGGATTATACGTTATAGATTTAAATAAAAATAGAAATCTTGATTCTTTAATCTACGCTATAGAAATATATCTTGCATTTTATTTTTGCTTGCTTGTAACCTTTTTTTTTGATGCTACATCACATGTACTGTTTATTCCATTAAAACAAGAGCTGCAGATATGTAATGTGCTATCAATTTCAGGATACTTATTGCTAGTAATTTTAGTGAAGACATTAACTGTGGGTCATCTTAAATGACTGGAGACTGTATATGATTGTCTCTTAATGTATACATGGTAGCAGTAATCCTCTTCATGGCCCCCAAAATGTCCCCGTAAGAACCCCCTGAAAGAGAAATCTGATGTTAATAAGTAGGGAGAAATATTGTGAGCATGGAAAACTCTAGTAGCATAAAATACGTAAGATCAAAAATTTAATCTGTGATGTTATCTGTTTGCTTACATAACCTCTGTAATTTTTACCTATTCTATGAGACTTTAGGTTTTGCATTTCTTAAATTATGCAAAAGAGATTTAATTACTATTAGTGAACAAACTCTTAGGCTCATATTTGATTTTTTGTCATGTTTACAGAATGCAAGAGCAAAAAACATTATGTCCATTTGGCCAAATACATGTTTTAACTGTAATTTGAAGAAAGAGCAGTGTAAATGAGTAAGGATTTATGTAGTTTAAAATCCATAATCAGACACCTGGCTTATGCAGCTTTTGGTATTCCATTATGGAAAGCAAGTCTTATTAACAGTGGTAGAGATAACTCTGCTCTATATAGACTGCTAAATACATCCTTTGAGTTGTATAATTTTTCTTACATTTAAAAATACTGGAGTGAAAACCAATGCAAATAACGTTGTTTGAAAACTGTGACCAAAGTTCAAGTTTAGCCTGCTTAGTTTATCAGGGAAGCTTTGATGTGTCCATGTGCGTGTGTGTAGAGGTTGGTTCTGGTTGCATGAAGCCCAATTACTCAGTAGTAACAGCATAAAAAGTTTATCAAGTTGGGACTTGAAGCTATAAATAAAATGGAAAAAATAATCCAACATAAAATATTCTCACCCCATATGCTTATCCCATCAAAAATCAGCATATAAGTTGTTAGTTAATATTTTGTCTTATTCAGTTCTTAGAGTCCTTAGTCCTTATAGAAAATAAGGCCTATTAACCAGTAGTATCTTCCATGAGTAGCATCATCCTGGAAGACAGAACAGTGTTTGGTGCATCTTGTGAGATGCCTCCCCTTGGTGGAATTTTGTGATTAGAAGGAGCTTTGAAAGTCTCCCTTTCCATCTGTGTCCTTGCTGATATGTTGAAGATATGAATTATGGCACAACTATGTCTTCATCTCAGTTCCTCCTTTCCTTACCAGTGGAAGGACTGTGATCTAAATTTCTCTCAGCAATGTCCCATTAGTTTTAGTGTTGAATGTGATCAGGCTGGATGCTGCTGCCCATGCATCTCTTGTTTAACAGTGACACAATAACAATGTGATATCCTTGCCAGACATTGAAGATTAGAAGCTTGTGTTATTTCAGGAGCTGAAAATGTTCTTAGCATTTTCTTTCTTAAAAATATACACACTTCCTGTATTCAGCAATTCTCACAAAGCATCTCATAACTGTTCATGTGTACCTGTAATTAGTACGGCTGTGTCTTGTGGACAAACTCTCACAAGATCTGCATGGAACGAATCTGCTCATTATATTAATCTGTTTTATCTTGGCAGTTTGTTGGAGGTACCTTTGTTCTGCTCACAAACATTGGACAGACAGCCTTGCTACACAGAATGTGTTCTTTTCCTGAATTGTTACGAACTTCATGCGCTATGAGAACTTTCTTGTAGGGTATCATTAAGGAAATTCATAGGACTATGAACATCCTATATAGTATGTACCAATTTCAGCTGTGAGTAAAACCAACTACAAAGTCAGTAATGAAGCAACCTGTGATTTTCAGCTTTCTCACCCTTATAAGCACAATATTCAATTACATAAAGAAACCATTCATATGCAGGTTTCAGCCAAACCTCAAGCACGCTAAGAAGTGTAGTAAGAGTCGCTTACACAAAAGTCAAATTCCCTGTTAGAATTACATAAGAAGTGGAATTTCTCATAGAGTTTCAAGGAGGCATTTACTTCAGTTCATTTCGTTTATCTGCAGTGTATCATTGGGAAAAATCTTCTTTGCCATTATTAACAGAATTGTTCAATATCAGACTAAATAATCTGAGTTTCACTGCAATAAATGTGTTTAAAAAATGAGCTTCAATTTTTCTGCTTCTTATTCTTTCCATGTTTCTGAGAATTTTTCCTTTGCTTATTCTTTAACTTCCTGCCTGACTCAATGTAATTCATAAGCTTTTCATTAGAAGAGGGCCCAAACAGGAACCATGTATCCAACTTGATGATGCTGATTAAAACCTACTTTGATTCCAGACTTCCATGAGGAATGCTTTCAGTACTCCTATAGGATTAGAGTAACAACTTCTAGCCAACTCAAAGATTCAGCAACTGGGAGTTCATTATCTACACCAACACAAGAGCAGAAGCTGAATGTAACACCCTTGTCTTTATCTCTGAAAGAAACACTCATGCATGTCTGGCAGAAATAATTGAGACAGGAGTTCATAATACTAGAACGTACGAGCAGATGAGTTGAAAAGATTCTGTGATCCCTCATGATTTCCTTGTGATGGACCTTAGCAGGGAGAATGTACAGGTATCCTGTATCTCAGTGCAGGAGACGTGTCTGATATGGCATCTCAGTCTTTGCTTTTTCAAATACATCAGTGTTGTCACTTGACACCAGTCATCGTGTTCACGATGTCGGATCAGTGATTATTGCTCAGATCTCCTTTAAGTCAATCTTTTGTTCTTAGCAAGTTTGAGAAATGAGGATACTGAAGGCAGGAACATCCACATTAATTACGGGTACACATGAACAGTTATGAGCTGCTTGGTGAGAACTGTAGAGACAATACAGGGAGACAATACAGGAAGTGTGTATATTTTTAAGAAGGAAAATGCCAGGAACAGAACATTTTCAGCTCTTGAAATAATGGAATCTTTGAGTCTTTTCACTCTCCCTAGGATGTTGTGTTGTTTTACAATGACACACCAACAAGAGATACATGGGTGACAATTTTTGTTAACAGCATTCAACATGTAAAACCAAAGGGACGTTGTGCTGGGAACAAGTTGGGATATACTGGTATATACACACACATGCACAGTTGTTTCAAACCTTGCTTCAATACTTTATTAGGAGTTAGAAATGGTTATAATTTAGACTGTGAATATCTCTTCCTGAGCCTTTAATTCTTGTGAAGATGTAGGGAGGTAAGTATTCCTCTCTGCACCTTTCTCTTTTTTTTTTTATTTTTTTTTAATCTGGCATTAACTGCCACTGAGTGAAAAGACGGGGGGTTTTGGTGTGGGTGCAGTAAGCCATGCTAGCTGAGGCCATACCGGCAACCTTGCATTTCTCTCAGCCTGCAGGTGATGTTGTGCTTCACAGGATGCATTTCACTGAGAAACAGTAAGCTCTTTGAACAACAAAAAAAAAAAGTTTTAGCATTTGTGAAATATGAAGTACTGTATTGTACTAATTCTACTTCACTGTACTGTAAATATTCTTTAAAAACTTGCTGTAGGTTTGCTTTGTGGAATTGTATTGAGATCTAAAAAAAAAAATCACTACAAAGAACAGCAGCCAAAAAAAAAATCAAATGAAAACAACACAAGAAAACTATGCTAGAGAGTTGCTTGTGGATTTAATATCACTCAATATCTTCTCCTGGCTGAATTGTGAATTTTATGTTATAATGCATTTGTGAAAACTCAGTTCTGGTATTCAGTGTTACATGTAACGCCCTCGTAAATAGGTATTTTCCTGGTTTTCTCAACAAAGAGGAATATGAGATGAAAAGAAATTATCCAGTTGATGTTAAAATCACAGTGTAGGCATACTTACAACAATAGAATTACTACAAGACTTGCTTCCTTGAGAAAGGAATCTTTTTGTAGATTAGCTCATTTCTTGCAATCCTGCAGCAGAAGCGTGCAGAGCAAACTACGCTGCATCCTTTCTGCATTAATAAGTATCCAATCTGCAAGGTTTTGGTTCCGGTGACTTATGCAAACACTGGGGACTCTAGTACGGAAAATATTCTTCTGAAAGGTATTTTTGTAACTGACCACAGCTGAGAGTTCTCTATTCTGTGCATAGTGCTATCTTTTCCTAATATTTCTAGTGCTCGATTTCTAGTGCTTGCAGTGGATTGGTGTTTCAGTGCTTCTCTTCACAATTTCTCAACTTTTCTTTGTGAGCACTGAATGTCAGTAAAAAGGGCAAAACCATCCCCCAGCAAATTAACCTATTTAAATCTAGAAGATATATGGCAACGCTATCATTTCTAATATCTGAAGTCCTTTTGCAAAAGTTAAAGGAATAATATATTAATTTGCTTTATGTTATTGTAATGCAGTATTTTGAAAAAGAACGTGTCAAATTCTTCTCACTTTAAGTATTTGGCTAGTATGTTCTTAAAATGATTATTCCATCTAAATATATTACCAGAAGCAGTTCATGGCTTGTACTCAAAGTTTATACTTATGTTTTTCATTTTTAATATGCTAAATAGTTGCTTATTTCAGCCTTAGAAATACTGTGAGCATGATAAACAGAAAGATAAATGTTCTTTGTCTAAGAAGGAACATATTGTTGGTAATATGAAAAAGTCTTTGCCTTTATAATTCTAATAAAGTTAAGTTATGAACACAATTGAAAACTGAATATGGCCAATAAATATATTTCACTTACCTACATGCTGTTCCAAAAAAACAACCTGAGCTATTTTAGAAGGTTTTAGAAATTTATTTTCCCTAGTTTTATGTGATTTTTATAAATTTAGGTCAAAGGAATTTTCAATTGAAAACAGTAGTTTGTCATGTTTTCTATAACGTTCGTCTAGCAAATTTATAAATCTAGTGTTCATCGGAGTAAAGTTCCAAATCATAATGAATGGTTTAGACAGCATTATCATCAATATCCTAAAGGTACAGCTGTGGAAATCAGTCACTTCCATCAAAAGCTTCTGTCACGTTGCGCAGCACTGTCATTTTTTACGTTCAGGTTTTGCTGAAATTAACAAGGCAGTTCTCCAAATGTCTTTACATCTCTTCTACCTTTGGGTGGTGCTTTTGAGCAGTGCTGCGCTGTTGTTTCTGTTCTAAGAATTTAACAGCGTTTATATTTTTGCGCTTTATACTAACACAATATTTCTTTTGTGATAGTATGGAGTTAAAATTGTACTGTGTGTTTTAACAGGCATTACAGCAACCTCTTAAGGCAAGAAAGTAAATTCATGCAAATGAATTATGGAAAGCAAAAAGATTTGTGCTTCTTCACTCATTGCAGAAACTGTTATTGGGATATAGGCATTTTCCTCGTGTGGACTTTGTGTACTTACTGTACGTTGAGCAATTTTTCCACTGATAATTGCTATACTAATCTCAAAACGTATTATAAAAACATCTGAAGAGGATAACGTGGCTGATGTAGGTTGCTTTAAATTATTTGCTGCGTTTAACTTGTCTTTAAAATACAGGTGATACAGCTAATTCATGTTGCTTTGCAAGCGTCTGAAAATTAGAATAAACAAAGAACTTCATATTATTGAGTTAGCAGTACATTTTTAGTTTTATGGTACTTCTTATGCCATTGCCTTGCTAGGGCCTTCCTATATAACACTGCAGTTAAAGTCCAGTAACATTCAATAAAAGTATAATACTGATCCCTTTGAAGAATTCCCAGTGTACTGAAAAAGTGAAGTTACAGCTAGCAAAATCACTGGACCTTGTGAAGTTGAAAGAAGAGGATTTTGTCTGTTCTCAGTCAGATAATAAAGAATCTCCCAGTTTTTACTGTTTACTCACAAGCTGACAGATCTCTGCCCGGTTAAGAAGCCACTTGTTGCCAACAACATCTTTTCATAATGAAGTTATAGAAATATGAATCCTGAGGGGTTCCTGATCTTTCCCTGTGGGTACTGATGGTTTGAGTTCTGATGAATTTGAGGGATACTCATTAGCTCATGAGAATCAATCTGTATTTTGTATGTGTTCTCTGGTGTACTGTTTTTCACTTTCAAGTGTTTGTGAGATTTCTTTCCTAATGTTAGTGCAGTCAATGCTTGTTTAACTTTCTGACAAGAATTTTTAGACTGTAAACAGTTTCTTTGTTTGCAATAAGGATGGTGAGGAAATGGCAGAGATTGCCCACAGAGGTGGTGGATGGCCCCATCCTTGGAGACACCCAAGATCAGGTTAGGCTATGAGACCTGATGGAGCTGTAGGTTTCTCTGTTCATTGCAGGGGAGTTGGACTAGATGGCATTTAAGGGACCCTTTGAACCCAAATGATTCCATGATTCTGTGTCTTAGGCTGCAGTAATTCTCCTTGTTTAGAGTTAATGTAAAAATATGCAAGTTTTTTTCCATTTCAGACAAATGATGATTTTTATCAATTGTTTATGCCAATTTTCGAGAAATGGTTGGAGGAGGATTCCTTTCTGTGTAAAATTGAAGTTCCATCTGTTTGTATTTCTACTTATGTCACCATCCTGGAAAGAGAGGGGAAAAGGAATAACAGGGATGGTGTGTTTTCACATTCAAAACTACATGTATATGTTTTAAAATTGTTTTTATATGAACTTATTGTTTTCTTTTCTGTTTTTCATTTATGAGAAGGTTTTGAGGTCATTCTCTGCAATTAGACAGTGATAGCAGCTTTACACCAGGTTGCGCTAATTGCTGAGGAGGAAGTACTCACCTGTGTGCTGATTGCTCTGCATAAAGGTTTGGAGGTTTGGGCTTGCTTCTGCATTTGGTAATCCTCTAATACTAGTCCAATTTGCTAAGACAGCAGTTTCTTGTTTTTGTGGCCTGGCTAAATTCAGTTTTGTATTTAAAAGATCTTGCCTGTTTGTCTTGTTACTGTATGGCACAAACATCTCTTTGAAATCTCACTCAAGTCTTCAGCTGTACTTTGTTACAGCTTTTCATTTCATCTCTAAGTAATGTCTGATACTTTCACCCTCCCTGATGAAATATGAGCTTTTTTCTGCTTTTTTTTAATTGTCAGAATTAAAGCATCTGTTTGCTGTAATTCTTAATGCTAAAATATAAGTTGTTTAATAATATTAAAACATACTTTGAAGAAAAGTTTAGTGGCCATAAATCAATTAAACTAATGCATACAAAATATTAGGTGGTGTATGTGGCCAGACATCTCAAGCATTTATTTTGTTTTGGAATGTATGTTGATGTATCAACTTATCTTTCTTTTTTTCCTGTCTTTGATAGAGGCTTCTGTACTAAGCTGATAATGTCTCAACTAAAATATGAATTTTTTTTTCTGCTCTCCTTTAAGCACTTTAAGAAAGGACATGCATATAATTTTTGAAAAGGAGTAAAAAATAATGGTTTTCTCTCTAAAAATTCAAAGCAGGTTATTTGTTAAGACTTTTATTTTTACAAACTAAGAGTACTACCTCTTTAACCATGCGGTAGCATCCAGGTATGCTGGGATATTAGCAAAAGTGTTGACCAAGCAGAATGTGACTAGACAAATGTCTTCTCATTGTGTGAAGCATGAAGGCCATGATAGATGATTTCAAACAACAAAGCGCAGCCACTGAGACAAAATTAGTGTTGTTTTAATTACCAGTGTCTGTAATGTTATCTATCCATAACTGTCTTGAAATAGACTGTCAACGGGAAGAACAGAAAGAGACTTGAGCTAATACTTCCATGTAGTATTCCTTATCTTTCTAAAGTCACAACAGCATGCTTTTGTAAGAAGTGTTTAAAGCTTTCCTTGAAACAATCACTTGTAAGCTTAAAAAAAAAAAAAAAAAGTCCCATGCTTTAAGAGAGGTGTCTTTTTATCTTTCTTTCTAAGAAAAGAAGCAAGCAATTCTTATTAAATGCTGTTTGGAAGTCAGGGTAATGGGTAGAAAATGGAACTTGGCCTGACATTCTTCAAGTAAAGTTTACACTCTGTGAGCCGTGTTTTTTGTCAGTCACAAATAGCGTTATGACACTAATAGTAAAGAAGATTCTTTATTCCTGAAATATCCTTGAGCTGAGATGGGGTGTTCTTCATATATTAGTAAGTGTATATGTTGTGAAGATGAAGTATTTCTTACTTCCCGGGCTTGCAAGAGATGAAAGATAGGCCAGCTTTTGAAAATGGTCTATATGGCACATGCTACAAATGAGCAGGGAAAGCAATCGAGCTAATAGATTACAGTAATTATCCAATCTTTGGCTAGTTTGTATTGGCAAACTATAAATACAGTACACATTAGAACAAGGTGCTTACAGAATGTACATGAAAGGTCAATGTAATTTGCAAGTCGCTAGTCATTAGAATATGCTAAAAACCATTGCTTCAGGGCTCAGATTTTAATGATGAATACATTGATTATTAAGTAGCAGAGGAAAAATGTAGCGGAGCTACTGTAGTGTAATGATAGGTCGCTTTATTTTGGGAAGGAAATCAACTAAGCTTCAGAATGCATGCATTGAGAAATATAATTGCAGTGAGGAAAATTCCTCAGAGGAGCTTGGCACATATTAAAAGCAAAAACTTGAGACATGTTTGTGATAAGATTACTAATAAATCTCTGGTAAGTCTTAGACTCCTGACAATAACACAGCAACAGAGCACTTCATCTTCTCCATGCTTTAGAATTTAAGATCGGTCACAAACAATCTAAATTACGACTGATACTAGGCAGATGCAGTGCTGCGCTGTGTTGCTCATCATAAATCTCCTCTTCCTTATATGCAAATTAAACTCCATTTTAAAAGATAATTTTTCACATGGTGATCTCCTTTATTTGGGAAATGCTGGTGATTCTTAACGTTAGGGGAGCCGTCTCTGGGGCTCAGAGGCACCACGGCTGAGGGAGGAGAGAAAAGGAGGACTTGTTTGGAATAGTTTGGACATCAGTGCATGGGATGTTTCAAATAACTTATTAAGTTAGACACAGCACTAACACTGTTTGTAGTTTAGCTGTGGCCTTGTTTTCTTCAGCAGCTGCCTGAACAACTTATCTTTGCCTGTAAAGCTCTGTCTTGTTTATATAAAATCCTCAAGGTTCTTTAACTCTTACAAGAACGGATCAGGATATAACCAAGCTGTGTAGACAAAAATGTATTTCTTAATTAGCAAACAAAAAAACCCCATCAGCTCTTCATTTAAAACAAGAAGTTTATCTCCCTTTGGTATTTTGCCAACAGTTGGATGTAGTTTGCGGGCTTTTTCCTTTTCTCAGGCTCATACACACATAGCTATATGAAATATAAAGTTATATAGAAGATAAAGACTTTAGCTTTAATTAATTGCTATGCACGTGTCACCAAAAAATAGGTCATTATTTTATGGGGTGGCGGTTTGAAACACAAAACAAGTTTGTCTGCATGCAGTGAAAGGAGGAAGCAAGAATATCAACAAGTTTGGATCATTTTTAAAGGAAATTCATATGATCTCTTTTGGTGATAAGACTTGTAAAATACTTCTGTGAATCATAACTAATGTACTGTAAGGGGAGGTAAGTGTATAATATGAAAGTAAAAGCTTCAGATTTTTTCTTAAAGTTCATATCAAAACTGATCTTATGCTTGGCATGTTTGATATGTTGTTCTTAAAAGTAACTTATGCTAAATTGAATGAAGCTATCTGCACTGTCTGGGACATGAGGAGAGAATGGATAGGATTGAAAAGTACTTTAGCAGAACATTAATCAGGCCAGATTCTCTTTGGTATAACTTATTCTTGATCCTTTACATCACTTTAAGTTCTGATCTGGGTGAGCTGGCTTGGGCAGCGAATAGTGGTTGACATTGGTGTTAGCATTCAGAATATTTTCTATTTTTTAGAAGCTGGAAGAAATCCTGTCTCTTAGTTCACATCTTTAAAACCTTGGGTTTAAAATCTGCAGATTAGGAAAGTGAGAAATGTGAAAGCATTTATTTGGGGGGGGGGGGGGGGGGGGGGGAAGATGAAACAAATTAGAATTATTCCAACATGGCAAATGTTAGGCTGGGGACGTATGCTGTAACTTTGATTGTAGTGTATCCATAGAGATTCTTCATGCTGTGATATCCTGAGTCACTCCTCCAGTTTTAGCTTTGAAACTTGTTGGCAAGTGACTATTTCAGAAACAGCATATTCTGTTGTAAAAAGTGTAGATTATCTTATCTTCTTATCTATACTTTTCACTGTTTTTGGAAGCAAATGCAGGTTATTGGTCTTTCTGAGTGATTTTGTTGAGGGGTGTGTGTGTGGTTACAGCTGCAGTAAATTTCACATTCAAAAGAAAATGAGCAGTGGTTTTAATTCCCCTGCTCCATATTTGCACTATTGAAACAGATACTGTAGTACGTAGTGCTGTGTAGTACCATGATGCGAATTCATCAAAACGTGCATTAAGGGGCTACACAACACAAGGGTAAGGATATAAATATATTTTACAATTCTTAGCTTCCTATCCTAAGAATAGTTCATGAGTGAATGTAAATTTACAGCAGGTGCTTATCAAATGTGAAAATGCTTGCAAATCAGAAACAAACTTTGGGGCTATAAATGTATTTCAATGATAGTTCATACAAAGAATATGTTTGGTAGTAAGAAATAATGTTCTTTGCTTCTGTAAGAAGCAATCAAGACATTATTCTATGTGCAGAATGTTAACATTTGGGTTAGATTCCTATGCAACAAAACCTGTCGTCCTCTAATCAGAATGCTGATTATTAGGGAACATATGATGGCATAAATTATTATTTATTTATAAGACAAGAAGCAGTACCCAACATAAGGAAAATGCAATAAGGAGAAAGTACAGTTAAATCAGTTGATTTTACTGCTTTGTTCAATACAGAAGTGATATACTAGCTATGAATTTTCTTTTCTATGGATTTTAAAATACCTGATATAAAATATTGATCAAGTATGCTAATGTCTTGCCATGTTTAAAAAAGCAAAAGTTCTCTGACTCCTGAAAGTAATCTTTGAATGCCACCATGACTTGGTTGTGTGTCCTGATTTGGAATATTTTGCTCCACTAAACTAGAACCCTGTAAAATCTTTTGGGTTTGACTGTAAGATGCACTTGTACAGACAGTAATTGGCCTGCTATAGAGATATTAATTAACATGTTAGATATGTTTTCTTTATTAATGAGAAATTCACACATACTATTTAAATTAATTTGTATAGTTTAAAATTAATTTATTGTGGCCTTCGATGACCTCAAATCTACTAAGACAAAGCTGGAGTATTGTACTAAGTGTTAAACCATTCATTAAACATTTTATGCAAATAGTGTTTGTTTATAAACAAATTAACTGCAAGGATTTTCAAAACAGGTGCTGTGTTGTGAATGCGTACTAAATGATGTGGTACTGAAAGAATTAATTAGACCTTCAGATGTAATTAGTTGCAATAATTTGCGTGATTAGCGGCTTGGTTAAGAAGTAAGACACACACATTGTAATGCATGGAAGAGTCACTGCAGTAGCTTTGTCTTTCATACGGTGAAGATGAGATTTCCTCATGTTTAGGAAATTTTTCAAAAAATTGCTGACATAGCTGGAGTTAATTGCCAAGTATCCTGTAGGGGGTAAGGTTTTTTTTTTTTCCCTTGGCTTGTTGCAATGCATATGCATTGGAAGCAATACAATTTGTTTGCACCTCAATGAATTTTTAAAACAGAAGGCTGTTAACCCTAGATCTTCAAGTCTCTGGAGGAAGGAACTGATACTTAATATGTTCAGGGTTAAAAGATAGGCTATGACAAGCCGTATGAAACAAGTCTGGTGTTTCAGGATCAGTTCTAAATATTCTTATAATTTTCCCCCTCCTTGCAATCACACTTCTGATTTTTCTCACATACCCAACAATGCAGTCAACCATTGGATACGCATGAAGATTGCTTTTGAAACTGATGTTAGTCAAAACTCATTAAAAAGAAAGCTATGATTACTGATACTTAATTTATGATGATCACACTTCCAGTTATGACAGGTACCTCTGTGACTTGCAAGAAAGCTTTTTCATCTTGATAATACCTCGCTTCCTGGTGACAATATTACAGAGTGGGTATGAAATGAATTAATAGAGATTTTTTTTGATCTTTATTTTACCTACTTGTAAAAGTGGATTGACAGTAAGCCACAATAGATTCACTTTTGTGGTCACTAGTGGAATAGCATTGCTATTTTGAAAGAAAAAGCAAAAGAATTTGTGCCTTGAGGCATCAAGAATGCACAAATATGAAAGTAATACACACTTTGGCAGAATTCATTGCTCTGACAAGACCCTTTTAATATAGTTAGAAGCTCACTTGGGGGGACCTGCACATGTGTTTTGAAAGGATAGGTATGTTCTCTGCATCGCTTTGTCAGAAAAAGTGTCTAGAAAAACTCAAAGAAGAGTGTAGAAGAAAGTTCAGTAAATTGTCTTCAAGCAAATAGATGTAATTATTTGGCAGTGTACTGGAGATGAGGTGATAAGAGGCTTCTTCGATTAACGCATTTATTTATGAAAAGTGTTAGAGTTGATCTGTAGAGGTGTCCTATCCTCAGCAGATTTAATTTAGGCTGTTAAATGCAGGACCTTATTTCATCAGATTGAACTACAGCATATTGTAAGATGAGCTCTGGAGGAACTTTATTTTGTCCTGGATGGTAATGGTTGTGTTAGGACTTGTTTTGTGCATTAATATGGTGATTCTGAGCACTGAGCTGCTGAGGACCATCTTGTTTGAAAGCTAAGTCTTTCTGTATCTACCAGTGTGTTAATATGCTATATGATGAGTTGATTTGTAGCTGCAAATCTGACAAAAGCAACAAGACTCAGCAGGAGGTCTCTGGTTAAATGATGACCAAAATTATATTTGGACTGGTAACTGGCATTCATGCATCCAAATGAAAGTTTTTTTCTGTTTTTTTTTTAAAGAGCTTTTTATTGTGAAGTCAATGTAGGATGCTGTTTCTTTTATGACTAAGGCATAATATAACTACACTACTTCTTTTCTAGAAAAGAATGGCTATTTTCACACTTAGCAGCTTTTTAAAAGAAAACTTAGAACAGCAATTGAATAAAATATTAAAAAGTGACAAAAGAACAAAACCCGTTGTTAACTGCTACACAGATGCTGTCTGCTGTTGCAGGGATTACCCTTAGTTACTATGAATGATGTTGGCTATCGTTGGTTCTTTGGATGCTTCACAGTTGGTTTATTTTTAAAGAAGTTTTTCTTTCTGTTCATGTTTTAATAGCGTATGTGTCTACCAGTTTCAAGGAAAGAAGCCAGTTTTAGCCCTGAAGAGAGTGAAGATCTGTTGACAGGGCAGAGATGGGATCCACTTGAATGTTTTATTTTTTCCTTTCTTTTGTCTGTTTAATTCAGTTCTTTCATTTTAAGTGTGTTATTTGCAAAGTAGTCTTTAAAATGAGCTCTTCTGTGTTGTGTTTGAATTTGAACAAAATTAACATTTGTATGTCATCAGTAGATGCAATACGTAGCTCAAGGCAATGAAGGAAAGAAAGTCAAAGAATATGGGAAATTTGATTAAAATGAATAAGCGGGGGAAGGTTTTAAGGGTGGACATAGCTTACTCATTGATTTATTCGTATTGTTTCTTGAGGCAAGATAAGCTAATTCCATGTGATGCTTGGAAAATAGGCTTTAAATCTGAAAATAAAAAGGCGTTTAAGTCAATGAAATTAGGTTTTAGACACTGTAATCTGGAGACTTTCCTATTATGTTGCTTAGTCCTATGTCATAAAGGGAACAGTGTTGTGCAGGTAAGCGCTCTTTGAGTGAATGTCTTTCCAATGACTTTTCATCATAACAGTAAAGTTATGATGCAGGAAACATGGCTATCTTAATCCATTACCAGACTGAGTGTGGTTCTTGTCTATATGAATGGCAGCTTTGAGTTGATCTAAATAAGGTTAAAATGGGCATGGGGAAGTAAGTTAGTAACTCTTGTTATGCCTGTGAAAGCAAGCTTGCCCTGCCAGCAAGAGTTTGGGTAGGGAAGCCAGAGAGAGGAGAACTTTATACCCATCTTAATATCTGCATGAAATCAAGGCTGAAGCAGGTTGCATGGTCGGATGTCTTCATTTGAACCTGTTTTATGTTTTTTTTTTAATTCTGTAGTTTCAGGGATCCTTTCAGTGCTACTTGATGTTAGCTGTCAGTGGCAGGAAAGCAAGACATTTTTGATTTAGAGAGAAGTTTGAGTGAAGAAGTTTGTAATCTGGATGTGTAATGATGATGTGCCTCATTTAAATGAGGGAGAGGAGGCTGTAAAAAGTAGAGGTGTTCCCTCAGAGAAGACTTCAGTGCTTCTTTGTCGGGTGCAGCCAACTCATGACAGGCATGCTTTGGTAGCAAAGGAGGCCTTTACTCCAACTTTCTGGGCTAAAGTAAAGAATTAAATGTACCTTCTTTGAAAACTGGATGATCTGATCTGACCAGAAACAACCTATTTATGTTTATAACAAACCTATTCTGTTTATAAATTCTTCTTTGCACTTGTGGGCTACAGTTTTTTGCAGTAGCTGGTCTTCTGTAGTCACTGAGGAGTTCATGTCACATACAGTGCGTTTCTGTTTTTCAGCTTGGAAGCATGGAAGACTTTGAAGAACTGAAGCCAATTTATCTTCTGTCAAGATGGCTGGAAACTCCCAGCAAATCGAGGGTGACGGGAAGATTGAGATTATTTTCAGCTTTGGTCAAGGATAGTACCAGGTACTGATGCATACAACACAATTGACTTCAAATTCTTGGCTGAAAGAATTCCTCCATAGTAAAATAATTTTTCTCTGGGTGTTTTGCAATATTGTTTAACTGCATATTTAAAATAATTTAGTTTGCTTTCATTCTTTTGTTTGCCTATGGCAAATGGAAGTGATTTCATAATTTCAGTTGAAATTAAGCTGCATGTGTTTTTTTGATGTTCCCCAAGCCAACAGCAATAGGAAAAACAAAAAACTTTAAACAGCAGGACTTGGGAGGTGGGGTCTGAAATGGCAGTGCTCATACTATTTCAACTGACTGCAGAATAAGCCAGGCCAACCAGAACAGTGACAAATGTTCCTTAGCTGCCTCACATGACATGAGCCAGAGGGCCAGCCACCACAAAGGTGTGTGTAGCTATGGGAGATTCTCTTGCATCCCTCTAGGGAAGCCTGCATCTTCTGCTTCCTTCTCTGCTATGAAGGGCCTGTACACCAATGCTTGCAGAATGGGGAATAAACAAGAAATGTTAGAGATCTTTGTGCACGCACAGAGCCATGATCCCAATTCAGTCAGTCATGGATACATCATCAGACCGCTCATATGACTGAAAAGCTGTCATGGATGTTTACGTACTCTTTAAGAAAGGCAGAGCAGCAAAGCGAGGTGGCAGGGTTGGTCCTTGTGTGAGACGACTGGAATGTTTCAAGCTCTGTCTAGGGATGAATGATGAAAAATTGGAGAGCTGCTTATGGGTGAGAATTAAGGTGCTAATGTGACCAGTTGGAGGTGGAGCTAATCACTAACTCTCCTGGGCTGAATGCAGCCCATAGGCCTTAGGTTAGACTTGCCTGAGTTAGAGCATCGGGAGGTAGGTGAACCCAAGGAATTGGTTGATCATGCACCACATTTCTGAGCTCAAGATCAGTGCATCCCTAAGATTAAGTATCAGACAAAGGTGGAAGAAGACCCACATGGATGATCAGGGAGTCCATGGAAAAACTCAAATGGAAGAGGACATTCTATGAAATGTAGAAAAGGGGTTTGGCCACTTGGGGGAAATGTAGGAATGTTGTCAGCATGTGCAGGGATGCAATATGGAAGGCTGTGACCCACTTGGAATTAAATCTGGCAAGAAAAGTCAAGGACAAGAGGAAAGGCTTTAAAGTATGTCAGCAGCAAAAGGAAGACTAAAGAAAATGTGGGCCTTCTACTGAATGAGGTGGGTGCCTTGGTAACAGAGGGCACTGAGAAGGTGAAGTTTCTTTGTTTCAGTCTTTACTGCTAACGCTGCGCCTTACAAATCCCTGAGATAAGAGGGGAAGTCTGGGGAAAGTAAGACTTCTCCTTGATTGAGTCAGAGATCATCTGAGTGAACTTGGCACACACAAGTCATGGACCCCAATGGGAAGCACCTGTGAGTGTTGTGGGTGGTGGCAGAAGTGATTACCCAGCTGCTCTATCATCTTTGAAAGTTCATGGAGAATGGGAGAGAGATGCCTCGGGGCTGGAGGAATGCCATTGTCACTCCAGTATTCAAAAGGGCAAGAAGGATCTGGGAAACTATAGGCCAGTCATCCTCACCTCCATCCCTGGAAGGTGATGGAATAGCTTTTTCTGAATGTCATCTCTAAGCAATTGGACAAGAAGAAGGTTATCAGTAGCAGTTGGCATGGGTTCAGCAAAGGGAGATCATACTTGACCTTCTGTGTTGTCATGGCTGGCTGGATAGATGAGGGGAGAGCAGTGGATGTTGTGTACCTTGACTTCAGCAAGGCTTCTGACACTGTCGTCCATAACGTCTTTGTAAGTAAACTTAGGAACTGTGAAATAGATAAGTAAACAGTGAGGTAGATTGAGAGCTGGCTGGCTGGTAGAGCTCAGTGTTGTGATCAGCAGTACAGATTCTAGCATGCCTGTAGCTAGCAGTGTTCCTCAGGGGTTGGTACTGGCTCCAGTCTTGTTCAACATCTTCATCAAAGACCTGCATGATGGGATAGAATGCACCCTGAGCAAGCTGATGATATGAAGCTGGGAGAAGTGTCTGACACATGAAGGCTGTGCTGCCATTCAGTGAGACCTGGAGAGCTGGGCGGGGAGGAACCATATGAGGTTCAACAAGGGTAAATCCTCCACCTGTTTTGTTGATGTAGCAGTTTGTGGCATACATCTTGAGTTCATTTGCTTCTCAGAAATTTATTTAGGCAAAGCTTTTGTTACATGAAATAATGGCAGACTTTAACTGCAAATGTCAAATCAAGCTTACGTTAGACTTTTGTTTTTAAACTTCTCTTTTACTTTAAGTGAATTGAACATAAATTCAGGTTTGATGGAAACTGATTAATTTCATTAATATTTTGTATGTTAGGAATGAAGTGTTTCTTATCATGGAGATCGTAATTTTCGTGCACTGAATTTGCTTTATATGATAGAGAAATTATAAGCTACAATATGTGATCAAACAGCAATATGGAAAGCTTAAATAGAATGCGCCCTAAGGACAAAGGCTGCTTAAAACTATAGGGGATAGAATAAATGGGAGTTTTAGTAAAGCTATCGCTGATTTCAACAGATAAATTATGCTCTGCCTTTTTTGTATCTCTTTGGGACTGTACTACATAAATTATGACCAAATATAATTTAGGCTTTCAGCCTATATTTCTGAACATCCATCTTGTACATTTTAAGTACAAAATTACCATTTTGCAGAAGTCTAAAATTGAGACAAATTTTTTTCATCTGTGCATTTAACTTTTGCATACTTTATTGCAGCTAAAGGGTTAGAGAGGACCTCATTACTATCCAGAGGGTGATGTTAGCCTGATGGTTGTATAACTGTTAAGATCTACGTAAATGTGAATGAAATTTGGGGGACAGAAGTGTGGAATTATGTATTGTTTTGGAATTGGTATGGATTGTAGCTTTAAGCAATAAGTAGCATGCTTTTTTTTAATAAAAAGCAATCCTTTGTAAATCCAAATATTTTTCAGAAAGTGATATATAAATTTCCCTTTTAAAATACAGTTTTACAGTCAAGTCACCTGAACTTTGGCATACATAAAACCCACAGAGTCCAAGCCTCCAATGCATTTAGGAGTTCTCAATTTGCGCTTGAATATTAGTGTGTATGTATGAATAAAGCAATAGATCGAGGAGCTCTATTTTCTATTGCTCAAACACAGTGTTTTGTAGCTTGGTTCTCTGTGTAAAATCAATGAAGAGTTGTATACTTCATTTCTCTCATTATAATATGTGATGCTGTAATCCTATATGGAATTCTGAAATTACTAATAATCACAAGGTACATCCTTGGGGTGAGTTCATGTCTTCTGGAGGGGATAAAATGGTGGAAAAAAAGATGAAACTCCTCCTTTGAGGAAGGCAAACTCATAAGAAATTTATATTTTTGACATAGGAGAACTATGTAAAATTGACCAAAGATAGCTTTAAATCATATACCAGTATCTTTCAATGATATGAGTGGAGTTTTTTGATCTATAATAATGGAGGACCATCCCTCCAGATTTGATCTAACTTTTCCATATTGAGAATAAGAAACATTTAATGCTTTGCAGATGCATTTGAAAATTGCACTTTTAGTATCTTTTAGTATGCAAGAATTTAAAACTGTAAGACCTAGGCAGCATTTGTGCTAAAATTAGCTTTGTTTTGTATACATTTGATGACCATAGCTTTAAGAGTTGAACACAGACTTTCAAGATATAAAAAAAAAAAAAAATGTGAGCAGAGAAACTATCTGGAGTAGAAGTACAATGAATAAAAGTGTTGAAGAAGAAAATCTACCTCACCCCCCGGATAAAGTAGGCAAATTTTTCTTTGTTACAGGTCTGGTTTCCTATTCATTAGGATGCTTGTATGTACAGTGTTTTGCCATTACAATGTTTACCTTTTTTCTGTAACTGATATTCCTTTTAAAGCCACTAGCGTTCGCTACACTGTTGACTTCCCGACTTGTTGCAGTAAGTAGAAGGAATATGGGAACTCGCATAGTAATGCTAATTGCTTATAAAGATTTTAATGACAATCACTTTAACTGATGGCAAAGATTAGTCTACTATCACAGACACCATCAAATGCAGCACCAATAGCTTGTCACCTTCATCAGAGGAAAAAAAGGTGTTTCTGTTATCTACATAAAATGGTGGAATATTTAAGTTTGAAAAGTGAGAGAGTGGCAGTTTCAATTGTATCTCTCAGCTGTTCAACAGTAGAAAAAAGTAAATTGAATAAAAGAATAACAGCAACAAAGATTTCTATACCCCTCTTCTCTATCATTTAACCTGTTAGATGTCTTCTAGGGAGGAAACACAACATAATAGTTATAAAAATTGAGTAGCTTCTTTGGATCCTTAATTAGTTTTCTTCGTATAGTCTCTTTTTTCTTTGAAAAATGAAAGAAATAGGAAATTTTATCCCTCTGGGATCACTGTCAGATTGCTGCTGTATGACTCCTACTTTCTGGGTTAGGACACACCATGTGTCTCTGCATTTTGCATTCCACACTTGCATGCATTTTTGAGAGTCTTCTGAGGTTCTCTTGGCCAGAGATTCAATTGCTTAAGGATATTATAGCTGATGCTACAATAGTCTTTTTCAAAAGACAGTCTCTTCTTGAAGTAGTCAAGATTCTTCCCAATATAAGGAAGCATCTCTCTGTGTAGCTCATCACTTATTTTTCAGATTATGACTGGGAAGATGATCTTGTGTTGGCGTTAAGGCTGTTCCAGTGTATGGTAGAAGAAGATGAAATGCATTCTGTGTTTTACAAGCTCCTCTCATCATTAATTATGTATTGTATTTTACTTTTTAGGTCATGAGCTTTAAAGTCATCTTATGCACACAGAAGAAAGTCTGTGAGTTAGCTATCACAGGGTTAAATTTTATTTGAGTCATTACGAAGTGATTTCATGTCCAGAGAGCCTTCAGCTCAGGATGTGTAACATTTATCTGCCTAGAATTAAAAGGAAACGAAAGAGATTTATTAGTGCTTGTTTCTTGAAGATGGTTCTCCACATTTGGATTGGTTGAATGATTGAGGATAAAAGGCTTTCATAACGATGTTGCATTGTACAAATGAGCTCTAACCAGAAGTGCTGTCCTAAATGCTGCTGACTTAAGGATAAAAGTACTACGAGAACATAGCCCCTACAGTTTAAGTTATAACCAATGTTCTCGTATAAAATACTAACTTAACTGGAGTAATTTAGTTTGAGAAAATTAATTATATGTGCAAAATGGCTAGGTTTGCACTGAAGTTTAAAGAAATAAATAAAAGGAACAATCGCATGATTTTTGAGGTACAGATAGACTAGCTTGATCATCAATGAAGTGGGTAGTGTGGGTAGTGATGCTGTAGATGTAAGATTGAGTGCCTTCAGAGAGGGCACAGTCACTTTTAGATAACGTGGGGAAGAGACAATAAAGGTGAAGGTAGGCAAAAGTACATGCATTTTTGCATTGAAGACCTTGTTTTCCTTAGACATTTCTCACGTTCGGATTGTTTATAAAATCTTTTCCTAAGTTGAGAAAGAAGAAATTGAGCATTCAAGGAATCAGTAATATCTAAGTAGGTTTCAAAAGCAAGCACTATAAATGTCATACTATCCATATAGATGCTAATTATTTTTTCTAAGTAAGAATTATGTACATCTTAGCATCACAATTTAAACTTAAAATCCCCCCCCAACTTTAATTTTTCTTTTGTATTTGCCCTTAAAATACTCACTGAAAGGAAATGTACTTCAAAATATATTGACCTTCATTAGGTATAAACTCTTATATAACTATCATGTTACCTTAGAATACTAAAATTATAAAACATCTTGTGATGTATAGATTAGTGTCATAATTCCTAGCTCTTGAGATTAACTATACTCCCTAAAATAAATAAATCCACTGTTCATAATTAACTTTTTAAATATAGAAATTACATTTTCAAACATTAAAAGTACCAGAAGTAAGGAAAAAAAAAAATTGAAGTGATTTGACTGTATCATATGCTTTTTTTTTTTTTTTTTTTTTACAAAGAATCTTATTACAGTCATCTGCTGTGTGATCCTTGCTTTGTTCTGGATCTGTCAAGGGCAGAAAAAGTTGCTGCTGCCAGGTTGTAGTTGCAGATTGGATTGTGGGTGCAGGCAGCACTGTGAACATGTGGTATTGTACTGCTGGCAGTGACCTATGAAAGGCTATTGCATGCAGTCTAACTTGGAGAATCCAGCTGCTAGTGACTTCAGGAGCTGGGGAAGACAGAAAAGTGGGTTAAGACTTCTCTCTCAATCCCT